>CM041781.1:289463016-290063016 GCA_023374045.1 Limonium bicolor
CCTTGAAGATAGCCCTGAAGGAACCACTCAATTTCAAATTGGGTACACCAACCTGCCCAACGGTGGCTTCCCAACTCCAGTTGATTCAAACTCCCTGGAGAGAATCCACCTCACCGTTGACCTGTCTTCAAGAACGGAAAAGAAGAACAATAACCGTCAAGCCCAGCGTGTAAGGAAAGGAAAGTATAAGAAACAGTCAGTATCAAAAGAGGCAAAGAGATGTTTCAAATACGGTCGTAAACTGGGGATAGTATCACCTTTCCCTAGCAAGTCCCTGTCTAACATTGACAGAATCTTGAGAAGAAATCGACCAAAAAACCTGAAAGGGGACCATGAGACTGGGAGTAGCTTTCCACAACACCGCGGATCAAAAAGGGCAGAGAAGTGGGCTCTGATCAAGAAGGAAATCCAGAGAACTCAGGTAACAATCATAGGATTGCTAGAAACTCATCACTCCAAACCCTGTAACAAGAGAAGGAATCTATGGGGACCAGGAAGAACTGGTGAATGGTGCGAAGTATTTTCGGTGGGTGGCGATGGATGCTTTTCTTTAATTGGTGGGGAGTCCCTCAAATCGCTGCAACCAGTATCCAGCAACTATTCTTGATCTGTCGATTGGAACAAGGTGAGCTCGCTAATCAAACTACAAGTGCTGGAATGGTGTGGAGCAAAGGAACTACGACGGCTGCCCATGAGCGCGGCTCTGATGAGTACCAACATCAAAGACTTATTATAATCCTTGCTTTTCTATTCTTTCTGGGATACAATGTCAGGTGATATGTATCCCACCGACTAGAACACCCCTAGCTGTAATTCTTGGCAACAGTTTTTTGTACCTGCCATACCTACCTGCTACTCGATAGCATATTTATCAAAAAAAAAAGTACGTACTATAGTGAAATTGCGTCTTTCATTTTGCTTATGTACGAATACCATGAGACAGTGTGAGCACTTTAATATTGGGAGGGACGAAGGAGAGAGGCTTGTTCCCTCTCATGAGAGCCTTCTATGTTCTATAGGTAAGTTCTGCAAGATAAAAATTTACAAATTACAGTAATGGTACGTAGTTGGCTTTGTTACCCTAAGACATAAGAGGTGGTTGCAACATCGACCATGACTTGGCATGGGCATTAAATATTCCGGCATTCCCTAATATATATTCGTGTAACATGTACATTATATTATAATTTTTCTGGTTAATGCTACCAAATTTTTTTTATTGTTGTTTACTTAGTTATTATTTACTTCTTTTGAAAACAAAAATAATAGTAACTCAAATTATCCTAATTAGATTCACTCCATCTATATGTAACAGGATTTTCTTTCCCGTACTTGTTGCTGTCTCGCAGCTACTGTCCCATTATTGCTGACTAACCATTATTGACTAGTGATTGGTGGAAACTTAAATTTTTTCTTTCTCAAACCAAACAATAAAAAAATTTAATAAATTGTTTCCATCCTCACCGCATTATGTTTTGCAACTTCTTTGTTTTTTTATCTTTCATTACTCTTTCCTACTTGTTAACTTTTTCTCTTCATTACTATGTCTTTTAAAAAAGTCATTGTATTTGTCGACAGTTCTCACTAGGGTGGAAAACCGGAACCGCCAAATCGGACCGTAACCGGAAACCCGGTTAACCGAAGTTGTTTGCCGGTTCGGTTAACCGAATCGTTTAGTTTCCTGGTTCCGGTTTCGGTTGCGGTTATTGATTTTGACGAATCCGGTTAACTGAAAAAACCATTTAAGTATTTAATTTATTAATTTTTAAAATTTTTTTAAGTATAAGTCTAAAACTATATGGTTTATTATTAGATTTACTAAAAATAAATATACAATTATATAGTTAAAGGTTAGAATTATACCAAAACTAATAAAATCTTATCAAAATCGGCGGTTAACCGGTTTAATATCGCACCAAAACCGAAAAAACCATACATTGTTTACTAATTATAAGAAAAAACACATAAATCTACATCATTTCGGTTAACCGTTAAACCGGTAAAACCACACCGAAACCAACGATTAACCGGTCCTGATTAACCGCTTCTAAATGAACCGGTTACGGTTATCAAATTTGACTAACCGACAATCCAGTTAACCGGTGTGAACACCCCTCGTTCTCACCTTCTTTTTAACTTCAGTACTGTATTACTGTCACGACTTCTATGTATATATATATCTTCCTCCTCTTTGGCCACTGCAATCGTGATACACAAAAATACCATTTTTCGTAAACAAGCTTCTTCAATCCTTCTTTGATCAAATGATACAGGAGGTGAAAGTTATATCCACCTGTGGGTTGGACTATAGTCCGTACAAGAAGAACGGGGTTGGACTATAGTCCGTATATAATTTCAACTTTCTTTTAAAGTCCATCTTAACCATCTCTCCTAACTTACAAAATCTCTCTCTCCCTTTTTATATTATGTGGATACTCTCTAGCACCAAAGCTTGCTCCACGTGAATCAAAGGGGAAGACCCTTAACATTGCACAGCTGAGCAACACACATAGACATCGATTTCTTTTTGGTAAGAGAGATGGTAAAGAATGGTTCTTTGCATCTTGACTCTCTCCCCTCTCATTCTCAGATTGCCAATATATTACAAAAGCCCTAGAGAAAGGGAAATTTTCAGAGTTCAACCAGTTGCGTTCAGTACCTTGGACTTGTGGGGAAATACAAGCCTATATACTTAAGCCCATTTTACTAAAGCCATGACCACTAGCATGGTACACATTATGTAAGTGTCCGCACAAGATTGAGAATTTACTCTACTTTCATGGTAAGAACTTACAAGAATTCTTCGGTGAATCAAACTTAAGGGGAAAAAAGATACACATTTTGTAGGATGTATATCCTAAATTTTACTCAACTTATATGGACAGGATAAGGGAGTATATTGTTGGAGTGATTGGTACGTTATCTAAATAACGACACGGTCCGAGAGAGCTACTTGCTTTCTCTTCCATTCATCATCTCTATCCCCCTCCATTTTGATTTGGGACATAACAATAACATACTAGCTAGCTAAAAATGAGGTTAATTAATGATTAGATGTACTTGACGTTGAAAAAAATAGTTGAGTTCACTGCCTTTCACGTAAGGTTTATCAACATAATTATTAGTTGGGATCTTGACATATATATATGTAAGCTCTAATACTAAATAATAGGGAAAACAGATATATGATCGAATAATATAGTAAAGTCGGTAAGATCTTACAGTTAAAGCACCGAACAATTTTTAGCTAATCTGATTTAGTAACATTGCATGTGTGTGAAAACCTAAAATAAATACAGTAGTAGTTTTTAAAATTTAATCTTATCTGCGCCATCCAGTATTTGTAAGGATACTGATTTTAAAAACTAAATTAATTTCCTAATAAATATTAATTTTCGAAAAAAAAAACATCGATCAGTCCTACATTCTGGACACATAAGCATGCTGTCACCTACGATGTGCTTATACTTTCACTCCTAATTATGATCTTCACCTAAAAAGATATCATCATCCTTACCTATTTTTTTGCATAACTGATAATCTAGCTGATGTCAGTTGTCAGCTGAAAGTTAAAAAAAGTAGAGGGAAGAATAGTTGATATGACAATTAATGTATGTGACATACAGAGACAATAAACTAGCTGATCAAATAAACTCGGTGCAAAAGAATGGGGCCTATACTATGCTAGATCGCTAGCTATATATGTGTATTGAAATACTACCTACTAGCAGTCCTACTGCCTTCAATAATAGCGTGAATTGAATGAAATAAACCCATATATATGCCAAAGTTTTTTTTATCTGTTTAAGACAGTAAAAAGAAAGTTGTACATGATATCATTAGATGCTTCAAATTCTTAGCGAGGAGGATGATATATAAGCCTATATACGTGCAGTAATATATATTGACACGCGAAAGGACAAATTAATTTTCATATCCACCAAACAAACCTAAGAAAACAATAATGAATGTCCTCGAACTGAGGTAGATGTATCATCCTCATGTCACATTCCACCAGTCCAGTTGGTAGATTATTAGGTTAAATTGCACTTATAGAGCATTTCACAAATAAAAAGGAAACAAGGAAATTATTTTATTATTTTTGTTTGAATGGCACATTAATAATATTCAACCAGAAAAACAAATTAAGCTCCAGCATTTAATGAGAAACATTACTCTAAGAATGCCACTTTATTTATGTAAGAGAAGTCGAGAACAGTTCAGTTTGTACTAAGCTAGCTAAACTGCAAGTCTTATGATAAAAAAAAAAGTAGAAAGGTGGGGTAGCTTGAGGAAGAAGGAATCAAAATGAAATTGTATGATTGGAGAAAACATTAATTGCTCCATTGTTTGTACTGGAAGAAGCCACCGCCACTGGTCGTCGTCGTCCTGCTAGCTTTGGATTCACTCACATGCTACTGTACTGTTTCGATGATCGAATCCATGTTTCCTATCATATAATAGAGAGTTTGTTATCTATTTAATGCGCCTATCTGACTAGATGAGTGAAGCTTAATGTGGATATGATGTGAGAATTGTCTCTTTGCGTGGGTCAGCTTCAGCTTCACTTTTCAGGGTTTCACAAGAGAAGTTCAGTTTATCACTTTATAAACAAAGGCCCGTGATTCCTTAAGGTTTTTTCTTCTTTCTTATTTGATAAAAGGCCCAACTGAACATTTGAATTGCAAGTTTTTTTTCTTTTTAGTTTCTGCTCGTATATGGATAGTCATATCTTTATGCCCTCATTGAATTCCTCTAATTGGGATGGGCTATCATACTCCTAGAATATACAATTTCAAGAAGCCCAAGCATTCGGTAACCACAAGTCCAAAGCAATAATATTGAACAATGATTAGTAAAAGACATTATGCAGGAAAAAGTCCACATTTTCGCCTGGCTGTCAAGTCAACTACGAAATTGGAATCAAAATTCCCTGCCTCGTAATGTTTAAAAAAAAAAAAAATCTCTGCCTCGTGAATCGGCCGTATCCTTTCACCCCCACCATATTTTCCGCCTTTTACAGCTTTCCACCGATCATTTCTCCTACAAAACCATATTCTCGTCATTGAAAGTAGAAGCAATTGGAGTGTGGATTCCATCCAAGAAGAAAAACAATTTTAAAAAATTTGATCATGTGACACCATCAGGCATCACTCTCGTTTTTTCTCCTTATTTTCCCTTCTCATAAACCCGAAATCGCAATGTGAATGCTCCTCCGTATTCATGTCATCGATCCCCTGCCCTTAACTCAATTCTAGATTCTGGTGGTGAGATGTTAAGTTTTTAGCATTGGGTGATTTATCTCGCCAATTTTAAGCATTGGGGGATCTGTCTTTTTTTATTAAAAGAAAAATGTTAGGAGGAGTGATTTGAGAAGTTGGTAGATCATTCTCTTGTTTTTGGGTTTTTGAGAAAGGATAGAAAGAGTAAGTTCTGACAAAATGGGTCGATTGTTCACGGTCACTCTTGACGGGAGCATTTATAGTTGTAAGTACTGCAATACACATCTGGCCCTTGCCGGTGACATCATCTCCAAGGTATTTTCGATATTAGTATCTTCATTTTCTTTTGTTTTGCTTCAACTTTTAATTTGTTTGATTTAGTTTTGCATTGTGAAGGAAGAACGACAGTGTATACAGAAACAATGCTCCTTATTGGGTATTGGTATTCCCTGTTATGGTTGCCTTATCCTCCCCTTGTCCCTCGTAATTTAGGGCTTGTTGCAATGGTTATGTTTGCAGAGTTGACTTGTATTTTTTAATCCGATGCATCCGAATCCATAGCAGATTCAAATGTATTGGTTGTTGATATTGCTTTCAATTAGAATGGGCAGAAGGTAAAGAGTACAATTGATCATTCGACAAAATCAAAGTTCATTTTTGAAAAGCTCGTCTGTCCCTCTTTGTCTGTTCTCTATTCTGTAATTTTCTGTGTAGCCATTTGATTGTCTGGGCACACATGTCTTCATCAACCTTTGTGGTTGCATTGGTAAGATAAACGCCAAACCCTCTGGAATGGTACTTAAAGCCTCTCATATGTGAATTCCGCGTGTGCAAGATAGTTGGTCTTGTTATTGCTCTCTTGATAATGTTGAAGGTTCTGGGTACTATATTCTCCTGCATTAATCCCACTGATGCATACTATACTATGAAGCATTTGAGCTTATCAGTTAAATTGAATAGAAAACTATGAATGAAGTGACTATTACTATTCTTTGTTGATGAAGATGCTGCAAGCAAAATGCATCTTAACCAACACCATTTTAGTTGATGAAGATGCTGCCTTTATTTAAAATGGAATGCGACTATGATCAATGTAACACTGCCATCTAGTTTTGAAGTGCCTTTGATCGTTTGGTGAATTCACTTTTGCTTTGTTTGGTTGAGATTATGGCTTTCAGAACCAATTCAGCCGGGAATATATTCCCATGCTTTTTACGCCTTTCTCCATCTATAGTTTATTTCTTTATATCATGTCTACAATCTTCATAGGCTGTAGGAACGCTTTCAGGAGCCTTACTATCAGTTTTTTCCTTAGGATTCTGAGATTTTTTCTAATTATTATTAGTAACTGTAGAACTCGCAGCCAGTATTTAATTTTGTTAGCCACACATTATTTTCATTGATGCACTGAGTTCAAACAGTTAGGCCTCCTTTAGGTGCTTCCATTAATGTGTTGCCCTTGTGCAAAAGATTCTGCATGGAATGGGTAAATCTTTTAAATACACAAAGGCTATATAGCCAGTGTGAGTTTTACACTTGATTGATAATGACGCTGTCGTTTGTTCATGTGATAGATGTTCCTGGTTGAAGAACTTATATCGAGAAATTGAGATGTGACTTCGCTTACAAAATTTCTTGCTCTGTTTCAGTCTTTCTATTGTAGACATGGGAGCGCTTATCTTTTTGATCAAGTGTAAGTTGTTTGCTTTTCCTATTTGGGAACGCTTATCATTCTCAGTTCAATCCACATAGACACGTCCACATTGCCTGGCTAAATCGGCTGCAATTGCAAAGTTGTCGACTATGCATTTATCATGTTTATTTTGAACTAGTTTCTGGTTTTGAGATTGTCTTGTCCATTTTCTTAGGATGTCGAGGTTGTTCTTTTCTTTTTTTCATGTGGCATGTAGTGTGAATATCACTGAAGGGCCAAAGGAAGAACGACTCATGATGACTGGAATCCACATTGTGGTTGACTTGTTTTGTGTTGGTTGTGGGGCGATTGTTGGGTGGAAATATGTAAGTTTTGGTTGAATTTGGTACAATAGTCAAGATACTAAGGAGACATTTTTCTCCTCTTTTCAGTTATTCTATAGAAACAATATGAATCTCTTCACCCATCATTGGTGGTCGTCCTGATTTGTTATGTTTCAAAATTATACAGGAAGCTGCACAAGAGAAGAGTCAGAAGTACAAAGAAGGGAAGTATATACTTGAAAGGTAAGTTAGTCACACAAAAACTTTTAAACCATAATCTTTTTCCTAGTTGTGATGATCTAAACTATTTGACGACCACAATCGAGTAATATTTGCAGGTTCAAGATGTTGGATCCTGAAGGAGACTTGTACTCTTTTGAACCGGAAGCAGATGTTGGTGAAAGTGGGTCTGATGAAGGTTGACATAAACAGCTCAGCAGAGAATTTGCCTTTTGCAACTGTATATAGATCATTAAACAGTAGGTCATAAGTGCTCAATTTCAGTAAGTTAGTATTTAGCATTTAATCAGGCTTTATTTCGTAGGCTAGCACGGTACAGTACATATCTGCCCCTGTTTTAGGACCGTTACACTGTATATGTATCAACATTGAAGTCGTTTTCATTTTCAAGTTAATCTAATCCTGTAGTTAAAGTCAATGTAATCAGTAATTCTACTAGATTTGTTTAAGAAGAAAAAGAGTTTGCTTGTTAAGGTTTCTCTATCTATATGGATTGTCTGGTTTAATTCTACGATTCAGAAATCGGATCTAGATATTGGATGGTAGAATGATCCAGCTGCAGCTGTAGTCGTCTTCCATGGAGGATTTCAGATCCACAACTGTAACTGTAGGTATTTTAAGTAGGGATGACAATTTTAAATGGTAGATCACAAGAAGTCAATAAGATGGATTGGGCCAGGTTTTTGTCTCAAAGACGTTTACATATGTTCAGGGATTCATGTTTAAACTTTGTTAGTTGAAAAACTTGTGATGCAAGTCTGTTACATGGATTAACTGTTCAATAGTTTAATATTCAAAGTTTGCGGGGTTGAAAACTAAACCTTTAAATCTTTTATGTAATCCATTGTCTGGTTGACTGTTTATTAGAACATTAGTGCTTAGTCCAGTTCATAGCAGCTAGAAGCAGTAGAGTTAATATTCACATGTGCTGGGTAGATTGGGCTATGCTTGTTTGCAGTTAACATTGGCATGTGATTCATTAGGTGTATGACAATAACACAAGTTATAGTGTACCCAACTTGCAAAAAGAAAAGTGGATAGGAAGAGTGAGGTTGGAGTGTGTTTCCTCTGTTTTCCTTTTTCTTTTGCTTTCCATGCTTGGACAGTTGGACGTTTTACTTTCTCAGAAATGGTCATGAATGCTCTACTCATACCCATGTGGTAATTTAATGTATACCTTCAAAATAGTACCCTCATGGCACAAAAACGTGGACCCATTCAGATTTGATTTTGCGTATCAAAATTCCTCCATTCCTTTTTTCTTGTAGAACAAAATTCCTACCCTGTTAGCGGTCTCCAACGAGCAACACTCATGCATTATGTTACGAGAGATCCGTAAATGCACTTGTGAGATTCACGATATAATAATGGTCTTTTGCGGAAGGGATGATGTTTGTTGGGGGTCCTGAGTTAGGTGTGAGTAGCTCCAGTTAGGTAGGTAACGTTACCTAACCTTTATCCTCAAATCTAGGTGTATGGCGTTTTCATGTACAAGAGACAGCTAAGTGACGTCTTATAATTGAGTAAGACCTATGAATTAAATATGCACCGATCGGTGAGGGTTTCAACTTTCCACAGCCCTGAACTGTCGAGAATTGGCAATATCCAACTGGCAGCCAAATCTTAACCGGTGGCCTACGATTGCAACCTCAACCAAAAAGACTCTCAATGATTTTGCTAAATGCATAGAGCACATGGCCGACTGATTCTATCTGTAGTCGCCCCCACGACCCTTCCATAAATCCCACTACTGCCAACAAGGTGTCAGCAACCATCAATCTTTTTAAAAAAACATAAAAGTACAACGCTAATTGAGTCTTGGATCACATAGTAGCACGACAATCATACATACACAATCTACACCGGCTAAGATAATGAAGAACGTCGAATGCCAAACTAGAACTGAACACAATAGAATATTGAACTAGGGAACATATAGAAACAGCCTAACATCAATAAACGAAGATCAAGGTCACCGGCCTCGGCATCAACAACTAGCTGAAGAAAAAAGGGGGTCAGAGAGAGATTGTAATCAGACAAGACCACTAGAGATGGGGAGTAAAGATAATTACACAGCTTTTTATACATCTTCCTTTGGTAGTGTAGCAGGAAAAAAATAAAGAACATTTTCTTTTGGAAGGGGGACAAAAAGAATCGAAAAGGATCATAATATCTTTACGTATCCGTCATACGTAGTAGACCGGTAAGATCTCTAATGCGGCACAAGTGAATCGAAGACGTCTGTGGTGGCCTCCTGACAGGATGGATGATGCAACAACTATTTCAAGCTCAATTTGCCAACCCACAAAAACGATACAGTCCAACCGAGACAGATAAAAGACAGCGTTCGAGCATATGTTTTAGGAGCTTTGGACTGGAATTTGACCCAATTTTCCAAAATTCTTGGCATGTTTCGGCCTCCACTCAGTTCTTCCCCTAACAACCTCTTTCCCGTCCTCAACTCGGAGGAGGTGTTGGCACTCTACATGGCCAGATGCCTGCAGGTTACCCAAGTGAGCTTCAGAAACAGCAGTGAGCGATTCTACCACACTGTCCCTTCCACACTCCCTTCTGTATTCTAGGGTCATCCCTGAGAGCTCATGGGTTTCCAGAATAGGCAGAGGAGTACTCTACCCACCCAAAGTAAAAGGAAAAATAGATGAATTAGATACAACTGCAACGTCAATCAACTTGACATACCATACTAACATCACAAGTACCACTTAAAGTAAGGGTAAGTGCAGAATCACATAATAGCTACCTCAAGAATCCAACCAATGTACTTGACATTGTTAACATGCTGATTCACATCCAAGTCACTCCATTTAGGCTGCAAGAAGAGATCCGCACAAAAATCAAAAACATCAGATGGCCCAGTCTAGAGCAGACATACAAGTATATAATCCTGTCTGGGTTCAAATGAGAATTCAAACTTACAGTTAGACCACTCTTAATATGCTCAGCTGTGCTCTCATCGAGCTTGGGGAGTTTCCTCCCGTCATCATTGACAACGGGAGGAGCATCCAAGAAGAAAGGTCTGATCTCTGCATGGACCTCATCTGGCATCTTCGATAGTTTTCTTGTCCGCTTATTCATCATCACCCACACACTGCATATATCAGCAACCAGAAAAAGAAAACAAGTATTTTCAGCTTCTCCAGATATTCCTATCACTGTTTTAGGCAGAGATTTCACACATGCAATTAGCTTTGCATTTCAACATATGCTAGGAAATTGAAATCCATGCCACAATAGTGTTAGTGTATATAATAAGCCTTAAAAAACGGGAGAGGAATTCAAGAAAGGCAAAACGTGACAACTAAACAGGAAAAAATCAGCATCGCGAGAGAACATAGAATATGATCAGAGACCTTGTAGCCCTTGTCAGAACTTCACCGGTCTTGCAGTCACGGACTAGCCAATCTCGCCGCATTCCATTTTTTCCTGATGAGCTTACCCAAGTATCTACTTGAACAACATCTTCCCTGTGGAACATCGTAAAGCAGAATTATTTTTATCCATTTCCTACTACCATTCTACAGCAAAGCGATAATGAAGATTAGACATAATAAAAGATGCAAAACACCTAAGTAGGAATAATGGTAGGACGACGGTTAATCTTATTACTTGAAAGAAATCCTAATTAACAAAATACATAGAAGCATAACCTTGTTATCACATCAAGCATGTATGTCAATATGCAGGTGCACTTAGCTAATGATGGATTACAAGAATTATTTGTCTACAGCTAAAGTAAGGAGTCTCACTTACCAAGTTGGGTAGCGATCCACCATAACCTGCATCCGAGTAACCACCCATATCAAGTTTTTTTTACACATCTCAGGAGTTGACCCAAAGCCATCACCTAGAAGCCCAGCAGTCTTGACATGATTGAGTGCTGTTTCCTGCAAAAAAAGCTAGATCATTACACCCTTGCAAAAAATAAAAAGCATTCAAAAGAAAAAAATAAGTGCATAACGCAAGGAAAATAAAATTTCTGCCTTCATACATGAGCTGTCCTGTACCTGCAGATGATTCATTAAGGTCTCTATGGAGGCTGTTCGATCTGCACCTATTCATAGGACCTTATGGAGAAGTTCTGACGGAAGACAAAACCATCTTGAACAATTCTACCCAACCCAAAAGTATCAATGAGCATATCAGTGCGCCTAGGTTTCCAATCAAGCATCATCCACTGCTTCTCGGCAGCCAAGAATATGGTTGTGATCGCAGCAAGAAGCATGCTCCAATCAGGCAACTGGTTGATGAAAGTCCTTGGAGGAGGAGAATATAAGGTCTCCTCATCGTTTTTCACAGCTCCAATGGATGCTGGCATACTAACAGATGTACCATTAACCTTAGTTGGTGCCTGTGCACTGGTTTTGACCTGAAGACGGCCAGATGACCTAGCTTTTGGTTTGATGCCAGATGTGTCCAAGTTAGATGGACTGGCATCGGCACGCTTGTTGCTAGCAATAGAATGGGAAGGCGAAGGTGTAACCGAAAGAAACGCAGAAGTTGCAGCTGTGGCAACCATGACTAGATAGAAGAAAGAGAGACCAGCAGTAGATCAATTCTTATTGACGTGCGCCCACTATGCTGGCTGGAAATTATCTGGTTTCAGTCACTTGTGAATATATGATAAGATCATAGACTGCTTCCTTCAACAAGCATCAGGATTTACGAGCCAGCATGACCCTAAATTCAACAATTTCAAGGGGTTAGCACACAATAAAATGCGGAAAAATGAGAAGCAAATAGCTGGCTGCAGGGTACGACTAGAACATACTGAAGCAAAAATCAAGCATTTACACGTTATCAGCCGGCATATCCAACCACTTGCAGGACTAAGAGTCAGTCCTGCAAGTTATCGACTAAATTTCGATTAAGATAGGTTTAATTTATTGCATTCGCATTTTCATACTTGTTCAAGAAACGCAAAGGACCTCCAAACGTCAAGCGGTAGAGAAGACCACCAGAAACACGAGGTGTGAACAATTCAGGGAATTAGAGAGGGAGAATCTTTCAACGTAAATCAGAAATGAATTAGGGGAGGGTTTTAGAGCGGAAAACAACCAAAAAAATGCGCAATCGAAGAATGATAGTTATCTAAAGGATCGATACTAGGCGGATCTGACCTAAAATCGGTCAAGAAAACAGAAATGGAAGAAACGCGGCGTGAATGCAAACACATTCCCAGGTTGGACATTAAGAGTTCAACAGAGTAAAGGACCGTCGTCAGCCCCATAAAAATATGTAATAAAGGAAAAATCAATTCTCAAAATGGAAGGACAGAAACTTTCAGATCAATTCGTACCAGGCGGAGGAGAGAGATGAAGATAGATAGAGAACTCACCAGTGGCTGAGAAGAAATGAAGACGAAGATGAGAAGGAGAGAGAATCAAAGCACTTTTTCCAAACGGTAAGGGGGGGAGGAAATAAAATAAAGAGAGGGAGAGGAGGAGAAGAAAATGTCAGTCGTAGCAAAGACGGGCAGAGATTCGCGTGCGATTCTTCAGTTTCGCTAGTGATCGGACAAAAAGTGATTCCTTCTCTATCTGCTTTCTTTCTCTCTCTGTCTCTGTCTTCCCTTCTCGATGATTCCTCTTCCTCGGTCTTTAATATTCCTCCTTAAGAGCTAGGAGATGGAGGTGGTGACGGTGATAGTGGTGGTGGTGGGGCGTTGGGTTTGTCTTGGCTGCCTAGCTGGCTAACTGGCGGGCTTCGTGATGCCGGGGCAGAAGAAAGTTCAAATACTTCAGCTTTCCTCTTTTCCTGAACATGTGTAGTATATAAATAAACTATCTGTCATGCCTTTTCAAAATGTATAAAGAATAGTATCGCTGGAGAACGGTGTAGGGTAGGAATAGGGAAATATGTAAGGCCCCATTCTTTTGTATCGGGTTTATTTGATAAGCTAGTTTATTATCTCTGTATGTCACATTATCAATTGTATATCTATTATTTTTCTCCTCTATTTTTTCTAACTTTCAGCTGACAACTGACATCAGCTAGATTATCAGCCATGCAAAATAATGGGGCCTAAGGTATTTATAATAGGATGCTTAACACAATTACATATTTGAAGTAATTAAAAAATATTCTATAATGTGAATTTTATTTATTTTTAAGAATCTTAACTAATAGTATTTCACTATTTATAATACAGGATATTCCATTTCATATTTTTAAATAATACACTGAGAATGCTAATAATTTCAAAATAATACCCTAAGTTTCGCGTTACTGTGTTAGTCAGGAGTTTCTAAATAAAATAAAATAAATAAAAATTTCATTTCCTCCAAAAGTCTAGAGGTAGGAGTAATCTTGGAAAAGGGGGCCACTGGCCAGCTAGGTTTTGTTGGGATGGGGTGGCGAGAAATTGGAAACATAACGAAATAAAGCGCAAACCAATGCTACTCGGTTTCGGTCCACCTTTTTCGTTTTTTTAGTAATTATTTTTATTTAAAGGTAGTGAAAACTGTATTTGTAAAATAATGCTTAGGTTTTTGTTAGATAAGTTTTTCTGGTTCGTTCAATTATTGGGCTTGAATTTGTTCCATAATTTTGTTAACATCTACATATGACTTTGGGGCAATGTGACAAGTTGAATTGATTTGGGGTTTACTGATTCTTCCTTAAAAAAAGGGTTACATTATGTTGTTCGCTTCCAATTTCATAAAATTTAACTAATTTTTAGCTATTTCTAGAGATGTCACTAAAAATGAAAAAGTTATAAAGTAATATTATATTTGTATTTTATTTAACAAATTGTCAACATAAAAAATAATAGAAATACATCTTCTAGTTAACAAACTAATTTGAAAATTCATAATATATAACACTGTTTAAAAGAATTTGAAAATTAAAATACTGTAAAAATATGATAATTATAAAAATATAAAAAAACAATTTATTAAAAATGAAACATTGATAACTATAAAAAATTATTAACTAAAATATAGAAATTAAATATATAGAGACCAATAATACTTAAACAATTTTAAAATGATTTTTAAAGAAATAATTAAATTGGTTAAAAGTATAAAATTAAAAAAGTATAGATAGTATATAATTATGTATGAGTAGGTAGATTGTTTTGAGCAAAATATAATTAAGAAACATTTTTTTTTTGCTTGTATAAAATTGAGCTATTAGAAATTAGTAAGACATGATAAATTTAATAGATTTACATTAGTCATAAGTATATTTATGTTGGACTTTTTACATTGATATATAAAATAGTATGATGATTTATTAAAATTAATAATATGATTTGTCATATTGACGACTATAATGATTTAATCTCTTAAAGTAAAAAAAATGGTTTAAAAAATAAGAAGATGATTCACTAATACTATAAAAAATAATGATGGGACATAAAATTTTAATATTATCTGTTGTGATTTTATTATCTAACGATGAATTAAACATATTAATTCTGGAGTTGATGACAAATTATTATTGTTTTATGGTTTAATGTTATGTATGATGTATTTTAATTATAATTTGATGAATTAAATGTATCTTTAAATAATTAAATACAAAATTTTATAATTCAAATAAAGAATAATATTCTCCTCTTTATAATACGGTGATAGTGTAGCTACAAAATTATTTGTACGCGAGTTCTTAAAAAAAACAACCTTACCTTTAGTTCTCTTATAAATATTTTTCTTTATATCAATAAGAGATGAGTAAAAATTCAACTGTAGCTACTCTACCCTAATCAATGTCATGCCAAACTGAAATCATTACAATGTTTAAATTGTCCCCAACATTAAATTTTCTAAGTCCAATATAGATCTTATTCAAATTAAAGTCTACCGATCTTTCTTCTTTTCATGTAGTTTGACTTCATTATATACAACTCTGATACTAATATACTCCCTCCGTCCTGATTGACCGTCTTGTTTGCTTTAATGTCACGTTTTTCCACTTCAATATTAAGCATATAAGATAAAATAATTTTATAAAACTAAATTTGTAAACATATAGTTTATCATGTAAGGAATCATATGTAAATTTTTAAATTTTTAAAATTATTTATCTTATGTTAAAAATTGAAGCAAACGACATGTCCAAATAATAAACAGGACGGTCAATTCAGGACGGAGGGAGTATGAGATAACCTCTTAATTCCATTGGATATCTTTAGTAAACTCTCTGTTGACCAAAATATACGCACAAATTAGTAATACGGAATTAAGGTAAACCGCTTGTCTTAAAAGTCGTGGCACAACGTGCACGAAAACCTTCTGTAGAAATTTGATCGTCTAATAATACAATGGGATCGATTATTATTATCTAAATTATCAATTGGATGCTTTAATATAGTAATCCTGAAGAAGCAGTAACCGGAAGTAATATGATTGGAATGGAATTTGATAAACCAAACAATATACTGCAATGCTGATTGATTGGTGCTTTGTCGGATTTTTTTAATTAGTAGTGCTCGGTGGTCGGAGTTAAAGAATGGAAGAGATAAGGATATCCGTGGCTAAAGTGGTTTGGTGTTATGACATCCCTCGTTGTCTTGCCGGGGTGTGAATACATAGACCACATGAGGTAATTGATTACGTAAACAAAAATAAACTCAAGAGATAATATAATCTTATTTCCCACAAGAAAAAGGTTCGCAGTTTTTTATTACTTTTTTTAATTTTTCCTTTTTTAAAAAAAGTTGGTAGTATAATTTTCTCTTAGGTGAACCGTTAACTTTGGTATTTGACTCCGAGATTATGCCAGCTTTTAAATTGGTGTCTACGTAGATTCTTCTAGATCAATGAAATGTGTATACCTTAAACTCTTGGAATAGAAAAGGAGATACACGTTTATGTAAAGGGTTTCTTGTTGGTCAACTGCTTTCCACAAACTTCAAAAAAAAAAAAACTGACATACGATACGACCCTCTTCGTTCAACTGTTTTTAAGTTTGAACGAACATTGATTTTTCTCCTCTTTGACCGAAAAATATAACCAGATTATCTTCCTGGTATTTTATATCTATATGGAGTATTACTTAATGTAGACTCAAACCATTTCAATTTTCAAAAATTGCATGATTGAAAACTTTTGCTAAAAGTAGATGACATCATTATCCATACAAACTCTAAATCAATAGGGTTTTAATATTAAAAAAATCTAATTCAACAGAAAATTTGTCACAAATTTATCATATAAAGATTGTGAACATTGTTAAAGGATATAATGATTGTACACTATAATTACTATATTTTATATTTATTCAAATTAATGATTATTCTTATTTATATAAATAGTAGAAATTAATGTGGAAAGTAATGTGAAAAATAAAAAACTATTTACATTTTCATAACGTAGTCTTCATATTTGAAGGTTAATGGAAGCGTGTTATGAGTCTCTTCTAATTAGACTTGATAATTATTAATTATGCCTTAGTCCATGCCTTCTTAGTCAACAAAAATGCTGAATTTGGATCAAGATTAAATTATTTTGTGTTTAAAACTTATGGAACCAATCTCGCACATACGATAATGTTGAGATCTCATATCAAAGGAAAGTTGACAAATATCAACTGATCCATGAATTATTAGATCAACAATAAATTACATGTACAACATGTGATTTTGTGACATGTTGAGATGTATAATTCTTAACTAATCATACAGTACATTTGACCCGAATTATACTCGCGCTATTATGAGGTATACATTATGGAGGTATTTATTTCGAGAGGTGAAAAATAATGAAATCAGGAAAGGGAATGAAGAGGAATGAAAAAGAATCCCCTTTGATTTTCCCGGTTGTTTGTTTGTGATGAGAGAAATTAAATAAACAATCGGTTAATGGTCTACGGCTGCCGGTCAACGGTCACTAATTGTCAGTCAACATTCATCGGTCTATGGTCATTAGTCATCGGTCAATGGTTATATATCACCGGTCAACATATACTGGGAAATGGAATCTCATTCCCGGATAGGGGTGGAGAATCAAAATAGAGGGTTTTGGGTAATCTCGTTCTCTTTTCTAAAAATAGGAAAAACTGACAAAACAAACAACAGGAATGAGAATCAGAAACTTTCTTGATTACCCAAAACAAACACCCCTAAGAATTTTAACATATTATAATTAGATCGACCAAAATCCAACTCAGTACCGCGATAGAGTTGAGATTTGTTGAGTCGTTTAATGAATTGGTTCAATTAATGATCTTTTATATATGATGACGTACAAGTTATCAATCACAGTGCAATAAGATTCATATGATATCATGGTTTTGAACTTGGTGATCCAATTGCAAACCTTAATTTATAACGTATTATATACTAAGTTTAACATTATAAAGACTTATGACTGGTTAAATATAATGAATGTACGAGTAGATGTTACACCGAAGGACGGTGTTATTTTGGAAAAAGGCGTGGATACTGAAAAGAAAGGAACTCATTACCAATGAGTGGAGATATACTTAATGTTGAACGGATGGATGGTTTATGTACACGGGTAACACCATTTTAAGACGATATTAAATTGGTCGTTGAGCTCTCTCATTACACGCCTCCATCATCGACACCTAGTAAGGAACTTCCAGCAAGAAATGAGGCAGGGAAAATCATTAACCCGGAAAAAGAAGCGGAAGAATGTGTTGCTCTAATGCTAAAATTGGGATGCAAAGTTCCTAATCCAAATCTAACTAAGGCTAACATCTTAATCAAATTCAATCACATATGGAGATGCAGGCGGCCCAACAGAAATAAACACTCCAAAATGATCGAAGAGAGGAGTTGGAGGTCTAGGATGCGATGATAGTCTGGTCCTCTTGGGAAGACAAGTATTTGCTGCCCGCATGAAGTTTTGTCCAGGTAGGTCAGTATGGGGCCATGGTGGTCTTGACACTTGGAGGGTTTGGAGCAGTTGCTGGTTCATTGTGTGGAGGTAGGAAGATCTGGCAACTCTTATTATTTTGGCGGACTACTCCATGGTTCATTGGTGGGGGTCCGTATGTTGTTGGGTGGAGTAGTTTTTCTTTTCTGGGGTATTGTAGGGTATTGAGTGGTCCGGTAGCGCTACGCTGCTTGTTAGTAGTAGTCTTGATTAAAGAGGTTAGCAGGGTCAGTGAGTTTGTACTTGAATGTGTTGGGCACTCTTTTTCCTTCCTATGCTTTTTCCCATTGGGTTTTGCATAGGGAGGTTTTGATGAGGCCCGCTTACAACACGGAAATTTTCCGGTCAAAGGTTGGTTACCCAACTCATTTCTCCATGGCATGTGAATTCTCCCGTAATTACACAGCAGGTGTCTTTTTTTGTTTTGGCTGTGAAGGAAGCGCACAACAGAAGTCAGTCAGCCAACAGGCTGACTTCTGTTGTGCGCCACTAGTGTACCTTTTTTTTTTATTTGTAGTTTGTGAAGGAGGCGCACACTGCAAGTCAGCCTCCTGGCTGACTGACTTGCAGTGTGCGCCTCCTTCACAAACTACAAATCTATATTTTTAATTGTGGTCGATTTGTGTAGGAAGCGTATACTAAAAGTCAGTCTCCTTTATAAATGCAACTTCAACGGCTCTTTCTTCTCCCAACGGCTATTAACGACTAGTTTTTTCACAACATCTATATATATGCATCATATTGCTTCCTCTTCCTTTGCTCCTTTCTGTCAAAACCATCTAAACTATGGAAATTCCTTGTACTCTCTATCTTCATATAGATCTCAATTATGGAAATCATGGAGTATATTTTCATATTTCTCCTTCCTCTAGGTTTATATTCACACACATATCCGAATTAGCCACATTCAGTTCTTTCAAAAATCATGTTAAAAATCAAGTAGATTCAAATTTGGGAGGAGATTACGTGATTACCTCCATTGTTTATCGGAAGCTCGAGAGCAGATACCCACTCCCTTCATTTGTTCCTCTTCAAGTCAACAACGACGCTCTTGTTAGGATGACGATATCCAACTTCTTGCAGAATCCCGATATCGTGAGGAACCTGGAAGTGGAAGTGAAGTTCGAGTCTGCTGCTACAACTTCATTCGAGAATAACCCTGTTAATTTGGGTGGTGATGAACATAGTTCGGAAGATGATCCTGAGATGGAGCCGGAAGACTTCCCTGATGATGATGATGATGATGATGATGAAGTTGGCGAAGCCGGTCCTTCGACACCAGCTGAACCTTACACACCAATTGCTTCATTCTTAACGCAGGTAGATGTACAAGCCATAAGCCAAATGCCTTCAGATCTTGACCGACGTGGTATACCGTATTGGAGGCTAGGGCAAGAGTTTGTCAAAGGTCAGGAGTTTCTGAACAAAAAAGTTCTTGTTATGGCTGTCAAAGATTATCACTTGCAAAAAAATGTTGATTTTCTACCACAAGAAAACACCAGAAAAGTCTACGCGTTAAAGTGTCGACAAGATGAAGGATGCAAGTTCTATTTTCGAGCATGTCTGTTGAAGGATGCATTTGAATGGCATGTACGTATGTTCACTCCTCACTCGTGTTCTCCTGTCTTGAACGAGAATAATGACCGGTTCATAACCTACCATTTCATTGCCGTGGCGATGATTCCCCGAGTGAAGGAGAATCCGGGACTACAAATGAAGACGGTTATTCAATTAATCCGCCAGGAGTATCGTAGGAAAATAAGCTATAAAAAAGCTTGGTTGGGTCGCGCTGAAGCCATAAGAAGAGTTTACGGGGATTGGGTGCAGTCATATGCCGAACTGCTCAGGTACATCTTAACCATAAGACATTACATGCCTACTTCGTTTGTGGATTTGGAGTCTAATGTTGTGTTTGAGAACGAGATGCAAACCACATCGGTTAGGCAATTTAAGCGTTGCTTCTGGGCATTCGGGCCATGCATAACTGCTTTCAAGTACATGAAACTCCTACTGTAAATAGATGCGACTCACCTTTACGGGAAGTACAAGGGTAAGTTACTAGTGGCTGTTGCGCAAGATGGTAATAACAAGATTATTCCTATGGCTTTCGGCTTGGTTTCTGAGGAATCCAGGGATGACTGGAAATATTTTCTCGATCGTGTGCGTAACAAAGTTATCGGGCCACGTTGTGATGTCGCTGTAATTACTGACCGTGCCGCAGCTATAATGTCAATTATGAGGGAGGATCAATACTGGCTTCCACCATATGCAGAATATTTCTTGTGTCTCCGTCACGTAGCTTCGAACTTTCAAACCAGATATGGGAACAAGGAATGGAAGAAGTTTTTGATAAACACCGGTAATTATTTGATTTATACTTCTGTTAATTAACTGTAAGTTAGTAGTAATTGTTTATGATTGTTTGATTTTTATTTGTTTGTTGTTAGGTTACTCATTTAGGAAGGATATTGTTGATGAAAGATTGAGTCATTTAATATCTCTTCACCCCTCGATTGCTGTCTTCTTCAATGATCTCCCAGTGGAGAAATGGTCCCGTGCTTATGATGACGGTAGACGGTGGGGTCATACAACCACCAATCTGGTGGAATGCATGAATGGTGTGTTGAAGATGGTTCGCTTGCTGCCCGTGACAGCAATTGTGGAGAGCACACTGTACAAGCTTATTGATTATTTTCGGGATAACTTGGAAACGTATACTGCACAAAGGAATAGCGGATCGATTTTTACAAGGCAACTACTTGAAAGGGTTAACGAGAACCAAATCCTATCGAACTATCACCGTGTGGTTGTCATTGATTCGATGGATTTGGTATTCGAGGTCGTTGACAATGGTGATGCTACCCTAAGGCGAGACAAAGGAAAATTTGTTGTCCGAATCAACGAAAGACTATGTGAATGTGGGGAGTGGCAGGCATTTAAGTACCCCTGTTCACACGTTATGGCTGTTTGTTCCAGCACCACACTTGATTGGAAGAACTACGTTCATAGCGTTTACAAACTTGATACGATGATACAGGCATATCAGGAGAACAAATTTGTTCCTTTAGGTAACCAAGGCAACTGGCCTTCGTATGTCGGCCTCACTGTGGTTCATGACCCAAATATGATGCGTACAGTCAGAGGACGTCCAACATTTTCACGTATTCCAAATGAGATGGACGAGGAGTATGAACGTGAAAGACGAAGGTGCGGGTTGTGTCGACAACGGGAGTAATAGGTATGCAACATCTACACATGCTCCATTCGCATTAGGAAACAAAAGACCACCAAGCATTCGAAGCATGAATGCCCTCGCATGCTGCTCGTGTATGACAGGGTCAAGAAGATGAAAATCTGGGTCAGTCTCCACAAATCTAGAGGCAAGCCAATTTATGGGGATTTGGTTGCCTCTACGGGTGGGTGGCACATCCCCAAGAAGCTCCATGCAGACTGCATTCACATCAGGTATATTCGTGGTAGAACATAATGAGTAGTCATCCACCGGTAGCCCGAACAGGACATGAACATCCTCAAGTGTGATGGTGACCTCACCAAACGGCATAAGAAAAGTGTGCGTCTCTGGACGCCACCTCTCTATCAAAGCACTAACGAGCCCTCTACTTGTGGTAAGTCCCAATGCACAAACTTTGAACAAACCAGCACTCATAATGTATGGCGCAATAGAAGCATGAGGGACCTGAGCCTTCCAATTGGATCGGGTTCTTAGGGTACGGTTTCTATAAGGTTCGTACCTCTGAGATATAAAACAATACATTATAAAACAAATAATTTAATAATAAAGCTACATTATACTTAACGAATTACATTTATACTTATAAAACTACATTATAAATATACATTGTAGTAGCAAGGTTAGATTATCATTATAAATATACGATATAATTAAAAAAAGGTATTTATAATTACAAAGATACATTATCGTTAACGAAAATTATATAGATTATTATTATAAAGCTAAATTCTAATTAAATTAACTACATTGTTAATCAAGTCTATATTATAATTATAATGAAGTTACATTAATAACTATAAAGCTACATTATACTTAACGAATTACATTTATAATTATAAAACAACATTATAAAGCTACATTGTAGTAGCAAGGTCAGATTATCATTATAATTTATACTTACAAAGATACATTTTGTTAACGAAAATTATATAGATTATTATTATAAAGCTACATTCTAATTAAATAAACTACATTGTTAATCATTTCTAAATTATAGTTATAAATAAGATAGATTACAATTACAAAGCTACATTATAATTAACAAATTACATTTATAATTATAAAACAAAATTATAAAGCTAAATTCTAATATCAAGGTTTGATTATGATTATAATATACAATATAATTAAGAAATTTAATTTATAATTACAAACTACATTATCGTTAATGAAAAATATATATTATTATATAAAGCTAAATTCTAATTAAATAAACGTTTTAGATTACTCATCTCGACATTCTAATTAAATAAACTACAAAATGTTAATCATGTCTACATTATAATTATAAAAAATTAGATTACAATTATAAAGCAACACTATAATTAACGACTTACATTTATAATTATAAGGAAGTTAAATTAATAATAATAAAGCTACAATATAATTAACGACTTACATTTATAATTATAAAACTACATTATAAAGCTACATTCTAGTATCAAGGTTAGATTATCATCATAATATACGATATAATAAACAAATTGTATTTATACATACAAAGATACATTATTGTTAACGAAAATTATATAGATTATTACTATAAAGCTACATTCTAATTAAATAAAACTACATTATAAAGCTACATTATAGTATCAAGGTTAGATTATCATCATAATATACGATATAATTAACAAATTTTTTATACTTACAAAGATACATTATCGTTAATGAAAAATATATAGATTATTATTATAATGCTAACTTCTAATTAAATAAACGTTTTGGGTTACTCATCTCGACATCCTAATTAAATAAACTACAAAATGTTAATCATGTCTACATTATAATTATAAAGAAATTATATTACAATTATAAAGCTACACTATAATTATTAACCTACGTTATAATTAAATAAACTACAATGTTACTCGTAATATTAAATATAATGTTATATTACAATTACAAATCTACAATCTATTTTTACGAAATATAATAAAAATTATAAAGTTACATTGTAATTAAATATAGTACAATGTTAATCATTTCTACATTTTAATTATAAAACTAACATACGATTAACGAAATAAAATTTAACATTACAAAACTACATTATAATTTCACCAAAATAATTCACAATCTCTAACACATAATCAATAACTAACTATAAATATAACACAAAGATAAAGTAATTAACACTAAACAAAATTTAAAAAATTATACTAATTCAAAAACAAAAACAAAACACCCTCATCTGCAGACGCATAAGCTGCAGAAATATGGGTCGTCTGCAGGCTAAACGGTTGATCCTCGACCGGTCCCTGCGCATCGAACACTTGATAATTCCCCGGATCCATGGTTTGTTCAAAATCAGTTAATCGACGGATGAGGATGTCGAGCTGTTAATTTGGGAGGAGAAATAATTGTAAAATGTAAAATGGAATGAGGTTTTAGAGGGAGAGGTAAAAAAATGGAGGAAATGGTGGTGGAAGAGGAAGAAGAGAGGAAGAATCGGTGAAGAAGAAGGAAGAGAGTTGGGGAGGAAGAACAGATGCGGCGCGGAGGGTTGAAGAAGAAGGAATGAGGCGCGGCGTCTAAAGGGAATGCGCTAGGTTATTTTGATTTGTAGTTTGTGAAGGAGGCGCACACTAGTCAGCCACGAGGCTGACTTGCAGTGTGCGCCTCCTTCACAAACTACAAATCAAAAAAAAAAAGGTACACTAGTGGCGCACAACAGAAGTCAGCCTGTTGGCTGACTGACTTCTGTTGTGCGCGCTTCCTTCACGGCCAAAACAAAAAAGACACCTGCAGTGTAATTACAGGAGAATTCACATGCCATGGGGAAATGAGTTGGGTAACCAACCTTTGACCTGAAAATTTCCCTTACAACACATCTACATTTTTAATCCAATAATATGACTATATGCCTGAATTATCAAAAAAAACCTCTCCAATAGAAGGGACTAGACTAGCATCAAGAGTAGCTGGCATCGTATATGGCTCAAAAAGGACGTGAGTGGCTAACTGAATTCATTTAGGGTTAAATTTAACAGTTAATTAATTGTATTGGTTTTTGTGGTTTGATTAATCAAATTATGAAAATGATGGTTTCAGTTTCACACGGTTACGTGTTTTTAGATTTGTCAACTGTTTGATTAGCTATGACTAATCATTAATTAAGTGAAGAAAAAAAACATGTTCACTTCACTGTATTCAGCTAGTATTAAAACTATGACCTTTACTAACTAAAAACAATTCCGATGACCAAAGTTAAATGTAAAAAACTAAAGTAAATTAACTAAAATAAAACATAATGATATCATAATAACATCTTTAATAAATAAGTTTAAACGATTAACGGGAGAATCAATTTAATGATCTATCAGCTAGTTTATTGTCTCTTTATGTCACATACATCAATTGTCATATCAACTATTTTTCTTCTCTATTTTTTCTAACTTTCAGCTGACAACTGACATCGGCTAGATTATCAGTCATGAAAAAAATGGGGGCAATATGGTTGAATTTTTAAAAAAATAATGATTTAATAAAATTAACTGAATAGAGTGAGTAAACAACTGTAACTGTTTTAGTGGCACTAAGCTAATTTTAGGCTGAGCATACTGTTTGTACAATACGCTCAGTCGTGTTTTCACTTCGCACAGTCGGAAAATGACCATTTTGCCCCTGCTTTAATATCTTTTAGAAATTACTATATTTATCCACAATTTGTGACATATTACGAGGTGACCCCAAATTTCATTACTCATAGTCGGAATTCCAATACGCCCAGTCAGAAAATGACCAATTTAGGAGCTAATGTAGGCAAAATTTATTAAAAGCGGTTCGAAAAAAGCAAAGAAGGATTCCGAAGTACTTATAAGTAAAAACATATATCATAAAAATTATCAGCAAAGTATACCATGACAAAGTAGACGAAAAGACGAACGCGTCGGCACAAACGGATCGAAAAACGGAGCTATAACGAAGAAGATATGACAATTTTAAGACCGGAACTCGGCGCAGGCGCCGGTAAAGAAGACCGTGCGCGGGCGCGCGTCATTCTTTACCGGCGCCGGCGCGCGGTCTTCTTTACCGGCGCCTGCGCCGAGTTCCGGTCTTAAAATTGCCATATCTTCTTCGTTATAGCTCCGTTTTTCGATCCGTTTGCGCCGACGCGTTCGTCTTTTTGTCTACTTTGTCATGGTATACTTTGTTGATAATTTTTATGATATATGTATTATTTCTTCTTAAGCACAACATTAACTATCATCGACGTCTTGTTCGAAATTGCCTATCAACCACTTATTACATGTCCGTTGAAGAAGAATCTATTTGAAATTCATTGAAATTTTCTATCATTTCCACCAATTTCACATCCATTGACGAAGAATCTATTTGAAATTATCAAAATTTCCTATCAATATCAATATTAACTATCATTATCGACATTAACTATCATTGACTTCTTATTCGATAGTAAAACGAAACAGGGCTGAGGCGGACCGTAGGGAACACAATGCACGCTACAGGGCTAGTACGAGGAGACGACGTCCCCCGACTTGATTAGTGCAAACACAGACTTGATTAGTGCAAACACATTTGGATTTCATGTACTGGTAGTCAACATAATTGTTAATTGTTCTGGGATTTAAAGTGATGCGTGTGTCGAATAAGTTGTAACATTATGAGAAATGACGTGCGAACAATGTTGTTTGAAAATGAAACTCCGAAATAGAATCGCTTTTGAAGTCCTGAAAATATGTTACAAAGTATATATTTTCACTTGTTATAAAAAAAAAACCTTTTAGGAGCAATCTCCGACGACAAACCGATCTCGCTTTTGAAGTATTGAAAAAAGTGTCAAAGATGACATTTTTTGAGCAATCTCTGACGACAAACCGATCTCGCTTTTGAAGTATTGAAAATATGTTTCAAAGATGTATACATTTTTATTTGTTATAAAAAAACATTTTTTGAGCAATTTCTGACGACAAACCGATCTCGCTTTTGAAGTATTGAAAATATGTTTCAAAGATGTTTCAAAGATGTAAACATTTTCATTTATTATAAAAAACACATTTTTTGAGCAATCTCCGATGACAAACCGATCTCGCTTTTGAAGTATTGAAAATATGTTTCAAAGATGACATTTTTTGAGCAATCTCTGACGACAAACCGATCTCGCTTTTGAAGTATTGAAAATATGTTTCAAAGATGTATACATTTTCATTTGTTATAAAAAAATAACATTTTTTGAGCAATTTCTGATGACAAACCGATCTCGCTTTTGAAGTATTGAAAATATGTTTCAAAGATGTATACATTTTCATTTGTTATAAAAAAACACATTTTTTGAGCAATCTCCGACGACAAACCGATCTCGCTTTTGAAGTATTGAAAATATGTTTCAAAGATGACATTCTTTGAGCAATCTCCAATGACAAACCGATCTCGCTTTTGAAGTATTGAAAATATGTTTCAACGATGATATTTTTTGAGCAAGACGACAAACCGATCTCGCTTTTGAAGTATTGAAAATATGTTTCAAAGATGACATTCTTTGAGCAATCTCCGACGACTAACCGATCTCGCTTTTGAAGTATTGAAAATATGTTTCAAGGATGTATACATTTTCATTTGTTATAAAAAAAATTTTTGAGCAATTTCTAACAACAAACCGATATCGCTTTTGAAGTATTGAAAATATGTTTCAAAGATGTATACATTTTCATTTGTTATAAAAAACATTTTTTGAGTAATTTCTGACGACAAACCGATCTCACTTTTGAAGTACTGAAGATATGTTTCAAAGATGACATTCTTTGAGCAATCTCCGATGACAAACCGATCTCGCTTTTGAAGTATTGAAAATATGTTTCAACGATGACATTTTTTGAGCAATTTTGATGATTGTCAAATAAATTCTTCTTTAAAGGACATGAATTTAGTGGAATTGATAGGTAAGTTCGAACAAGACATCGATGATAGTTAATGTCGATACATCTAACTATTTAGATTGGTGTCCAATTCATCTGTTAATTAGAATAGAACATGCTTGATTATTTTACTATGGAATAAGAAGTTAATGATAGTTAATATTGATATTGATAGGAAATTTTGATAATTTCAAATAGATTCTTCGTCAGTGGACGTGAAATTGGTGGAAATGGCAGAAAATTTCAATGAATTTCAAATAGATTCTTCTTCAACGGACATGTAATTAGTGGTTGATAGGCAATTTCGAACAAGACGTCGATGATAGTTAATGTTGTGCTTAAGAAGAAATAATATATATCATAAAAATTATCAGTAAAGTATACCATGGCAAAGTAGACGAAAAGACGAACGCGTCGGCGCAAACGGATCGAAAAACGGAGCTATAACGAAGAAGATATGACAATTTTAAGATCGGAACTCGGCGCAGGCGCCGGTAAGGAAGGGCCGGCGCCCGCGCGCGGTCTTCTTTACCGGCGCCCGCGCGCGGTCTTCTTTACCGGCGCCCGCGCCGAGATCCGGTCTTAAAATTGTCATATCTTCTTCGTTATAGCTCCGTTTTTCGATCCGTTTGCGCCGACGCGTTCGTCTTTTCGTCTACTTTGTCATGGTATACTTTGATGATAATTTTTATGATATATTTTTTACTTATATAAGTATTTCGAATCCTTCTTTGTTTTTTTCGAACCACTTTTAATAAATTTTGCCTACATTAGCCCCTAAATTGGTCATTTTCTGACTGAGCGTATTGGAATTCCGACTGTGCGTAATGAAATTTGGGGTCACCTCGTAATATGTTATAAATTGTGGTTAAATATAGTAATTTATGAAAGATATTAAAGCAGGGGCAAGATCGTAAAGTTTTTTAAAATTCCGACTGTGCGAAGTGAAAACACAACTGAGCGTACGATTCAGTAGAAGAGACGTCAGAGACCACTAGCTCTCCTACGTGGTCGAATTTCCACCGATTTGCCAGTATGTACCTTTTTTTATTAAAACTAATCCCTTCATAATCCTTTTCATCAATTTAATTTAGGTAAATTAATAAGATACCATTGTTTAAATTTTTAATTCACAAAATATCACTATTTTTTTCGTAATTCAGCTTTAAACATGTTTAAAAGTTATCTAAAATTAATGAAACTTTACATGGACGATGCTAAAGTATGATATTTTGGTCCAATATCAAATTTGAAGTTTTTAAACTCATATATAATATGTGGGACCCAATAAACAAGCTGAATTACGAAAAAACAATGGTATTTTGTGAATTAGAAACTTAAATATTGTGAATTTTCGCTTTAATTTCTTTTTCTTACAATACATATTATAATATTCGAGCTAGTTCTAGCAAAAATGACATTTAAGTTATATCTGACAAGCTCTTTTACTTATGTTAAACTTCCTTGGTTAAATAGCAAACATTTAGTAATTGATTATCCTAATTATTTTACTCTTTATATTGAAACTATGCAAAATTTTGTTGGTTGATATCTGGGAGCTGTTAATTAGGCAGTTAATTTGTCTAACCAGATGATTAAATAATTAATTTTCAAGCCTTCCAAAAGTACATACCATATGTGTATGTATATATGTATATGGCTGTTATGGACAGGAGAAGTACTAATTCTAATGTTAAATATCGATCGTTTAGAATTGATATAGAAAGTCTTTGGGTTTGATTTGTGAATTTGCTGTGTTTTCTATTTATATATAGTACTATTTTATCCTGTGGTGACAAATCCATGATAAAAGAGGGTTGAGACTTAACATATATGGACAAGCAATCTTAGGATAAGGAGTTGTTGGTTAATAAAATGGTTAGAGTAGTAGTAGTGGAAGTTGTACGTAATTGATGATGATTTTAAGATAGTAAAAACTTAGATTAGTAAGTGTAATAATAACTTGGTGTGACATTTTGTCCTAAACTAGGATAGGAATGTTAGTTTAGAGATTTAATGTTGAAGATACTGGAGCTATATGTAAATTGAGGTTAGCTCCCATCTTATTATTATAACTAAAAATTAATTAGTACTACGTAGTATGTTGAAACAAATAATATTACTTCCCAATAAATTAGTTTCCCTTAGTAAAGTAAAGTCGAGTGGTATATACTTCTTCAAGGAATGAGATATGGAAACGTGAAAAGGAAAGGGAATCTGCTTAGACGACAGCACAAATATTATTATCGGATGAAAAATTTGTACGTATATACCATGCCATGCAGATCCTTTCAACATACAATTCGTCCTTTTTTTTTTCAAAAACAATAGGACAAAAAATCGTCGGTTTCGTAAAGAAAAAGCCAGTCACTATTAGTTTCAATTCAACAAAGAAAAAAGAAAGCCAGTCACTATTAGTTTCAATTCAACAAAGAAAAAAAAAAGGCAGTCATTATCTGGAAATCAATGTTGGCGACTGAAACCTTTTAACTCCCAACTTACAACGGTGCGCAGCCGTGACGCAACGTGTGAATTCAATTCGATTTGTGTTGATGAGTGGCTCACCTACCTATACCCTATAGGACACGGTACTTAAATACACACACTATGACAGTAGTACTACTTTTCAAAGTCGTTAACGCCAATGAATTTTGCACTAGGAAAACACGTATTGAAAATTCACGGTTTGTCATCTCATCCCTAAATTAGTAGGGTAACGGTGCCGTGCCATGGGCTAGCTAGCTAGGCTTCCTTGAGAATGAATGGAAATCAATTTCTATCTATAGCTATATATATCACACAATAAGCTAGTAGATGATATTGTCAAATACACTGTTCAACATAATTTATTTCATTAACAGTATCATCATTTATTCAATTGGGCATGTGACCTATAAGATCCCAACATGTGTTTTGATCAGAATGTCTCATCTTACCACATTGATTGCACTTGGGCTTACTGTACTGCTAGTATTATTATTTTCTCAATCTTTAGCACCATCATTATATTATACATTTGCTATTGGAAACATTTTCAAACTCATCAGCTTTATTATATTAGCTCCGTTGTTGTTGGTTTCTCTCGATCTGCATTTATTCTTCAATGCATGACTGATGTACACGTATATAGTAGTATAAAGATTTGGAAGGAGGGTCGTTGCCTCGTTGGAAAAAAATAAAAAATCATTAATTCATATTGATGAAAAAAAGGGAAAATTCACGATATACTCCCGTTTTCTTTCGTAATTCATAATATATCCCTGTAATTTTAGTAATTCAACTTTAAACATGTTTAAATGTTGTCCAAAATTAATAAAATTTTACATAGACGATGCTAAAGTGTTATATTTTGGTCCAATATCAAATTTGAAGCTTTTAAGCTCACATGTGACCTATGAGACCCAATGAATATGTGACAGTTCATTGGGTCCCACGGGTCACATGTGAGCTTAAAAAACTTCAAATTTGATATTGGACCAAAATATAACACTTTAACATCGTTCATGTAAAGTTTCATCAATTTTGGACAACATTTAAGCATGTTTAAAGTTAAATTACTAAAATCACAGGGATATATTGTGAATTATGAAAGAAAACAGGGATATCCCGTGAATTTTCCCAAAAAAAATCCGTCATATGGTTCTCCTCAGTCAGTTTTGAATAATCACATTTGCAACCTTTACAAGTACGGTTTGTAACTAATGTGACATATTCAGTCTACACACGCCACACGGTTTGTTTAGTTTAGTGAACATGTTGACTATGACTACAATACATGCATTTTACTAAAAATTAAGAAGGATCATATATAAATCTCTATAATGATCTACTAGCTATGTGGTGCGTATTGAGGCTGCAGGTTTAATAGGTGCCGCCCGTGATAATAATGGGTCGGGGATTCCATCTATCTTTTTGTTTTTTTGTTCACATCATACGTTAATCTTAAATGAGTGTCGGTCACTTTGAAGAAGCCAAATTCATTCATGCAGCTGATGCTGATAGGTTAAGGTAATTTGTTGAGCTGATATTCATCAGGACAACCCGTCTTGATATTCATCAAAACAGCCCGTTTTGATGTTAAGACATATATTCTTCACCTTATTATATATTCTCAGCTTAATTAGTTTTATTTCTGTTTAGTGATGTATCTAGGTTATCTCAGTCATATAATCTTCTAGTTTGTATTTAGGTTTATACTTGTATTTTTTCCTCTCTTAGTTCTTATATCCAATAGCGGTATATTGCTGGACGTAATGCAGTCCCAGCATATAGTATATATATGTTGTATCACCCTGTTATGCGATATACATACAAGGCTTATGTCTTAATAAAATGAGATGAATTTCAGTCACTCTCTCTTTTCTTTCATGGTATCAAGAGCGCAACCTGGGTCTATCTTTTCCCGACAAAATAAACTAGCTCCGCTTCCATCTCTCCGTCGTCAACCTCACTATCACAATCCCTTTACACCACCACTTCACCACTTTCATCTTGCGATAATATGTCTGGAGAAGATCCAAAAGCTCACGAAGTGATAGATTCATCAGACAAGGGCAAGAAATCGCTCAACCCTGAATTGCCTCCAGAAACCTCGAACGGCTACAGCAAGTTATCGCCGGAAGATGAAGAACTCTACACGCACCCCTCCGACAACCCCGGGATTGTCCTGGCCTACAAATTCAACAGAACGGGCTTTACTAAATGGAAACGCTCCTTCATCGTCGGGTTAATTTCGAAGAGCAAAGTAGGGTTTATTGACGGGTCGACAAAGAGATCTCACTACCAAGGAGCAAGACAGAAAACCTGGGACAAGACCAATGGCATGGTTTTCGGATGGATTTTCACGGCGTTGGAAGATTCAATTAGGGAATCGGTCATGTACATGAAAACGGCTGAAGAAATTTGGAAAGATCTTTGCAAACGGTATGATAATCCCTCCGGCACCCGTCTTTACTCTTTGAGGCAAGAAGCTCATAAGCTAGAACAAGGTAACCTCTCGATTAATGACTATTACACGAAGTGGGTGAAGATCTGGAACGAGGAAAAGGAAATCATAGAAATTCCCCTCTATTCCTGCGGATCCGCAGAGGCGATAAGCAAAGTACAAGAAAATCAAAGAGTCCTTGAGTTCTTGATGGGTTTGTGCAACTCATTTAAAGCAATTCGTTCCAGTTTACTCTTAATGAAACCCCTTCCCTCGATAGATCAAGCTTACGCTGTACTCAGAGAGGAAGAGAACCATCGAGCAGCTCACAAACATTGCAAACCTGATGGAGACATATCTTCTTTCACAAATTCAACCCTAACTCGCTCACCCCAGTTCAATGAAAATAAAACCGACAAGGAGAAAAGTAAATGCGGTCACTGCAAGAAACTTGGTCATACCACTGATAACTGCTACTGGCTAACAGGCAACTTTCCCAGTTACTGGAAAACGAAGCCAGACAGAGACAAGAAAGGATTTGCTGGAGCAATATGTGATTCTCAAGCGAGTCAATCACAAGAACAAACCAACCAGGGAGTGCCGGGAATGTCAGACTCTCAATTGAAGGCTCTTGTGGCTTACTTGAGAATGCAGGATACCACCGGCAGTAACAAAAACCAGATGTGTACGACTTCTGTTATGAGAAGACAGGAGGGACCAACACTCGATGAGGAAGTTGATTACCAGAGGCAATTTGCAGGTAACCCTAAACTCAATTTCAATTCAAGTTTTCCTGATAAAACAACATGCATTAGTAACAAAACAATTAGTGATATTTGGATTTTGGATACTGGTGCTACTGACCATGTGTGTGGGAACAGAAATATATTTTTAGAAAACTATAAAATATGCTCATATGATGTAATGATGCCAGATGGGCATACCGGTCTTATTCAAGGCATAGGAAGTGTGAAAATTCATGATAAATTTATTGTGCATGATGTATTACATGTTGAAGCTTTTAAATTCAATTTGTTGTCTATAAGACAACTTCTGAAACAATTTAAAGCATGTGCACTCATATATCAGAATGGATGTGTGCTGCAGGACCTTGATTCAAGGAAAAATCTGTTGTATGGTGTGTTGATGAAAGGATTGTATGTCCTGGACTGTGACAGGATAGTCTCTGCTGTTAATGTTCCTGTTGTTAAAAAAACTTTTTTACCTGTTTCAAACGCTTGTAATGTGTCTGATCTTGATGAAAGAAATGTCAATGATATGCGCCTTTGGCACAATAGGTTGGGCACGCCCCTTTAGAGAAATTGTACATATTACATTTGATAAGAAAGAATGAAATACCTGCTGATTTTGTGTGTGATTCGTGTCACAAGGCTAAAGCCCATAGATTACCATTTCAAAGATCTAATACTGTTAGTAAAGAAATCTTGGATCTGGTTCATATAGACATCTGTGGTCCTTTTAGAGCTTTAACCCATGATGATAAAAGGTTTTTTCTATCCATTGTTGATGATAAATCTAGAGTCTTATGGGTTAAACTCTTGCACTCTAAATCTGAAGCTTTTCAATTCATCAAATATTTCATATCTCTGACCGAAAGGCAATTTAATAAAAGAATCAAGAAGATCAGATCAGACAATGCTTTTGAATTAGGAACTTCAAATGAGGGAAAATCCTATTTTGGCAGTCTAGGGATAGAACATGAAACATCCTGTCCTTATTCTCCACAGCAGAACGGAGTTGTTGAAAGGAAACACCGTTACCTTATGGAGACATCTAGGGCCATATTTTTTACCTCCCACCTACCCATCGATTTTTGGGGAGAATCTATATTATATGCAACACATATAATCAATAAACTTCCTAGTTCTTATCTTGAAGGGAACACCCCTTTTGAGATCCTTTATAATACCCCTCCTGATTACAATCAATTGAGAGTTTTTGGATGTCTCTGCTATGCTTTGAATCTTGGAAACATGGGTGGAAATTTTGATCCAAAATCATCCCCTTGTGCCTATCTTGGACCTGCTACCAACCAGAAGGGTTACAAATTATTAAGGCTCTCTGACCACAAAATTATTGTTTCTCGTGATGTAACTTTTCATGAATCTGTTTTTCCTTTCCAGAATAAGAAAAACCAGGATCAAAACAGCCCTGGCATACCTTCCGCATACCAACAGAACTCTGATTCTATAGAAGACAACACCTTCATCCCTCTTTTCCCCAATTTAAATCAAAACATTTCTGATCACAACACCCAAACAGAAGATGTTTCAGTTACCTCCGAAACTGAAAATACTGCCTCTATGCCTGTTGATACTACAGACATCAACCCCTCTGTCTCAGAAGAAATTCAAAACAGAGATGAAATAGGTCTGAGAAGGTCTACCCGAACCAGACAGCCTCCCAGTCATCTCAATGATTACCATGTTTACATCAACAACCATCTGAAAGGAGATTCTTTTACCAATATTATTACTGCTAGAGTCAACAGATTGAGAGATCACACTCCTGTTCCTAATAATTCTGACCTTTTCAGTCTCACTGATGAAATACCCACTGTCACTCTTTCCTTCTCTACTATTCTTAACAGAGATAACATTAGCAAACAGTACCAGATTCTGGAACCCAAAAACTATGAGGAAGCCTGCCTTAGTGATCACTGGATAGAGGCTATGAACAAAGAATTATCTGCTCTGATAAAGAACAACACCTGGGATTTAGTCAAACTGCCTAAACACAAAAAACCCATAGGCTGTAGGTGGATATACAAAACCAAATTAAGGGCAGACGGTACAATAGAAAGACACAAAGCTAGACTTGTAGCAAAAGGTTTCAACCAAAAATATGGTCTGGATTACACTGAAACTTTTTCCCCTGTTGTCAGAATGACAACCATAAGAACATTGATTGTTGTTTCCGTCAAAAAAGGATGGCACTTGAGTCAACTGGATGTAAATAATGCATTCATTCACGGTGACTTGAATGAAGAAATTTACATGCAGTTGCCCAAGGGGCTGAAAACAGATAACAACAATTATGTTTGCCGCTTGAAAAAATCTCTATACGGTCTAAAGCAAGCTTCTAGACAGTGGTTTTCTAGGCTTACTGATTTCCTTAAGTATTTTGGGTATCAACAATCTGAAAATGACCATTCTCTCCTGTTCAAGAATAACAACAACAAAAACACTTTTCTGGCAATCTATGTTGATGACATACTCATGACAGGGAATGATTTAAATGAAATAAACATGATCAAGAACCAACTTAATAAAGAATTCTGTATCAAAGACCTTGGAAACCTGAATTACTTCCTTGGTATGGAGTTCTTACATCATGATAAGGGTCTGATTATTTCTCAAAGAAAATTCTGTCTTGAAATGCTTCGTGAGTATGATGTTATCAATGCCAAACAGACCGCTGCTCCTCTTCAGTTGGGTTTAAAACTCAAAACTGATGAGGGTCAAGAATTGAAAAATCCGACTGATATAGGAGTTTAGTGGGAAAGCTTAATTTCTTAACTCATACAAGGCCTGACCTTTCTTTCACTGCTCAATTACTTAGTCAGTTCTTGCAGAAACCTACAGATAGACATATGTCTGCTGCCATCCACACTCTGAAATACATAAAAGGTACAGTGAATTATGGGATTCTTCTGAATAACAACTCTGATTTTTCTTTAACTGCTTTTTGTGATAGTGATTGGGCCAGTTGCCCAATCTCTAGGAGATCTATCTCTGGTTATTATGTTTTTCTTGGTGGTTCACCCATTTCCTGGAAATCTAAGAAACAGGGAAGTGTATCTCTCTCATCTGCTGAAGCAGAGTACAGAGCAATGAAAGTTGTCACCTCTGAACTTGCATGGTTAAGCAGATTGCTTGATCAACTTGGGGTCAATGACATCACCCCAATACCTCTTAAATGTGACAACAAGTCTGCCATTTATATTGCTAAAAACCCAGTGGACCATCAGAGGACCAAACATATCGAAGTGGACATCCATTTTGTCAGACATATGATTCAAAATGGTCTGATCACCGTCAGTCACCAACAGAACACACCAAATAGCTGATTTTATGACTAAGACTCTTCCAGGGAAGAGTTATAGATCGATTCTCAAGAATGTGGGACTATTTCTGCTTCAAGATGAAACTCAACCTACCGAGTTACATCTTGAGGGGGAGTGTTAAGACATATACTTCACCTTATTATATATTCTCAGCTTAGTTTTATTTCTGTTTAGTGATGTATCTAGGTTATCTCAGTCATGTAATCTTCTAGTTTGTATTTAGGTTTATACTTGTATTTTTTCCTCTCTTAGTTCTTATATCCAATAGCGGTATATTGCTGGACGTAATGCAGTCCCAGCATATAGTATATATATGTTGTATCACTCTGTTATGCGATATACATACAAGGCTTATGTCTTAATAAAATGAGATGAATTTCAGTCACTCTCTCTTTTCTTTCATTTGATACAACCCGATTTGATATAGTGAGGACGGCTAGAGCTGGATATCCCCTTACAATCTTGACACTACCGCTATGTATGCTTTCGTTTTGCTAGACCATTGTAAGGCCCAAATATTACGGGCCCATTTACCTATATGTATATAGTCTAGCACCTAGGCCTGTATCACATATATAAATATCATAAAACACATTGTAGGGCAACATACGCCAGTTCACAGATATTTTACTATTTCCTATACTCTTAGTATGGTATCAGAGCTACACAAGGGTTGATTCCCTTTTTTTTTTCCGATGACGAGCGTCACCCAAACTGAAGGATCTGGGAACACCGATGAGATTTCTTTTGGCTCCACTACTACTATCGTCACTCAAGCACCACCGTCATACTCCATACTAGCCGCGGCGTCACATCTCATCAAATTGAGATCGGATAATTACCACACACGGAGGAGACAGATTCTTCCCTTCCTTCGTGGCAATAATCTGTTCAGATTCATCGATGGCAGCCATCCTTGCCCTGCTGCAATCGACACAGAGAAAGATAAGTCAGATCGGCTGAAATGGCAAACTCAAGACCAGCTGGTAATGAGTATCATCTTATCTTCTATATCTGAATCTATAATTGTTCAAGCTGCAAAATGCACCTCATCGGCATCTATGTGGTCTACTCTAGAAAACATATTTGCGGCACAATCTATTGCTCATGCTGGACAATATCATCAGCAACTAGCAAGTATTAAGAAGCTTGGCAATGAAACAGTAACTGATTATTTCAACCGTGATCAACATCTTGTTTCTGCTTTAGCATCAGCAGATGAAACAATTACAGATCGACAGTTTCAGTCATACATTCTCAATGGCCTACCTAATGAATTTGATGCTATGATTACATACATTCAAACCCAGCCCCAAGCTCTGTCCTCCCATCAATTATATGGATATCTTCTTCATCAGAAGGTTCGTATTACAAAAACGTAAAAAATACCACCACACAAATATCTATCAATGCTACTTCCAAAACCGAGTCACATTCCTCTAAGTCTACCTATGATAACTCAAGATCTGGTAATGGATCTGGAGGTGGATCTAACAGAAACAATTCTCATCGCTCCCGTGGAAGAGGATCTTATAATGGAGGCAGATCATACAATTATCAGAACAACAATAACTCATCTAGCAATCAGACCTTTGCCGGTCATCTGGATAATCGCCCTCAATGCCAGATTTGTGACAAGAAAAGGCATATTGCCAAGAACTGTTATCACAGATTCACACAATCATATCAGGCTCCTCCCCCTCGCAGTTTTCAGGCAAATGTTACCTCTCACAATCCTACAACTCACACTGGTTCTTGGATCCCTGACACAGGCGCCACACACCATTTCACTGGTGACTTCAGCAGGTTGAATATTGGGGCAACTGAGTATCAAGGATCTAACACGGTTCATTTGGGAGATGGTACTTCCTTGCCTATTTCTCACTATGGCCAGAGTACTCTACCTAGTTCCTCTCATTGCTTTACTCTCTCTGATGTTTTCTATGCTCCTGGCCTACACAAAAATCTTGTTTCCGTTCAAAAATTCACTCAAGAAAATAATGTTCTATTTGAATTTCACCCTGACTATTTTCTCTTGAAGGATCGACCATCTGGGAGAATTCTTCTTCAAGACAGGTTAAAGATGGCCTTTACACCTTTCCAGCCAACACTTCTCATCAGCTTCAAGCCACTACTCTCTCTCTTGGTGTCAAGGCTAGTCACACTATTTGGCATCACCGCCTTGGACATCCTTCCTCAACACAAACTAGTTTTACCATAAACAAATTTTCTCTTCCTGTTTCTGGTCATTCTACTACTACTTTTTGTTCAGCATGTTGTAAGGGAAAAACCCATGCCCTACCCCACCCCCTACTGCTACTAGATCTATGAAACGCTTTACACTTTTGTATATGGACCTTTGGGGCCCAGCACACTCTACATCTTTTGATGGCAAATGTTATTACTTGCTAATTGTTGATGATTGTACTCCGTACATGTGGTGTTTTCCTATAGCCTTAAAATCTGATGTGTCTCTAGTTTTCCCTATGTTTTATAAAATGATTTGCACTCAGTTTTCAGAAAACATACAATCTGTTCAAACAGATGGGGGAGGATGTTTATTGCTCTCAAGGCCTTCTTTAATACCCATGGGATCAATCATCGGTTATCCTGCTCTTACTTCCACCCTCAAAACGGTATGGTTGAATCAAGACACCGTCAGGTCATGGATAAGATTCTTTGTCTTCTGGCTCAGGCTTCCATGCCCTTGTTCTTTTGGTCCTTTGCTGCTACCACTACCACATATCTCATAAACCGCACTCCCTCTACTGTCCTCCACAACCAATCTCCATACCAACTCCTTTTCCACAAAGCCCCTGACTACCATAAGCTACGTGTGTTTGGCTCTCTTGTTGGCCTAACCTTTGCCCCACCCAATCTCACAAATTATCCTTCAGGTCAGAGGAACATGTATTCCTTGGCTACTCCCCCTCCCACACAGGCTACTTATGCCTCAATCCCATGACACAAAAAATCATTATCTCTAGAGATGTTTCCTTTAATGAAGATTGCTTTCCTTATTCTTCTTCAACCCCAAAGTCCTCAACCTCCACTACACCTTCATCTTTTTCCTTCTACCTTCCCTCTGATATGACAATTTCCCACCCTAGTTCATCTCCACACACTACCATTCCTATAGAGGTTTCCTCCCCTCCAGCTACATCTCCACAAAGTACTCCTAGCCACGCATCTACCTCACATAATACATCTTCCTCAGATTCTCAGCCTATCCCCCCCCCCCAGCTCTACCCATTGCTTCTGACCCTCTGGGTAACACTCATTCCATGACCACCAGATCCAAAACCAACAGTCTTAAGCCCAAGACCCTCATAGATGGAACAATTTTTTGGCCACAGGCCCATCCCACAGCCAAACTCCCATCTTCCTCTCTAATCCCTGGCTCTCCTACTTTCAAACAAGCCTAGTTATATCCAGAATGGAAGGAGGCTATTCTAAAGGAATACACTGCTCTTGTCTCTACTGGCACATGGGAGTTGGTTCCTTATCATCCATCCATTAACATATTGGATACTAAAGTGGATCCTTAAGTCTAAATTCAATTCAGATGGAACTTTACAGAGGCGCAAAGCACGCCTTGTAGCACAGGGCTACTCTCAGTCCTATGGTCTGGATTACACTCTCACCTACAACCCTATTGTTAAAATATCTACAATAAGGCTTGTCATTTCTATTGATGTCTCACACAATTGGCCTCTACATCAGGCAGATATTCATAATGCCTTCCTCCATGGAGAACTGGAGGAGGCTGTCTACACTAAGAAACCTGAGGGTTTTGTTAATTCACAATTTCCTAATCATGTGTGTCGGTTAAGGGAATCATTATATGAGTTGAAGCAGTCTCCCCGTGCTTGGTTTTCCAAGTTAAGCTCCTTCCTTGTTAGTGTTGAGTTCAAAGCTTCTACTTCAGACTCCGCACTATTTGTTTATCAGTACAACAAAGACATAATGTATGTGTTGATTTATGTTGATGATATATTGTTCACCGCATCTACCGAAACCTTGATTGATCAGTTTGTCACTACCCTTTCCCGTGCCTTTCCTATCTGCCACTGGACCTCTCAGCTACTTACTGGGTGTTTTTGTCCACCGTACTAAGTCTTAGGTTCTTCTCACACAGACTAAGTATATTCAAGACCTTCTACGTGCTACTGGTATGACAGATTCCACCCCATCTCCTACACCTATGTCCCCTCAATCTACCCAGGATTCCACAGATTCTAACCCTTCTCTAATCCCACCCAATATCGTCAGGTGGTAGGCAACCTACAATATCTATCTATTACCCGTCCCGATATATCCTTTGCGGTGAACAGAGTCTTCCAAGATATGCATGCTCCTCGAGAAAACAATTGGAAAGCGGTGAAACGTATTTTACGTTACCTGGTTGGCACCAAGAATCTGGGATTATTTTTCAACGCTGCTTCAAGTTTGGACCTTCACGTTTACTCGGACGCGGACTGGGCAGGATCGCCTCTGGATCGTCGCTCCACTGCGGCATACATGGTGTTTTTTGGTTCTCACTTAATCTCGTGGTCATCCCGCAAGCAGAAGACGGTCGCCAGATCATCTACGGAGGCGGAATACAAAGCCGTTGCTTGCGCCGCCGCTGAGACCATCTGGATCCAGAATCTTCTCACCGAACTTGGTCTCCATCTTCGTGATCCATCGCACTTATTTTGTGACAATGTTGGTGCCACATTCCTCACCTCCAATCCAGCCATACAGAGTCACATCAAGCATGTTTCAATCGACTTTTTTTGTGCGAGAAAGAGTGGCACAGGGAACCCTAAAGATTGCTCATTTGCCGAGCAATTCCCAAATCGCAGATGTTCTTACAAAACCTAATTCCAATTCCATTTTTCTGCAGCATCGAGCCAAATTCCCACTTACCAGTTACAGAGTTGGGCTCGCGGGGGGATGTTAGACCATTGTAAGGCCCAAATATATTACGGGCCCATTTACCTATCTGTATATAGTCCAGCACCTAGGCCTGTATCACATATATAAATATCATAATACACAGTAGGGCAACATATGCCAGTTCACAGATATTTTACTATTCCTATACTCTCTGTACGTTTTAAGTATTGTTGTGTCATTAAAAAGGGGTCTAGCTAGCAGGGTGTTAGATTTAGGTTTATAGTTAACAAATTTCTAAATAGTTCAAGTTAATTTATATTTGTTGTGAGTTTTCAAGCTGATCCAATCCAAGTATATATCCAACCCACTTGTAATAGATTTTTATCTCTTTTTTTTTGTAACATTTTTACTCAAAAACACACTATTTAGTTATAAGCTACTATTAACTAAAATTTAAATTTAATTATAAATTCATCACTAAACAATGTGCTAGCTTAATCATCATTCAATATTATTTGTATTTTCTATTATGAATGTTTATTTTAAAATTACAAATTAACAGGTTTAACTTAACCAAAATAATTGATTCAATCTGAACTTAACTGAAAAAAAAGTATATTCAAATAAAACAATCTCAATCTTAACTAGCTTTTTGTATAGGTTAGTTTCAAGTTAGGTTATTTGGTGTCAAAATTGATATCCCTCTCATTCTCATGGTCTCTATTTCTCCTTGGCGTGTTTTTGTCAAACGTGGAAGCCAGCTATACGTAATACCAATATGGGCAGCTGGCCTATGTATTTGGATCGTAATGCACGCTTTACATGGTCCCCTAACTGTGACAGTTAGTTTGTTTAGCTAGCCCAGATGAAAACGAGACATCGGTACATACCAAGGAAAAACATTGGTCAATACAATATTTTCCCTGAGAGGCGGTCTTTAAAAGGTCTTCCTTTATATATTCGTTTTTTTTTAAACATGAGCTTTCTTTTTTTGAAAACATATATATTTCAGTTTAGAGGCACAATTGTACTCGAGTCTGTTTACGATCGTAGCCATTTGAGATCCATCAAAATAACTGGACCCTGTAAACCTTAAAGCCCAATCCACAACGTTCGGTGGTGAGCTGAAGATTTGGGAACAATTTTTATTACTTTTATCTATTGTGTTTGCATAATTAATGCTTCCTTCCTTTATTTATTTAAATTTAAATATTTTGTAAACCTCGATTTGAAAGTTTTAAATCCGAGTATCGAATGCAATGATTTAGGTTTCATTTGTAAACATGATTCTGTAGTTATCAGCTGAAGTTAGAAAAAGTAGGTACAAGAAAATGTAAAAAGTTGATATAATAATTGATATATGTGATGTATGGAGAGAAAAAATGAGTTGATCAAATAAACTCGTTTTCATAATCTTACAACAAAATGAGGCCTTATTTGTTTGTGTATTATGATTTGCTAGGTTGATCGCTGGTATTAGCTGATATTAACTGATGATTGGTTTATAAAAATGGGTTGAGATGGTCAACCCAGTCAAACAGGCTAAACAAGTTAAAAATGAGAGACAATTTGAATTTAAATAACTACTAACTAATAGCTGATATTAATTAATATTGACTGATAGTCTAATATTAAAAATATCGAAGAAACTGATCACCCAACCAATAATGTCTAAACCAGATGAAATTGGAAAAAAAATGGGGAGCTGAAACCCGTCCACGCAGTCACATTATTTGCCCCATTTACGTAAAAAAGACGTACTCATCTTCAGTGTTTTTTTCCTCAGTTAGGAGAACCTGGAGCTTGCTCCACCTTGTAATATAGCTTCATGCCACATGTCAATACATTATTGGCCTAATTAAAAGTAATAGAAGAAAATGAGAAAAAAAAGAAACAACACATGCACACACGAGGAGGAGAGGGATTTTTTTTTCTTTTCAAAATGTTATAACTTATAAAATATAGAGTAAATTACTCACAACCCCCTTGAGGTTTGGGGATATTACTACTAACCCCCCCTGTATTTAAACTATTTATTAGCAACCACCCTGAAGTTATGACATCCTTGACTTTGAGACCCCAAAATGTAACTCCGTTACCCACCCGTTATCAACTTGCTAACGTGTACAATAATTAAAAATGAAAATGCCACTGTGGATATAAACATGCCAACTCATCATTTTCTAACTTAATCTAACTCTCTCTCTCTCATTCTCCTTTCCTAAATCTAAAATTCGTCCAAAAAAATTCCCACTCATCCTCACGACTCGACAGTTCTCTCCCGACTACATCATAAAGAACCCTAACTTCTATTCCCAAATCTGAAGCAATAATCTCCATTCTTGACTTCAAATCAAAAACCCTAACTACTGTCGCTCTTCTATTGTTGTTCTTCGTATGCTTATCGCAATCTCTCTCGTGGAGTTTTCCCAAAAATCGAAATCGCCTACGTTTTCCCTTACAACAAATCTGAAGCAATAATCTCTCATAGAAGTGGTCATTTTCCCAAAAATCAAAATCACCTACGTTTCACAAATCGGTAGCAGTAGTCTCTCATCGAACTGGTCGACTTCCCCCACATCGAAATCATCTACTATTGGCTCAAATTTTCCGAGCTGAACATTAATCGAGCTTCATCCAGGTATGTGCATCTGTTTTTCTTTGATTGTTCGCCTTTGTAATGCAAGACCAACGAATTAGGGTTGCTGTAATGCTTGAATAATTCCTCTACGAATGGAGTTAGGGATTATAGTTGGTCTATAATTACAATTCTTATTATGTTATACTTCCTGTCTAATTAGGTTTGCTTACACAAATGAAACCCTCTGTTGTCTGTAACCAGTCTTGTTTGGAGCTTCTTTTATGACTAAACCCTCTGCTGTGATGTTGGTTAATTGACAGGTTACCATCAACATGTCATCCTCATAGTTCAGTGAGTTTGAGCAAGTTTATCTTTGTCAATGTCAAATGTAAATGCAATAAGTATTCCAAGCTCTTGATTGCTAACACTCCTGACAACGGTCAAAAACTTCTACCGGTGTGATTCGTGCCGATTCTTCAAATGGTGGTATGAGGTGGAACACAACCTGCACCTGCTAAGAGCAGATTTGTATGGCGAGGAGATGAACCAGGCAGGTGGTAACCATGAAATTATGACACTTAAAGAGGAGATCAAAGAGTTGAAAGACACGTTGAACGAGATGAGAACCGTTGTCCTCAAAGAAGCCACCGTTATGAAGAGTGAAATTTTTAAGCTTGTAGTTCTTTCCTATTTTGTTATTGGAGTTGTTGTATTGTTATTTCTAAAGACAGCATAGAAAGTGTTGTTGTTTCTAGTGTTACTGTTGGAGTTGTTGTACTGTTTCATATGTAGTAAGGAGGGTTGTAGTATTGTTCTAGTTATTGGAATTAGTTTGTACTGTTGTTTCACAACTTGACTAATCTCAACAGTGAAGATGGTTTGTAAAAACTGAAGTGTTTAATACAATCTAGTTGCAGTTTTAAAGTTTCCGAAGTGGTTGATCCCTTCATATCATTTAACAATTCCATATATCATCTGCATTGTGGATTTCTATAGGTGAGTTATTGCATTAATTGTAGTAAAAGCAACAAAATTCATGTACAGATTAAAGAGTTGACAGAAAAAATGTTATGCTCATGTGTCAACTATTTATCACCTTCTGTTCATCGTATCTGTACTCTGCGTATCCAAAACTTGAATCTGGACAGTTGACTGAGTTGAGATCAGCACTTGTATTTAAACTATGAATCGTTTGCCAAAGTTGCAGTGAATCGGTCCTTCCATGAATGACTGAGACCAATTCCAGCCGAAAAGTTGCTAAGAGAATTGCTTCAGAGTAAATTCTTACGAAACTCAAGGTCTTAGTTCTCTTTTGTTTATTTTGCTTATGGTGCTTTTTCTTGGTGTCTTATCTTCTTTTGTTTATTTCGCTTAGGCTCAAGGCTACAGAGCAAAGATTAAATCACTGGAATGCAAACTGAGTGATGAAGTGAATTTGGTGACAAGTTAACTGTCATTTCCTATTATTAATGTTTGAATTTAAAACAGCATCATAGCAGCAGCAGCAAAGAACAGCAGAAATATAAAATGCTAAGTCACACTTGAATGAGATATGTGTGGCCAACTGTTGGAAAGCTCCTGTATATGATTGTTGTAGTAGTTTAACAGCAGCAGCAAAGAACAGCAGCAATATAACAACATCATAGCAGCAGCATAGCAACAACAACAATATAACAACATCATAGCAGAATAATGTAACAGAAATCACAAATAAAATTCTGATGTAGCATTCATCTGTTACATTACCAGTAGTAAGCATCATAGCAGCAGCAACAGCAAAGAACAACAGCAATATAACAGCTTCATAACAGCAGCAATATGACAACATCATAGCAGCAGCAGCAGCAAAGAACAGCAGAAATATAAAATGCTAAGTCACACTTTAATGAGATATGTGTGGCCAACTGTTGGAAAGCTCCTGTATATGACTGTTGTAGTAGTTTAACAGCAGCAGCAAAGAACAACAACAATATAACAACATCATAGCAGCAACAATATACATTTCCAGCAGTAGGTCAATAGCAGCAGCATAGTTACAAAATGAAACTGCTTCTCCATAATATGTAATTTGTATTCCCCAGCATAGTTAAGCAATTACACCACCCCCAATCATTTGATCTTAAATCAGAATTTCCAAAAATAGTGGACTGTCATACAAAAGTTAGAGCAACAATGTACACCAATGTACTCCATGACCATGTAAAAGTTCAAAAGACATGGTCAGGTACAGTCCACAACGACCATATACAAATCACTTCATCACTCAAAAAAGGATTTAGTGCCATAAGTCTGTAATGCACACAAAAACCAAAAACTAGACATTCTGTTCACTAGCTATATTCATTTGTCCCCTTCAAGTGTCGTTCTCTTACGGGAAGAACTTGCATCCGCATCATCATTGTTTCCATCTCGAGCTCGCTTTTCAACTATTTTTTTCCTTTTCAAATCCTTCTTTGTCAACCTGCAACGTTACATAGTAACACATTATTTTAAGAGCTATATGCTGAAAATGTTGAATTAACAAAATAGGACAGAAACATACCTAGACATAGAAGAACTTTCAATAACTTTCTTTTTTTCCTTCACTTTATTCTTCCCTTTACCCCCAGCTCTGTTCTTGTTATGTAAGCAACCTTTCTTATTATGTCCGGGTTGCTTACAAACACTACAACGCACAGTGGTAGACCTCTGAAAATGACTTTGCTCACCTTCCTCTAGCCTCCTTTGTTTTTTAGGTCTACCAGGCATCCTATAAAGTGGTGGCGGTTCCATCTCAAACGACCCTGATTCAGGCCACATAGCAACATGCGGTATCGGGGTAATGCTTTTCGAGTAAATGCGTATATACGCATCTTTACTGTAATACTCATGGACAAATTCAATGGGGTCCCTTCTAAGATATCTCATAGAAGCAATGGCATGTGAACAAGGAATTGCATATATAACCCAAGTCATGCAATCACAGCTCCTTTCAAGCAAATCAACCACATAATACAACTCAAAAGGCCCTACTTCAAATTTCATGTGACCTCCGGCTCTTACATCAAGATGTCTCCCTTGGTTTACCCTAACATCAATTAGCTTCTTTGCTACTGGTGATATATTGCTCTTCCATTTTTGTACATCTTCTTTTCGTTTCTCTAATTTGACCATGAGCTTTCGTCTAATTTCCTCCAACAACACCAAAATCGGGTTCTCTCTAGAATCACCCAACTTAGAGTTAAAAGACTCTACAAAGTTGGTAGTTACCTCGGAACACTTTACATAAAACAACATCTTGTGTCTGCACCACAGATCAACATCAACATTCCTCAGATAGTTGTATGCTTGTAAGGAGAAGTTTTTTACCGCAGTTATGGCATCACCAAAGTCTTTCTTGTTGTAAGCATGTGCAGCAGCCCAGAAATGTTTCTTCAATATCGACCCGGGATTATCTTTTCTGAAGTTTGCATATAGATGTCTACAGTAAATTCTTCTTGTCACTTCCGGCAGCTCACTAGTTAATGCTGGATCAACACCCTGCCAAAGAATCACACCACCAAACAATGTTAGACATGTAATGCTAATTATGATGCTATATCTGTAATACATATGCTACAAAAAAGTCAACAATAAATACCTTCTGGCGGTCAGAAATTATAACCCATTTCTTCCTCTTCATATGGAGCAACATTCTTCAAATTTTGGAAAAAAATATTTCCATGTCTCAGTTGTTTCACTCTGTACAACAACAAAAGCTAGTGGAAAAAATCCATTGTTTGCACCAATTGCTATTGCACTAAGTAGGACTCCACCAAAGGGCCCTTTCAGATGACACCCATCAACACCTATGAACGGTCTACAACCTAAAACAAATCCCTCCTTAAGTGCTGAATAGCAGATAAAAAGCCTCCTGAAAACCCGTGGACGATCTGGTGCATGATCGTATTGGAGGTCCACTATACTACCAGGGTTCCTTTCTAACAACATTTGAGTATATTGGTAGAGATGAGCAAATGATGTGTCGTGTCGACCATCTAGTTCCTCAAGATGTTCCTCCTTGCTCTGTACAATGAAAAGTATGGTGCTTCAACACCCTTTTTCCTTTGAAGAATCGCCTTTAGAGCACTAATAGGAATGTCTCTATTAGCTCTAACATCTTCCTTTATCTGCTCCATAATCCACCTAACTGTGACCGCTTTGCTGTATACTACCCTTGTGCATGTGTGCTCAGGCCGAAGTGTTTTAATCTGAAAAGTAATTCCATCGGGCAACAAACTAGCATGCACTCTCCAAGGGCATTCCACATTATTGTTACAAACAGTGGTGAACCTATGTCTCTCATTCTTTTGTCTCAACATTTCAAATCCATATGCACAACAATATTCTTCCATCACATTCAAGAAGTGTTTCTTATTTGTAAAAAGCTGTCCAACTTCTAAAGTAACAGCCTATCACTTGCAAACTCAAACCACTTACCATTCTTTATGTAAGGGGCTGTTGGTGGAATCTCATCTCCGTCATCACCTGAGAAGTAGCCACCTTCTTGGACATTTTCTAAATTCTCAATTTCATCATCTTCAAGGACACCCTCATCCACCATGTCTTCTAAAACTTCCTCATCATCCTCATCTTTGTCATCGTCTAGCCAATCTCTCTCAGATGGAGTATTATCATGCCAAGAATCCTCTAAAAATGTATCTCCATCTATTTCCTCACTCTGTCTATTTTCATTCTCTGGATTACACTCATCATTGAGGTTTTCAGCATTAGGTTCTTGAGTTGGCTCAGCATAAGGAGCTTGAGTTAAGTCAGTGGCATCCAACACATCATGCTCAGGCTGATTTGGAATAGGGATGTCATTTTTAGGAGAATTTGATTCTTTTTCACCACCATACAGCTGTTCCCACTCATCCTCATCCATAGTCGCAAGTGGGACTAGACTCTCAATGTCTAGGATTTCAACACTGTCATCACTATCCAAGTCCCTTGAGTCCTCGCTGTAGTACTCAGCCCTTGTCGTCTCCTTTTCTTTATTCTTGTTTTTCCAGTCCATCCAAATTTTCACCAAATGAGAAGGCTCAGAGCTAGCTTCTACATATATGTCAATGTCTCTTTAACCCCGATATAACCAAAACATCTCCATTAAATCTCTATTGCTGTTAATAGATATCAACTTCATAGATTGTGGGTGCTTGAACTTGATAATTGGAGTTTTACAAGGGAGCACGCCCTGCTTATCTGCTTCTGTTTCGAGGGCCGTAAGTAAGTCAAGACAAAGGAACTCATCCGGATCAACATCGATGATGTCGTACTCAAACTCACGATAGTGTACCGTTAGCCAATGTATATCAAACTGCAATAAAGAAAACAAACCATTAACCACTAGAAGAATTCAGTAAATCAGAACACACTCCAATTTCAAAATAGGCAGAAATATAAATAAAACAAACCACATTTCAATTTTAAAACTTTGCATAAATACGAGTAGACGACACTTCAATTTTCAATATAGCCCGTGAGCAAAGTTATAAAATGACTATAATCCCTGGCAGAAACAACAAATTAAATGAAACAACAACAAACTGAAATGCGGTGGTTTTACTCAGTACACTTCATTATTCACTACATTAAACATAAACAAATTTCAAACTTTGCTGAAATACGACCAGACACACTTTAATTTTCAAAGAGCCAGTGAGCAAACTTATAAAATGACTAATCAGTCATCCATAGCAGAAGCCATAAAATCAAAGCGCAAGAAACTGAAAAGTGGTAGGCTTACTCATTACACTTCATTATTTAGTATGCTAAACAGAAAAAACAACACTACACTAGCGTCATTACGGAATACAGTTCGAATGGAAAACAGACAGTGAATGAACGTTGCGACACTACCTCCATCAGAGCAGTTCCACGAGCAGTTCCACGAGAGAGATTGCGATAAGCATACGAAGAACAACAATACAAGAGCGACAGTAGTTAGGGTTTTTGATTTGAAGTTAAGAATGGAGATTATTGCTTCAGATTTGGGAATATAAGTTAGGGTTCTTCATGATGTAGTCGGGAGAGAACTGTCGAGTCGCGAGGATGAGTGGGAATTTTTTTGGACGAATTTTAGATTTAGGAAAGGGGAATGAGAGAGAGAGAGAGTTAGATTAAGTTAGAAAATGATGAGTTGGCATGTTTATATCCACAGTGGCATTTTCATTTTTAATTATTGTACACGTCAGCAAGTTGATAACGGGTGGGTAACGAAGTTACATTTTGGGGTCTCAAAGTCAAGGATGTCATAACTTCAGGGTGGTTGCTAATAAATAGTTTAAATACAGGGGGGTTAGTAGTAATATCCCCAAACCTCAAGGGGGTTGTGAGTAATTTACTCTAAAATATAAGTGCAAAAATAAAAAAAATTATACCATTGTTCATCATTTTTTCGTGCTCTTCAAAACAAGATGTATCATGGATATGTTTTGGTAAACTTAAAATTTTATATTTTTTAGAATGAGTATATATTAGGTATTTTTTAAGTGAATCTTATTCATTAGCAAAATGAATCTTCTTTAATAATAAAATGAACCTTATTCATTAACAAATGAATCTTACCCGAAACACTCTAAAAACCACCATGGCAAAGTTAAAAACATCGAAGACATTTTTGGTTTGTAGTGTAGGGTTTTGGGTCCTAAACCACAAACCCTAAAAACTGTCGAGTCGGTGACTTCAATAAAGTATAAACTAATGCCAAAAAGATTACCATACCCCCCAAACACCCAAAAAACCACCCTAGGATAGCTAAAAACGTCAAAGGCATTTTTAGGGTTTGTAGTGTAGGGTTTAGGGTCGTTAGACTCTAAAACCTAAACCACAAACCCTAAAAAATTGTCGAGTCAGTGACGACAATATAAAGTGTAGAAATAATGTCAAAAAGATTACCCTACCCTCCAACACCCTAAAAACCACCCTCGCATAAGTTTGTGGTAAGATTAACTTTTACTAGTATTAATTACACTACAACAAATTAGATCTATGAGGGCAACTTTTATTGCCCTAATAGAACAATAACTTGCCTTGTTAAACAATAAGGGCGAGTAAATAATTGCCCCCAGGTTTGCCTCTGAAGACATGCCATGTTAGACTGTGGTGACAACTAATTTCGCTTGCCCTGGTTGATAAGATCTACGAGGGCAACTAAAGTCGCCCTCTTTGTGATATAGAGGTAGCAACATTGTTGCTTTCTTTGATCGATGATCAAGACGACAAAACGTGGTCGCCCCGTTGTTTTATGTCAACAGAGGCAAGTTCAAAAACTCGCCCTCCTTGATTGACGTCAATAGAGGCGAGGTAAAATGTTGCCCTCTTTGGTCGGTCTTCCCTAGAATTTGACTGTATTGTTTAGTCGCCCCCTTTGATGAAATCAACGGAGTCAAGTTATGTTAGTCGCCCCCTTTGATTTCAGTCAATGGTGACAAAGCTCTTTAATCGCCCCCTTTGAGTATATATCAAGGCAACAAAAGTTGCCCTCATAGATGTTTTTTTTAGAAAAAAAAATAAAATCAATTAAAGCACCTAAACAGCTATTACCATTCTGGTGCCTGAAACTAACAGCTGGGTACCATTGTATATGTGTTTAATTAATATCAATGACAATCAAATACTCATAATCATCATAAAAATCAAAACCAAACATTTGATCCATCAATTATGACAACTATGTTGAGTGTGATCGTAGTGCATAAGCACAAACTATTCTCAGTGCCATGCAGTTATGACAGATCATTGAACAACAACATTTCAGCTCTCACTCAGCATGACCATTATAGATAAGTTATAGTTACTATAGTATGCTTCCACATTAGTTACCAGATCCACTCCAAACATATGTGTAGCTCATACACTAACATTTTACATCTCAATCACAGTTGTAGAATTAGTAAGTTATGACTAACTTTTACTGCAGTATGCTTCCACATTAACATCTCATGCCAACCGGTACAAGATCTCACAATTTTGTAGGAGCCCAGCTGGAGGAGGCCATGACTGGCTTGAATTACAACTATGGTCTGCAATGATTGAAACATACCAAGGAAAGTGACAGAGCTTCAATTTTCCTGTATGATTTTGTGCATGAACTAAAGAAAGACATGTAAACTAATCGTAGGATGCCATGGCAGTAAAAGACTACCAATGTGACAGCCCAGACAAACAGCCCACATGTGTGATATTGTCCGCTTTGGCACGCAGGCCGCACGGATTTGTTCCTGGGGTTTCGCCCCAAAACGCGTCACACAAGGGAAGAGTATCCCCACTAATAAGGTATGGTTCGTGCTCTCTCCCGATCGATGTGGGAGGTAACACCACGCCGGTGTTACACCCTACCCCCCTTAAGGAGCCCAGTGCCCTCACGGGCTCACTGGACCCACACCGACCTGGGTCTGGCTCTGATACCATCTGTGACAGCCCAGACAAACAGCCCACATGTGTGATATTGTCCGCTTTGGCACGCAGGCCGCACGGATTTGTTCTTGGGGTTTCGCCCCAAAACGCGTCACACAAGGGAAGAGTATCCCCACCCTAATAAGGTATGGTTCGTGCTCTCTCCCGATCGATGTGGGAGGTAACACCACGCCGGGTGTTACACCACTGAAATACCCCAAATTATTAAAGCATGGATTAAATATTTAATCATATTAATTAAGGCCTAAACATGCCTTAAAAGTCAACTGAGAACAACAGTGGTCAACATAAAACAAGATGTTGCACCCTTTGACTGTTAAGGGTAAATAAATACCCAAATAAACTTCTTAGGACCTAAAAAATTTGACCTAAGCATATTAACATACTACTAAACATATTATAACCGTTGTACAACACTCCAACACAAAGAAAAAGCATTTACATGCTTCAAGGTCAAAAAGGGCAAAAAGGTGCTCTAGGAAAACCTTAAAAATCAAAGGACCTCTAAATGATATAAAATTGAATTACATGATCAAATATCATGTAAGGAACACAACAAAACCGTTGTCAAAGAAAACCAAGCCCAGAAACACCTTGCGACACAAAATGTGCACTAAAACTCCTTAAAGCACGTTTTTGTGTAATCGCCTTCCAAATTGGTTTTAAATGGGCTAACAGGTTATAAATACCTTTAAATATAATAAAATACCATATTATATGATATTAGGAATTTAATTCCAGAAATTTACAGATTTTTACAAATTTAATATTAAAATTAATAAAACCCTAAAGTGGGGCCCGCATGAGTCAATATTGACCAAGCATGGTCAATGGTCAATTAATTGACCCATTTGGACCAAGGAAACCGGATGGCAATAAGAGAGGAGGCAGCTTGCAATAATTGTTGGACAAATTGATACCTAACTTCAATTTGCAATAGTAACCTCTACTTTTTCCATTATTTCAAATCTTTCCACTCTTTCCTTCCTTCCTTGTCCGATTTCCTCCTGCCCAGCCGAGCTCCTCCCTTCCTTTGAAGCTCTCAAGGTCTGTTCTTGAGCATGGAAGGCAAGCCTAGCTCCTAAGCTCTTAATGTAAGTGTTTTAATGTCATTTTTAGCTCTTTTTCTTCATCTCTTCACTACCAACACCTAAATTTCGTGGCCCATCTGTTCCTATGGCTTATTCTCAGTGTTCTAAGGTTAGAACAAGAGCTAAACTCGGTTGAGACAAGTAGAGGGACCAAGGTTGTTCAAATCTACATTTTAAGGTAAAAATGTGCTTTAAGCTCATAACTTTTGATTCCCTTCAAGTTCGGCTGTGAAACTTTGGTCATAGCCTTATTTTCTTCTCCTTTTCATGTGGAATCAGTTGGTTAGCCATTTGGAGCAAGGGTGGCCGAGATCCAAAGGAAATACTCTCTTTTAAGGCATTTTTCCAAGGTAAAACCTAATAACAAGGTAGCACTTCGAGATCTAACTATTTCCTATGTCAATGTGGTGGATCTAACACCTTGTGGTGTGCTTGATTCAGGTCGAAACCATCTTGAACTCTCCTTGCATTCTTAAGGTGATTTTTGCCTTAAATCTTACATTAAATTACTTCTTATGGTTAGATCTTTCTTGGAGACTAACTAGGCCTTGTTTGCTGTTTGAAACATGCAAGAGAAGCTTTGGAAATTTTATCTAAGGCTGGCCGAACTCAAACAAGGCTTTACCTAAGCTAAATCAAGGTATAAACCACTTAAAACCTTAACTTGATACATTAACACAAGTTTAAGTGTGTGTATATCAATTGCCGTGAGTGAATGATCAAAATAAGGTCTTGTTTGACCTTAAAATGTTTAAGGAATGGTTTAATAAATTTTATAACTAATTAAACAAGCATAATTGTCAAATTTAAGACATTATGTGGAACTTTGGTAATTAAATGAAAATTCTATGGTGAGGCCGAGAATTTATATGTATTTTGGGACATTTATGTGTAATTTATTTTGCAAGCCAATGTTTGTAATAAGGCCATGTATTTTAGGCCATTTTATTTATGCATTTACAAGCTTTTAATTAAGTTTAAGTAGTATAAATGCATTACCGAAAATAAAATGGGGTTTTGGGTAATTAAATTAAATTTGGGGGCTTTAGAATAATAAGGCCGAAAATGAGAGGTAAAATGGAGTTAAAATAAAGTTTATAAGATTTTATAAAGTTTTGGGGTTAAATGGTGAATTTTAGAAAGTTTGGGTACTAAACCGTAATTATAAGGAATTGGTGGTCAAGGAAATATTAAGGAGGTCAACCTTGACCATATGCTAGGCTTTGACCAAAATAAATAAGTTAGATAACTTATTTAAGGTTTATAATAAGTTATGTATTTAATGGTAATATTTTTATAACATATGTGGTAAATATGTTATTACCAAAAATAAAGGGTGTACAATGGTATTCTAAACACCCATGGGCTATTAGGAATTTTTAGGAATTTATTTGGTGGATTTTGGAATTAAAATAAACTATATATGAATAATATATAGTTAATATGTCATTATGACACTTTGGAGAAAAATAGATGGTGGAATGGTAAATATCAAAAGTATATGGGTTAATATATTTATAACCCTTTGGTGGAATTTGGTGATTTTTAGAATTATATAAGAGTATTTGTTGAGATATATGTATAATATATAGTTTTAATGATATTATCAAACTATATGTTATAAATTGGGCCTAATGACAATATAAAATGTATATTGAGGTCTGTTCGGAATTTACAAAAAAAACCATAGGTTATGCTCTTTTATAAGTTAGAAATGTTATATTAAATGGGATATATAACATGGTAAAAGAAAGGGGTGATTTTGTAAATAAAGGAAATTATGGTTTAAGGAAAAGTATACGGTTTAATATGTGCCTATGAGGCAATACACAATAGTTTTGTATAAAACTATAGATTATAAGTTAAAGGAAATAAAAATATCATAGCAAATGATATTAGTATTTTGGTATAACATTACATAATGTTATGTGGTCAAAAAGGGAATTTAAATAAAGTCAAGGGCTATACCGAAAATATAAAGGTTGGAAGATGAATTTTAGACTAAGGTCTATAATGTTATAAATGTTATAACAATTATTTGGTATTAAGGTGGTTTAATGAAATTAAATCAAATAAGGTATTCACATTAAATGGTGTGACAAACTATAAGTGAATGGGATTTATAAACTAAGGTATTTATGGAATAAATCTTAGGAGTTGTAAATGTACAACATAAAATGTTACATAATATTAGGATAACAATCTTAATATAAGTTGTATAATATGATGCAACTAATGGGAATAATCATCTAATAAAAGATGATGAAATGTAACACAAAATAAGAGTTTATGAAACTCATGAGAATTACCTACGTGGTAAAAATATATACATACACAAGAATAATGTATATAAGGTGGATAAATATATTTTGGTTGAACACCTTATGAGTTAATGGTGGTGGTTATTTAAAAAAATATAGTTACGAACTATAAGTCATGAGTTTTGGAAGCAAATATTATTTGCTAAAGATAAAGGGATTATACAACATGTCGAATTATGAAGGATGGTGGGAAAATAAAACAATATGAAAGAGAATACAATAAAATAAATGATACAATAAGAAAAAGAATATAATAATATAATCATGCATGCATACATGCAACTATGGGTTACGCACCTAAACTGGAGGGTGGATAAGATTAAAAAGGAAATAGTGAATTAAACTTAACAGTTTGGATAGTTTTGACGTACGCGTTTTAAGTAACAAAACCGACTGTTTTAGAGAAACCCGTAACAACAACTGTAGAAAACGGAGGTGAACTGTCGGGGTTACTTATTATTCGGATATACCGGATGTAGTTAGTCATGGAGACTGACGTATAGTTTTAATACCGTTTAGATTATACTTCTGACAAGGACGCTTGACAAGCTAGCGGACTACACGGAGCATAGGATCTTGAAGATTCATACTCCACCGTAATACAATCAGGGTGAACGGTATGTAAAGGGGTTTGCCGAGTTGACCTAAGGTTGCTCCTTGGGCTCGGATTTGGTTGATATAACTTGGTGTTATATGTGTGTGGTTACATGTATGTGTTTAAGTGTTGATGCATTAATTATTTATGCACGGGCGTCCTACGGGACTAACACTACGTCGACTATAGATCGACTTATATAAACATACATATGCGTTGTGACATGACGGTTACTTGATATAATACCATGATATTAATATTAAGGATATGGTAACCTAAGTAAAACACTTAGGAACGAGTCACGACATTGTCGGTCTCTAGAGCATGGATCTCTAACATAAATATCACCTAGATGACTTCTAGGTATGCGTGACCCATTGGGCCGCTGGTTAATACATATTCTCCATAAGACTAAGAGCAGATCTTAAACATTATGAGAGAGTGATGGTATGAGATTGAGGTGAGGAATCCCGGTAGTTTACGAACTACTTGGTTGCGCATTTGTGATCACTGAGGGGTTTCCTATTTGGATTCCGCTCCAGGTTATATCCAACGAGCCCAAATAGGTTCGTGGATCAGGTGGCTACGGCCTTTTTATGGACGTCTTACGAGACATAAGTGAGTCAGGGGCCTCCGGACCTCTGGCGAAATGAGCACCTTTGTGTGTACGGGGGACTACTGTCCATGGTGAGGTTATCGGGTTGTCCTAACATGACGCCCTACTGACATTAATTAAACATGGTTGGATGGAGCCTACAAGGCTAAGGTAAATTAACTATGGGAACTGTACGCTACGGCGAATGTACATTGTACATATGGATGGGGCTTGAAAGCCGAACTAAAATAAATTGACAGTGGATGGTGAACACTACGGCGATTGTACATTGTACAAAATATTGTTGTTATTGCTCGATACGTTCGATATACAAATGTTGTTTGAAATATTCTATGAATGTTTGGTTTGGATGGATGATTAATGTTTATGAATATTTGGATGGTTGATTATGTATATTATACATTTATGCTTCAGTTTTGATTATAACTGTAAAAAGGAAAAGCATGAAACCAATCTAATAATAAGATGGTTAAAATGACAAGTGACCATTAGGGTCCAGGCCCGGCATACTCAGCGTCTATCGCTGATACTACACCATTTCAGGTTGTTGATCATTGTCGGAGCTGAAGAGCAGGAACAGGGTAGTTGGAGATGTTGTATGGTAATGAAGATGGTGTATGGTCTTATGGTAAGGTTATGTATTTTTCAGGATTGGGTAGACGCTCACTTGTCAATGTTTATGGTTATGGACTTAGTTTGATGTATAGGAGTTTCTCGTTATCACTGCGGTTAGCAGTTTGTTTATTTTGGAAGTTGGATGTGGTTTGGCTACGTTGCTCGCATGGGCGAGTAATGGCCGGTGACACCCGTGTGAGTTTTGTAATTGTTATTTATTTTTCCGCTGCGAGACGTTTTATTTATTGCTACGTGAGGGATTATATCGTGATTATGGAGAGGGGTGTTACAACCAACCTACCTAGATTCCAGTTTCAAACTGTTCATTCCACTCAGTTAGAAGCTGCAACAACACCAGGCAAGAAAAATCATCAACAACAAAAAACCAGATACAAATATCATGTCATTTACTAATCAAACAGAAAAAACATTAATATACCGCTTCAAAAGAACTTTGTCGATTCCTCTATGGGACAAGAGAAGCAACTAGTTAGTTGAGTATCCAAATCACCGTTCCATGAAACAGAATGACCCCATAGCTATATAGACAAACTCTATTCATTGCACTCATTTCACAAAGTCCAAACGCTAGCTCAAACTACAATATTGTATCATTCAGGCCAAGTAGGAAGCCTAATAAATCCAAATCATAGCCAGTTACAAAAGATATACTGATAATGCAAAGAACATGAAAAGCAATTGACATACCAAAAATCATTAGAGTGCTCGCACTCCTATCAAGCATCAGTTTTCATATCCGGCAGGTGTATTAGGTAAGAACAAGATACTCATCTAAACATAGTTGACAGATTCGCATGTATCTATCTCATTCTGTCAGTCATTCAAACTGAACCCACAAGCAGTTTCTTGTCATATTTAGCATTTCAGGAACAAACAAACAATAAGAGTGAGGCAAATCTGGTGAATGTTAATGGCACATTCAAATTATAGTCTGTGCATTCTAGTATCCTCTAAATAAAATTCAGGATGAAAAGAATGAGACAGATAGACTAAGCATATTACCTGAAAACAATATCTTGCTCTGATAAGTGCATTCTCTGAACTGATAAGAATTGAATACAGTAGCCAAAATCACATATCTTTAAACGAGGCGTAGGGCTTCCAGAAAAGAATCATAAAAGTAACTACAAAGATAAACGACTTTCATACATCATAGCTCCTCTCACTAACTATGGTAATACATGCTTCCTAAAACACAAAGGTCATTATTTACATTGGACCATTCAAAGGATATGATATAGCATTTGAAATTGCAAGTTAAATGAAAAGTTCAGCTAGAAATCAATCCATGATCTTACTTCATCCTCTAGAAACCGACCAGCTTTGCATATTCTTTTGAAAAGTTCACCACCTGCTGCATACTCCATCACAATCGCAAGATGAGTAGGTGTCAACAAAACCTACAAGCAATGACACACATAAACAATGTCATCATCAACATGAGCAAGATACTTATTTACTACATATGATAATTAGTCTGACAAAAGTCATACACATCTCTATATCATAACTAGCATCATTGTAAGTTAAATCTTTCATAACTAATCTTTCATAGTCAATTGGAACTAGCCAAAATGCACCTGAAGAGATATAATTAGAATCCAGAAAAAAACTTTGAAAGATATAGAAAAAAATAACACAGAAGTATTTTATTTAATTACTTAAGGGTACGCAGTCAATTATTTAATACTAGTATACCGATAGAGTATAAATGTACGTACCTTAAACCATGCCCTGGTCCACATTTTATATCAGACACTATAATGTTCTTTGACCCACTCGCTATCGATATACAATCATCTCCTGCACCATAATAACAATAAGGGATCAAGATCATATTAGAATTAATTATATCATATACATACATAACTAATTTAATGAACAATTTATAAGTAAAGTTGCTACCTGTTTGTATGATAGAATTGTGAATCCTAACATTTCTTGAAGTAGTGACGTGGATTCCATCGGTATTGGGATTGGACTCCGGAGATGAAATATGAACCTTCATAGCTTTAACATTCACACACTGTTGAAATGTCATTTGCATCTGTTGTGCGTTCTTCACTATTATATCCTGAACCCTTAAGTTTCTAATCTGGTAAAACATTACTGCCTGCGCATATCAAAACAAACCTTTGATCACTAATGATGATTATAAATCTGTATATCGCTGAGGACTTCATTTCTGATATCCAGACATAAATTTTTCATCTTCTAGTAAGCAACAGACATGGCCAGGTGATCTATTGCAGCAATTTCACCATTTAGGGTGACAAACTCATTTGTATCAGACATGCTCTATTCTTTGAAGCGGTCTACAGCAGAGCACTAGATAGTTAACATATCATTCAAAAAAATAAACCAAAAATTCTACAGTTTGTCATAATCGTCCATCCTGGAAATATCTATAAAATTTAGTATGGGATTCTGGAACTAATTAAATCAAGGTAACAAAAGACGAATTCTTAACAAACAGACACATAACACAAAGTGATTCATTCAAGTTCTTGTACAAAAGATAGGTAAATTTTTCGTCCTCTGCAATGATTTTCAACAATACATTAACATCAGAAGAAACAAGGTCCAAAATTCCTTCCGAGCTCAGCATCTTTTGCTTCACGTCCCAAACATTTTCTTCTAAAAGTGATTACATTAAAGTAGCTTCCTCGGCGATAGTATTTGCAAGCTAATGTTTTCCCCTCTTAGCTAGCTCTGATCTCCTTCCTTCCCAACAAAACTATAGCAGCTTGGCTTCCTCTTTCCTTTTGGTGCGTGTTGTTGCCAAAAAATAGAATTCTACTTTCTTAACTTATAGCTTGCCCTTTGTTTATTGCTTTTTCGGTTAAACTAGTCAGCTTTTCTTCTTTTCTCTAGTCCATAATGTCCAGCTCTTGCTATTTCTTCACTCTTTCCTTACTAACAGCTAGCACTTATGCTCTTCCAAATGTATGTACAGATACAATGCAATGCAACAAACAACTGATAAAATATATAAACCTGGTAAAACAATGTCATATTGCTTTCTTTGACTTAGGATATCAACTTCACGAGCTATGTCAACTTGACTGATACTCCATGTCTTCTCCACCCCTTCAGTCTCCAAACGGCCAGGTTCAAAGGGTAATAGCCACTGGATATCAAACAGAGAGACTCATCAACAATATTTTTTCCTTTAGTATCCGGATTAAGATACAAAGAGGAGAAAAATAATAACACATATACAACAGAACATGTACGCAATATCTATAATCTAACTTGATTCAAGTTACCCAAGATAACAGATAAGCATACATTGCAAAAGACATTATTAGAGAGCCCCAGACAAATTCTACAATGACCAGGCAGCTCAAGTTTAAGATTTATGGATGGGATAGTTCCCTTATTTCCCAACATTGATAGAAAGGCTGGCTAAGATCGATTTAAAGCACTACTACGCTTTAATGACCCGGTCCTTGTTTCACCCAATGTTACATAATAGATCTTTTTCATTATGTTCCACTGATGTTCTTTTACAAATTAGAACAATATTTTGAAACAAGAATTATGGATTTTTTTCAAACTCTTCTAAACGAAACATTAACTACCGACTATAACCTAAATGACAGCAGACTACTCAAGGTTTCACACACCTACATAAAGTGAAGCTGTAACTATCACATAATTCTACTAAATTGCACACTGGCTGACCTCACTAACCCGAATAAGCTATTCTTGATCTATGATGTCATAATACCTGCATTTCTTGCACAAGATTCACATTTGTCACTGTGATAGAGTGATTTTTGGCCGTCTTTAGCTTGTTACTTCCCGGTATTTGTAGGATGTCATAATTCAATCAAACCATGCATTATTTTTTCCGAGAAACTAATGAATTTTGGAGTATCTTCCAAAACTAGGGCACTGCTTGAGTGTGTCTGAATGCGTGCCTTGTCAAAGATGGAAATACTGAAGATTATACCATAGAAGATAGATGGACAGGTGAGGACTGTCATTGAAACAACACTAAGCACACAAAATTGACTACATGTAAAAATCAGTTTCCACTTTGACTTCAACAATCACGTACCTAGGGTTCTTGATAAGCCTCCTCAAGAGTAAGTGTACCAAGAAAAACAGAGAGCTTAAGTAGTTGAGAGAGAACGAACACAGAGAAGAAGAACAACAAATTGAGAACGGTGAGCTCTACGAACCAGAAGGGACCAACTAAGTCACCGGCCACGAACCATACCAGGAAGATCGATAAACACTAGGGCCTCGGAGGCGATGTCCAGACAAGGCTGTGAGTGCTAGCGAAGAGCTGCAGAGCCGACGCCGAGAATAAAAATGGGGAGATAGTTTGAACGTGCTGCGCTGGAAAAGCTCTCTTAAAAAATATAATTTCTCGTTGAACAAGGGAGGCGACTAAAAGTGTTGCTATTTTTGATCGGTCTACAGTAACAACTAAATATAATTGCTCTCATAGATAGCTCCGCTTTAAGAGCAAAGAATAACGTCGCCTTCCTTGATAACTTCAATATATCCCAGGACACGCTACGACAATCTATTTTGTTCGCCTTGTTTGGTTATATCAATAAGACCAAACTTTTGAGTTGCCCTGTTTGGTTTTTTTCAACTACAGCAAACGACCACCTCGCTCTCTTTGATGTCAACAAAGACAACAATGGTATGTGTGCTTTGTTTGATTTCGTCTTTTAGGGCAATGTTAAAGTTGCCTTCTTTGATAGTATCCAGATTGCCCTTAAAAACCTATAATGTTGTAGTGTAAACAAAATATTCACTTTTCTTAAACCTTTGATTCACCTTTGAAAAACCTTTGATTCACTCTTCTTAAACCTCTAATTCACTTTTCTTAAACTTCTTATTCACTTTAGTTAATAAAACAATCTCTATTTACGAGAATCACTTTTCTTAAACCGCTGATTCACTTTTCTTAAACGCATGATTCACTTTATAAAAACCTCTGATTCACATTTCTTAAACCTCTTAATCACTTTATTTAAACAATCTATGCTTATGAGATTCACTCTTATTACTCTGATCACTTTGTAACATCTTGTGATTCACTTTTTAACAACCTTTGATTCACTTTTCTAAAACCTATGATTCACACTAGTCAAACAATCCAAATCACTTTAGTTAAACAATTTCTGTTTATGAGATTCACTTTTTTAAACCTCTTATTCACTTTTAAGCAACTCCTTGATTCACTTTTTAACAATCTTTGATTCACCTTTCTTAAACTTAAGATTCACAATTAATCGTAAAAAATATGTACATACAAAAAATAAAAAATTTATCAAGTTTACCAAAACATATCCATGAGCATCTTGTTTTGAAGAGCACGAAAAATGATGAACAATGATATAATTTGTTTATTTTTGCACATATATTTTGTAAGTTATGATATTTTGAAAAAAAAATTATTTTTCTCTCTCCTAAACACATACTCCCCTCCCCCTCTCTATGACTATTCACTCTTATTTCCTCTTTTTTTCCCTTTATTTCTCTCCAATAGGGTGTTGACATGTGGCAGAACAAAATACCAAAACTAACCATCTCCATATTAGAATCTGGCGCAAGAGGCAGCTTTAAAATCGTGTTTTTCCTTGATAATCCTCCTCCCTTTTAGCATATATGATTGGAGTAAAGCATCATCCGACTTATTAGTCATCAAATGTTAAAAATGACTGTTATGAAATGGTTAACTATGATTTCACGTCAAGTGGATTTGTTATCAAATTTGCAATACGACGGTGTAATGAGAAAAAAATATTGTAAATAAGTGACATATAAATTTTAGAGTAAATTACTCAGAACCCCTTTTAGGAATGGGCATAATACAGTTAACCCCCTTGTGTTTATCATAATTATTGGTAACCACCTTAGGTTACAGTATCTCTGACTATGAGCTCCCGAACTATAACTGTTATCAAAATGTTAACTACATGCTGACCCATCAGCTTAATCACATTATTAATGCCAGACTGGACAACAAAACTGCTTAATCAACATCGTTTAACTCTTCCTCATCCCAATTTAGATGCGTTTTCAAGGTAGAGTTGACGTTTTTTAGAAAATAAGAATGTTGATTAAGCATTATTTTTTGTCCCGCATGTCATTAATAATGTGATTAAGCTGATTGGTCAGCACGTGGTTAATGTTTTGATAATGAAGCTATATTTCGGAGGCTCATAGTCAAAGATACTATAACCTCAAGGTGGTTACCAATAATTATGATAAACACAAGTGGGTTAACTGTATTATGCCCAATTCTCGAGGGGGTTCCGAGTAATTTACTCTAAATTTTATATGGAAAATCTTTTGTAACTATAGCGCGTAGATGGTGCGGCTGGTCTGTGTCGAACTTGATACGGCGTATATGATTTGGCAGTCCAGTCAGCCACTGACTGGACTACTTTTTATTATATTAACTTCAATAGGTTATAGTTTTTAAAATATAAGTCCAAAATTTTAAAAAATTATATCATTGTTCATCTAAATTCAAGCTCATCAAAACAAGACCAGTCATGTATATGTTTTGACAAATTTTAAAATTTATATTAATTACATGTATATATCCATATATATCAATGAGACTTATGATTCATAACTTCACTTTAGTGTATCATAATATCAATCTGAATGAATCATATCTTCATTTTAGTGTATCATCGCAAACATATAGGAATAAATATTTTTACACAATAATACAACACAAAATAATTTGGTATATATGAAAAATACACAATTCACCATATAAGATTTAAAATACAACATACAACAATAATAATACACTACAAAACAATAATAATTTTTATCGGTTTTGAAATTTATTATCTAATTCACCACTAATTAGTTAAAGAATCATAATATCTGTAACACCCCTACCATTAATACATGCTTACCGTCCAATCTCCCTTCACGTCAGATACACGCAGCGGATACTTACTTACATACAATGGGTGATACAATGCCGTTAGTCACCCACGTGACTAACAAGGCTACTACTTCTACATACAACATCGGTCTGATGGACCGGAATCCCGAGTACTACACTTCCACAACACATACTCCATTCATCAAACGAGTACTACAAGGTTCCATTCAATACTTTACTCCTCCGTAAACCATACAATACAAAATACATAACCGAGTTTACTAGGTTCCCAATACAATTACAATGCTTCTTCCAAGTTCATACATACTCACTAAGAGACTACTTCCTACCCATTCCTCGCAAACTACTTGCTTCTAATTACAAGGGTGTGCCTCCGGTCTCTTATCTTGACCATATTCGCTTCGGTACCTGCACGCTAAAAACGTTCCCCCTAGGGGGTCAGTTTTCGCTGCGCATGATAACCGCATACCCCGCGTACTAGTGAGGGTACACCGACAACTTGGTCGAATACATGCAGTTCATTTTCATACAAACATACATGCATACATGCTCTTACACACAATACAGTAGTATTACGCAAACATACATACATACAATTCATTACATACAAGGAATACGATATAACCATTCAATACTTACTTACCTTCTTCCGAATACACATACTTATTACATACACAAAGTACAGTTCTTGTTAGCTTCATTGTTCCACCCGGGTTAATCGGGTGGAGATTACTCTTTTACTCGTTACTTCATACATACGCATACATACTCATGCATACTTACGGATCCATACTTACTTACTCTTACTCTTACTCAAGTTAAGTCGTCGGGACCTCCGGCCCTGGGGACTACACCGTCCCACCTCCGGGATTTACTTGACTCACCAATCCGGGATGCTACCCATTTAAGGGATTTGGGCCGCGGACCAGTTTAAGAGTCAGGAATTGCAGCCAACCTCTTGTGACTCCGCATCCTCACGTGTGGCCGAAGCTATATCGGACTTCTACTCATTCCGGTTTACTCACTTAAGTTAGGAGTTAGGTGGTTAGGAATTAGCAGAAGTCATTCATTCAAGCCATAATAATACCATACAAAGCTCATATACACATCCATACAAAATACAGTGCAATATACAAGTACACTACAAAATACAATACACATCATCATCATTCATATGTTTCATGAATTATACAAACTATTGTTCAAGACAAATATCAAGAACAATGTAAACAAGCACAGGTAGGTGCAATATAATCCGATTCGTGCATTTATCTTATTAGGTGATCAAATAAGCACACAAATCGGGGTAACCAGATTAGGATACAGGGCATGAAGAAATCATACCTTTCACCGTTGTACTTGTATCCCAATGTTCCTCCGGTGTTCACAAATCAAATCCTATGATTTACATACAATCGAACAATTAATCTAACTATCATTAATTTGATTCGGTTACCCTTACGCTTCATAACTCATACTTACTAAGTCTTCACATTCTTTTACTTACATTTTATTTACTTACTTTTCATCGCTTAACAATGGTATACTTACATATATATGCACGTATGTATAGGTGGGTATACATATACATACATACATATACTAACCATAGTCTTATAGTTTTTTTTTCTTTTTTTTTTGTAAGTTTTGACCCGACCAAACTTGCGACCGACCTTGCAAGTTCAGTCCAAGTCAGTAGGCTACATCGGGTGAAAATTCCAGGGCCGACCGACCTTGCAAGTCCGGTCCCAAGGTCGGTCCATTCCAGTGTGTTACTTAACGGAAAATTTTAGCCCGACCGACCTTGCAAGTCCGGTCGCAAGGTCGGTCCATTCCAGTAGCTTACTCAATGGGAATTTTTCTGGCCGACCGAACTTGCATGTCCGGTCGCAAGTTCGGTCGATTCCAGTAGGTTACAGACGGGAGAATTTTTCTGGTCCGACCGAACTTGCAAGTCCGGCCGCAAGTTCGGTCCATTCCAGAAGCATTCCCGTCTTTATAAATCTGGGCTCGACCGAACTTGCAAGTCCGGTCGCAAGTTCGGTCCGGCCCAGTATTTGCATTTTTATTTCTGTTTTCAGTCCTCTCTTTTACCCATTACTTCCCCATTGTTCCTACACTTATTCCCCCATGTTTAAACACTACTTAGGCCCTCCAAATTGCCTTAGTTCATCCACCAAATTCCTTACTCAATCCATCAATCAACTTACACAATTTCCTCACTTCCTTTCCACACTTACAACAGTTTTTCATCCTCCAATGCTACAAATTTTTGTTCCTACTTCCCCCATGCATATTCTCATCTCCTAATGCCATTTCCAAAGCCTACAATGTATTATCTTACCCTCCAATTCATTCCCAAGCCACTACAATATCTATACCCAAGTCCAACACTCTTGTCACCAATTCTTCCACACTAATTCTTCCTAACTTCTCCAATGTATCTCTATACACTTTGTTACAGATCTTGGGTTCTTATTTCCTCCATTACTTCCTCGACTAATGCTACTCCTAGTATCCAAAATACATCCATTCACTTCCTAGTTACATCCCATTAACAAATCATACCCAAATCTGTTACGAGCTACTAAACGCTCCCATTATACTCTCCACATACACCTAGTCACTACCTAGGTTGTTTTCTCATCTTGAACACATAAGTCCTCAAATTCCTAGATAAAATTTGACATAGTCTCCCCTATATTATTAACATTCTCCACATGGTTTCACTCACATTATTGATCCATACTACCTGTTCATAACCAATACCAATATACCCATTCTCATATACAAAATACCACACCAAACAACCTTAAATTCCTGCACTCAAACCTTGATTCCCATTTAGGTTTTAACAAGTTTTAAAATGCCATTTAAGGTTTAAAACACTTGTTTTCTCCTACACATTACACTACCACTGCACTACCAATTTACAATACCAATTTTAACTTCTAAAAATCTGTTACTTTACTCATTACCAAGCTACACAAGGAAAGAGTGCAATTACCTTCTTTCTCCTTCTAGTTTCCTTTCTTCCTCTTGCTTCTCCCTTCTCTCTCTCTACCGGTTATAGTACTTCACAAATCTAACATTATAACCCATTCACATACACATTTCAATACCAAGATTAACCCTTAGATTACATTAATGTTTCGAAGTAATTTCTAGGGTTTAGAAACATGTTACCTTCTAAGGGTGTAGGAGCTGTTTGGGTTAGCTCAAGGACAATGTTTCCTCTCCTCCAACAAAGCCAAAATCGGCTAGAACACAAGGGACCAAACAAGGGTTTAGTCTAAAATTCGTTTTGCCCATTAGGCTAGAAAAACAATGGAGTTTTGAGAATATTTTTACCTTAAAAGAACAAGGAGAATGAGGTGGTTCTAATGGTGGTCTTGAAGCTTCAAATGCTCCATACCCATGGAGATGAAAGTTGTTGTTTTCGATTTTTGAAAAGATAGGAATGTAGCTCTTGAGGAGAGGATTCCAATGGTACAAGTTTTGTAATTTTTGGAGGAGGTTTGAGAGAGTTACAAGAGGAGAGAAGAGAGGTTTTGTGTGAGTTTGCTAATTCTTCATGGCCATCGGTTTGGGAAGGAGAAAGGAGAAAGAGAGAGTGAGGGGGATGGGTATTACGTGAGAGAAGAGAATGGCAGAGGAGAGAGAGTGTGAGAGTAATAAAGTAGAAAGTAGTAGTTTTATTACTTTTGTTGTTTTGTGAGTAAGGGGGAATTAATAGAGTGTGTGAGAGAGTGTGAGGGCCTCAAAAATTGGACCACACACAGCCCACTTGTGGGTTTTGAAATTTTATTTGCAATATTGGACACATAAGTTTTGATTATTTATGTTTCTACCCCACAACTTCCCGTTTTTGACAGTTTTTACTAATTTCTCATTTTATTGATTTTATGGGTTCTAAAGCTTCACTAATATTTATTAATGACTATTTAGTTGACCAAAACTGTTACGAGTCTATTTGACCCGCTTAAAGACACGTTTTCCCGGTTACCTCGAAAAACGCGCTTTAATGTTCATTAGTGTTTTTAATCCATTTTAAGGATCTGTTTTCTTCAGGATTTGTTCCCTAATATTATTTAGACTTAATTAAGCCTTTAGAATCCTTATAATACGCTAACCGAGGTCTCATACCTCCTATGGTTATTTAACGCTTATTTAGCGTTTTTCGCTTTTTAAGCGTTTCTTTGTTTCTTTTGGATTTATTTTTCCTCACCAATACTACTTAAGCATTATTAGGCTCTTAAACAAGGATTAGAATAATCTTAATCACTATATTTAAGTTTGGGGTATTTCAATATCAATTTTAATGAATCATAATACAAAATTAATGAATCATATCTTCATTTTAGTGTATCATCTTAAACAAGTAAAAATAAAAAATTTCAAACAATAATACAACACAAAATAATATTTGGTATGTAAGAAAAATACATGATTCACCATATAAGGTTTAAAATACACCATATAACAATAATAATACACTACAAAATAATAATGATTTTTATCGGTTCTGAAGTTTATTAGTTAATTCACCACTAATTAGTTAATGAATCATAATATAAATTTTAATGAATAATAATATCAAAATTAGTGAATTATATTATGATTTAGTGTATCATCGTATACATGTAAAAATAAAAAAATTTCAAAGTTGTCAAAACATATCCATGACTGATCTTGTTTTGAAGAGCTTGAATTTAGGTGAACAATGATATAATTGTTTTTCATTTAGGACTTATATATTAAAAGTTACAACCATTTAAAGTTAATATAATAAAAAGGCAGCTCAGTCAACAAAATAGTTCAGTAACCAGCTGACTGAGATTGCCATATCAGCGTCCCACTCCTGCGGGCGCGCCGTAGCATCGCATTTGCCTTGTAACTAAAGGAAAAATCGTGACACAATAATAAACAAATTTAACAGGACTCTATTTCAAGTAGGGGTGTCAAAATCGGGTTTTGGAACCCGACGACCTCACCCGAACCCGACCCGAAAATAGTTTTGGTCACCCGAACCCGACCAACCCGGAGCGGGTTGGACTTCTTTAACCCGAACCTGGAGCGGGTTGACCCGAACCCGACCCGTTTTTTCAAAATTTTGTTTTATTTTTTAAATTTTGGATTATTTAATAAAAAAATATAATACTATAATATTAATTTAATTATTATGTACAATATATCATATGTTTCGATTAAATGTTTATTTTAGTCATAAATTAATCATTAAATACTAATTAAGTCATTAAATATAACATTTTTTATTTTATTTTTAATTAATTTTTTTTCGGGTTACGGGTTAGCGGGTTCAACCCGAACCCGAAGCGGGTTTCAATGACCCAACCTGAACCCGACCCGAAAATCATTTCGGGTCAAAAATCTCAACCCAAACCCGGCTTTTTACGGGTCGGTTTCGGGTCGGGTTTCGGGTTCGGGTCAAGATTGACATCCCTAATTACAAGGGGTAACATATCAATCTTTTTTTTCATTATAGGTAATTTATCCACACTTATATACTTAAAATCTCTAGAAAATCACATACTTCCTCCGTCCTGCTTTGACTGTCTCCTTTACTATTTGGACATGTCGTTTGACTTCAATATTTAACATATAAGATAACATAATTTTATAAATCTAAGTTTTACAATAGAAAGCTTATATGAAAAACTATATGTTGTAGAAATTTATTTTATAAAATTATTTTATCTTACATGTTTAATACTGAAGTGGTAAACGTGCCAAAAAGCAAACAGGACACTCAAACTGGGACGGAGGTAGTATATTTTTTCTTTCTCCTCTTGTGACTATTCTCTCGTGGTCACACATTGACACTTAATTGAATCTTAATAACCGTAATCAGTTAATTTAGAAACGGTCCGTCAATTTCAGTGTGTTTTTACCGGTTTTATGATTGATGGAATATGTAAATTTAATATTTTTTCTTGAAATTAGTAAATAAAGTGTGGTTTTATTTGCTTTTGTGTAGTTTTGAAACGATAAACCATCAATTTTGAAAATATTATACTTATCTTTTCTAACGCTAGTGTAAACATATAATTTTATACTCATTCTTAAAAATATATTTTTAAAAAAGGTTTAAACAGTTTTTGGTTATCTAAAATCAATATCCTTTCACACATTATTACCTTTTCCAATAAAATTAGAAGGTAATTATAGCAGAAATGTTCACTAATATTTGAAATATATAACTCTCTCCACCTTAAATTATAAAATATAATTAGTTTATAATATAAAAATATGATTTATCACTCTGAGTTTATAATATATTGCTTATTAAATTAAATTTATAAAACTTAAACGTTAAAAGTTAATGTTATATTAGACAAGATATTAAAATTATGTTAGAATTTTTAAGGATTCATTCGGGATGTTACTTTCTCTCTTTTTATCTTATGTTGTTCGGCGAATTAGGGCATATCTGCTCCAGCATTGGATATTCCTATTTCGGCGCCTTGTTCACTTTCGTTCTCTTCTTCCTAACTATATTCACACAACATTATCAGAAAATTTGAAACTTTTGTTCTTTTTTTTCATTACACTTTTATATTTGTCAATTAGTACATACATAATAAAAATTGAAATTCTATTGCTTATATAAATATTTTTATTTTCTTTGCTTTCTTATATAGTTTTTTTAACTGTAAATAACATATAGTTTGTGAGTTGTACCTTTTATCTTTTTAATAAAATATAGTTATAAACTGTAATTTAATATGTACAATTGTAGAACAGAAAACGATAAATCACCACACATAACTAATTTATGCCGTAAATATGTCGCACTGTCAAACAACAATTTTTAAAATAATTATAGATATGTCAACACAAAACTACCATTAAATACTTCCAAAACAACCGCTGAACAGAGCCAAGTGTATAAAACTTTACATATTAAAAACATTTTTCATATGTTCCGCTTCAGCTTGTCTATTTTGAGAAAAATTTGTACTCTGATAATGTAATAGTCAAATGAGTCCATCCGATGTGAGATCCAAAATCTAGTAATTTGATCTTGTCGTATACATAAAAAATCAGTTTGATTTATCGCATATATCCATCCTCTATTGTCCGCCCATCTCCGCTTTTCACCCCATTATTTTCTGTATGACCAAGAAAGACCGGCCAGAAAATTCGCCTCGTCTCTCTCCTCTTAAGCACCCCCTAGAATAATCGGTGAGTTTCTCGACAATGGTTTCTGTGTCTCTGTTTCGTTCTTCTATGGGCATTCTATCTTGAATGCGTTGCTCCTGACAATGCTCGACATGAATTTCAACTCAGAAAGTTTTAGAAGGTGCTGAGGTTCCTCGTCATAGAATGATCTCATGGATTTGCAAATGAGTAATGTGACGGAGGGTTTGATTCCTTGAATATAATCTCTCTGGAAGGTAGGGTTTCTTGTTCCTGTTCTTTATCCGTTTTCTTGAATATTGATTCCGTGTCACATGATAGAATGCTATAGATTCCGGCGGCCACAATCTTACGGCCAATTGCATTCAGCTGAACTACCTCATCGACATAGATGGATTGGCAATTGCTATCTGTTGGCACGAATAATGGATTGGAAATTTATGCCCTTAGAGTTTCCTTCTTTTGGTGCAAGTTTATCTGTCAGAGATGCAATTTATCTGCATTACCCGTAATGTTCTGGATATGAATATTACGTTCTTGGTTCTGGTTTCTTACTGATTCATGCATCTTTCTATTTGAGATCATATCAATTGATAGCTTTATTACTCTTCCTTTTTAGTGAAATTGTGTGCCTGGTCTCCTTTCCTTTTTTATTATCTGTCATTAACTATGGGATGTTCTCTTCTGCAGATTTCCATTGAATGATACCGCGCTTACTTTCATATCAAACTCTTTTATGACCCTTCCACTCTAGCATCTGCGCAATTAGCTGGTTAGAAAATAAATACGAAATACCCCAAATGCAAAACCCTTGCATCTTATATGGGGTTGTGGATGCAGTAATTATGTAAGCTGCCGATATTTAGCAGCTGTCTGCTGTGTCATATCTTTTGCATAAACTCGTAGATGGAGCCACCATTGTATTATACCATCTCTTTCCTTAAGATCTAGCAACACATTTAATTAATGGCTGTATCCTCGGCAGAACCTGTCCGTGAGAGCCCCACGGACCACTATCCTCTGCTCACAGAGCCTGGTCGTAGCAATGTAAATAACGAACATGTGATTCACGTACAGAGGGATAGTGCTGCCTCATTGTCAGATTTGTCAGAAGTTGATACTACCTCTCGTGGTTTTGGTACACCTAATCCCCCGCCTGGTAGCAGCACTCAAGATACCGATGGTCAATCTACATCTTCTACTCCTCACACTACATACTCTAGGAATTCCTCATTTGGAATGAGAAGTGATAGAATGGGGCGTCGACGTTGGAGTCCATTATATTCTGGGTTTTGGGTGTCAATTGAGCTTATTTTCACAACAATCCAGATTATAGCAGCTGTTGTTGTTTTGTATCTATCAAGGGAGGAAAAGCCAAGAACTCCACTATTTACTTGGGTCATCGGGTATACTGTAGGTTGCTGCGTGAGCATACCCATCATTTATTTGCGATATCTCCATCGTAGCAGCCTGGTAGCTGAGCAGACTGCGTCTCATCAACCGAATCAGGAATCTTCACTACAAGGAAATGCCTCACCGTCAGATCAAAATTCTTATATCACCATATCACTGGGGGGTCAGTCACCAGAACGTGATGGTCATCATCATCTTCACACATCCCGACCTACTAATGCTCAAACTTTGCAAGCTAGAAACCATAGGTGAAAACGCTCACTCTTCTTGATATTGAATCTTTTTTGTTCCAGTGTCTTAACATCAACGACTGTGTGCATTGTATCATGGATATACTATTTGTTGTATGATACTCATCCAACTAGCTATCCTCAACCTTTACCTAGCTTTCTAAGATATTGGAGGATGTTTGCAGGCTTAATGTGCTGGTGGACAACTTCAAGATGGCACTAGACTGCTTTTTTGCTGTGTGGTTTGTTGTGGGTAATGTTTGGATATTCAGTGGGCGATCCTCTGCTTCTGAGGCGCCCAATTTGTACAGGTAATTCTGCAAACGGATTAGAGGATATACATACAGAAAGCTGAGAAAGGTTCTGTTTTGTTTTGAGCGGTTATTATAAGTTAATATGGCTGCTAATGTATTCTTCTTGGGTGATAAATTTCAGATTATGTATAGTTTATCTCACACTGAGCTGTATCGGTTATGCAATGCCTTTCATCCTGTGCGCAATGATATGCTGTTGCCTGCCCTGCATAATTTCATTTCTTGGGATGCAAGAGGATCAGAATCAAGTGCAAGGGGCCAGTGAAGAATGCATAAGTGCTCTCCCTACACATAAATTTAAGTTGAATAAAGATGACAGTGGGAGTGCAGCTAATGGTGCAGATGATCCTGAAGGATCTGAAGGAGGCGCAGGTGGGGTTGTGGCAGCTGGAACTGAGAAGGAACGTTCCATCTCTGGAGAAGATGCTGTAAGTTCTTTCTCGTGCCTAACATATGTGTCCGCATCTAGAAAAAGTGGGTTTATTTCTTCTGTAGGTGTTTTGAAAGAAGAGATGGAAGGTCGGGCTCAATTTTGAGGTTTTTGTGTCCAATCTGTCCGGAGCCAGTGGGGGGTGGAGGGAGTAAAAGAACCTCCAACTTTGCTAAATTACATAAAATATAGTGTAAAATTGTTTTTTTAAGCAAATTTTCACAAAAGGCCCCCTAATTATATGTAGTTTTATCCATGTTCCCTTCCCTATAATTTCTGGCTCCGGCCGTGTCCATATGGCGGCCTACAAAATACATCGTTAAAGTCTCATCCCCTGATGACAAGTGGAAATATGATATGGTGGATCGATTAAGATCTGATGCAATATTTTTGTTGTTTTTGTTGCAGGTTTGTTGTATTTGCCTAGCTACGTACATTGACAATGATGAGTTGAGAGAGATGCCATGCTCTCATTTTTTCCATTCGGAATGTGTAGATAAGTGGCTGAGAATTAACGCTACTTGCCCTCTCTGCAAGTTTGAGCTGGTAAGTGAAACAAGTGCGAACCCGCCAGACTCTCCTCCGTCAAACTCTAATCAACCAACTTAAAGAAAGCAAGGATAAATGGAAGCAGCATCATCGGACAGGATGACGAGTAGAATAGAACGATTGGTGAGGATGGTTTTTCCTTGTTTTCGGCAATAGGCGAACGGATTCAAGAGGCACGTATATATATCTCCTCTTTCAATTGTGCTGAGCGGGTTTTCCAATTCCTATACCCAACTTGAAGGTTAAGTTTTTATGTTCAGCTCTTTTTATTTTATATATGGGGGGTGGGGGGTGATTGTAATGGTATTGTAGATTGTACAGTTGGGAATAATTACGGTCAATTTGTAGAAAATGAAATCTGTTTGTTCATTAAGCGTATATTTTTTTATGAAATGTAAGTAGCACTTTTGAATGCTTTCCGTGTTCTCTCAGCTCTAGATTTAGCTTGATTGTATATTTATCTGGATACCATTTTTTTCAACCCACTGATGCTTTGTTTAGATCTATTTTTTAACGAAAAAAAAATTTCAAAGCTTGATGGAATGTTTATGTTGGTAGTGAGCTTGGTTGGTAGTTTATGTTCGTTGTGGTGTTGTAGTTGAGCTGTGGGCAATTCTGGTATGGATAACTTAATGGGAACTTCAATTCGTTGATCGTATCATATGTGTTTCGTATAATTTAAGTTGGTCGTTACCATTAGTTGTTAGATACCCTAGATCCCATCTTATTGCTGTGGTTGCTATCTGCAACAATACATTCCAATATTACAGTCAACAATACACCAAAAACAAGATCGCTGCTCATCGTAATCTCGTGTCAGTTTGTTTCAAAGGGTAAAGAGACAAGGAAGAAATGACCGCCTCGTGCTCCAAACTCGATATAGCTTCCCTCCACTTAAAAAGGTATGACCGATGATGCGCACATATAGAACATGATTGAGTGGCTACTCAAGCCAGACGGTAGACTTTATTGGATAACAACTCAACTTAATGAACCCTCTTACAGAATACAGACTGAATATCTCATTCTCACGAACGACCTACGTCTTACACTACCAAAAAGTGTTTGAAAATGACCTCAGACACGCCCCCCCCCCCCCCCCCCCCCCCCCCCCCCCCAATCCTTACCCTTATCAAAGGGAAAAAAACAAAAAAAATGGTTAAACACATGAGAGGCAAAGAGAATGAATATATAACAGAGTTTGTAAGGGAGATGGTGAGTTGATTTTGAACAGCATTTTCTTCTGTTAAGACTATTTGAAGTACTTCTCAAAATGTCACTTTAAGCCACAAAGAATAGGAAAATCATAAGAAATACAATCAATACACCAAATATTTTTATCATCAACCACCTGTTTGATGATATACTATTCATGTATCTCACAAGCTGGTTCTGAGCCCCTTCAACATTTGCCAGTGTGTCATCCATGTTCTCATCGATCCTATAAATCATATCAACAACCGATTAAACTGATATAGCTGGATCTTTGAATCAGAAAAAAAAAAAACATTCTACGCAAGAACATGAAATGAACTGAAACCATATGTAAGAAGATTAAAAAAGCAACATAACACCAAAGAGAATCAAGTGAGCATAACCCATCCGCCATACAGTAATGAAAGGTATTAATCATCAGAAAGAAGAGCTGTCAACTAACTCATGCTAACGTTTTATTTCATCTGGGTCTCAAACAGAAAGGCAAACAAACCTGATTGCAATTTCTCCCTGCTGAGACACCATAGTCGCCAATTGTGTGAAAATATTGCTAAGCTCATGAATGGTTGATTCCACATTCTGAAGAGCTTCAGCCCTGCTCTGCATATAACTGTCCTGTACTGGAACCATCTGCTGTTGTTGTTGCAGCTGGTCTTGGGTTAGCAATGCCTGAGTCTCTCCATCCGCTTGCTTTCTGCAAATAAGAACGGAAGGACCCAAATCAGAATCACATTGCTAACGTTATCATAGACAGCTGCACTGCATTGTCACTAGATGCATTAACACACAAATAGAATAAGCGTTTAAAGTCTCACTAATATAAATCTTAGCATTGTGTGTAGCATATAATGTATAATTTATATCCCTCGGCATGTCTACAACTAGTCAAATTAACATATGTAGAGTTTGTGTTCTATGTTCAGGCTAGAAAATCGGGATAGCTTCAACAACATGGGAAACCAATATATCTTATTACATGTAGAGCGTCCCTGGTAAGAAAAGGTAAGAGCATACACAGAAACGTTCATCTATACAAGCCAGCTATGAGCTTTTTACACACTTTAAAATCAAACGGTGTTCAATCAGAGTTCTCTTTATACTACAAGTTTTCATGTCAAAGGATGGTTAAAAAGCTGAAGATGTAGCTTCGAATGGAGCACATTCATGAACCTTGTTTCATAAATAAAAGATTCAACCACTCTTCAAGAAAAAAAAACATTTATCACTAAACATTAGCAGTGCTCTCAGCATGAAATGAATGATCTTAATTAAATTCTATCTTGGTACGAAGAAACCTCCTAATATACTGACCATGAAAAGCAGCTATCACAAAAAAAAAAAACCAAAAACAAGATGCCTAAACCACAGTGATCCTTACTTTGGAAATAAAGGAGATGATGATGATCCATTGGCCCATGGTGGAGGAGGAGCAGCAGATCCACTGGCTGTGGATCTGGCAGCCAATGGTCGTTGACGGACAAAAGGGTTAGTATTATCCGTTGTTGCTGACGCAGAAAACAGCTGCCTTCTGTTTTCATGGACTTTAAGATTCTGAAAATATTGGAGGTGATGAGGAGCAGGCAAAATAAAAAATGAAAATAGCATAATAAGGCAATTCGTCAATCTTCATACCTCAGTCCGCATGGTAAGAACTTCCTTAAACTCCTTCGTGGCACTCATTAGCCTGTTTTTTAGATTATCCACCACTGTTGTTGAGTGGGTGGTGGTATCAGTTGAGGTATTTGCACTTTCATTTTGGGAATTGCAAACTAACTGGAGATCGACAACTGCTGCATTCAATGCAGTAATATCTTGCTTGATTACTGCAGTTAGCTCTTGAATTTCACGGGTTGGATCATCAAAAACTGATGTTCTTTTCGCCACTACCAAGTGAAATAATACAGAAATCAGGAATAATTCCAATGGAGGAATGACCAAAAGTCATAAAAAGAGAATGGAATACTGGTGCTTCAACCATCAGTGTGACTAACAACCGTCAATGTAAAACCTACAGCTACTTGAGCATAATCCGTGTATCTAAAAGCAACAACAGCAAGCGTTATGCATCAAAAAGTTCCATAAGTGGAAATGTGCAGGGTTTAAGATCCATATAGTCTCATTTCTGATCCTTGAGGTGACACAAACTATCTCCTTTTTCATTGTTCTTTGAAACACAGTGATTGCTATCATTTTGTCCGAGCAGTGGCAAGTAAATCTCATAAACAAAACCTACACGAAAATTCACACCCCCGCCCCCCTGTCCATGGTTTCAGTCCACCAGATCGGACCTACGGACATCTAATACCCTCGAAATGGACCATATTTATAATAGGCGAATCACGAAACACAGGTGCTAAAATCAACTTACATTTAGCGAGTTTTGCTAGCTTTTGTGAAGTTTGATGGATTCCAAAGCCGATCTTCGACGCCCTTTTATTGAACTCCGATTGGACCGACACTGCTGTTCTCGATCCATCGAGCTGGGAGCTGCTACTGCTCGAAGATGCACCAGTAGGTGCATTTGTAATCGACTTCTTGAGACCGTCGGTGATGCTCAAGAACTCATGAGTCCGATCCCGATAAGACGATTGGGCCGACCTCATTGGCGAAATTCCGCGCGAACCTCGGAGAAAGGTTTTCTTATCACTGACAATTTAATCGGTTGGTTGATAAATCTTGAATCCCTAATTCAACATGTAAGCAGCTAATTATCTCTTCTCCCGCAATCAAAAGAAAAGCCCTGGATCGAGCCAGGACCTAGAAGTGCAGACTTGATTAGTCTGTGAAAGAATATTGTTTATTTAAGCGTTTTTAGTTTTCTCTTCACACGTGTATTTTCGACTACAAGGGAGAAATGGATGGAGGTGGGAAAGGCATTAGACCATGTCGACAAACCGAGGTTGGAGCTAACGAAGAGACAGAGACTTCAATTCCCTTCAAGGGTACCATAGGTTTTTCCATTCCGTGCTGGCGGTGATTGCTGAGCCGATTATATACTCCCTCCGTCCTGAATTGACCGTCCTGTTTACTATTTGGATATGTTGTTTGACTTCAATTTTTAACATATAAGATAAATTAATTTTTAAAATTTAAGTTTAGCATATGAATCTTTACATGATAAACTATATGTCATAAAATTTAATTTTATAAAATTATTTTATCTTATATGTTTAATATTGAAGTGGAAAAACGTGTCATAAAGTAAACAGGACGGTCAATTCAGGACGGAGGGAGTATTTTTTTATTACTGATCACCTTTTTTTTATAAACCCAATTACTGAGCACTTAATTACACTAACTATAGTAGTAGCTGATGTAGGAGAGGAGTATTCATTATAAATAAAAGATGTGGCGAAATGGGATTAGAAAACAGCCCTCTCTCGGTCACAGACTCACCTTTTTTTTTTAAATTACATCCCCACCCATGACGTTTGGTGAAATTACATACCCCACCCACGAGGTTTCAAAAATTATTTTGTCCACCCATGTGGTTTCCATAATTTTACATCCAGCAACTTTTCTAATATTTGATCAACTTAAAAGATGGTTAAATGTTGTTCAAAATTGATGAAACTTTACATGGACGATGCTAATGTGTTATCTTTTTGTTCAATGCCAAATCCAAAGTTTTTTAAGGTCATATATGACCTGTGGGACCCAATGAAACATGAGACACGTTCATCGGGTCCCACAGATCATATATGAGCTTAAAAAACTTTAGATTTCACGTTTTACCAAAATATAACACTTTAATATCGTATGTGTAAAGTTTCAAAATTTTGGATAACATTTAACCATCTTTTAAGTTGATCAAATATTAGAAAAGTTGTTGGATGTAAAATTGTGAAAACCACATGGGTGAGCAAAGTAATTTTTGAAACCTCGTGGGTGAGGTGTGTAATTTCACCAAACTTCATGGGTGGGGGATGTAATTTTCCCTTCTTTTTTTTGAAATCAAACAGAATTATATATTAAGAACAAGAGTTTAGTACAAAGTCAAGAAAGTCAGACGCTTTCCAACAACGTGTAAGTTGTGATTTTCTCGCTACTGAAGCTAGGTAGTGAGCCACTAAATTAGACGTTCGAGGAATGTAAAACCATGTGACATCTTGGAATTGACATAGCTCAGCTAGAACAGAATCGAGGATAGTTGTTGATTCGGGGTGTAACGAAGTTGGAGCTGAACCAGTGAGGTATCGAATCATTTGCTGACTATCTGCCAAGAAGCGGAGGTGGGAATGACCTTTAGAGTGGGCATGTTGAATAGCAAACTGCAAAGCCAGACACTCGACAATTGAAGGGAGGAGGTCAGCCACAAAACCATGGATACCAGCAGAAAGATGAATATTATGACGAGCAACCACAAAGCCCAATCCCAGGTGCCTATGGGTGTCCAAACTGCCATCAACCGAAATTTCAACATAGTCCGGGTGCGTGGCCCGATGCGCTACCAGAAGCTTCGAGTCTGTTGAGATTACAGCCTGAGTAGATCCAAGGAAACTGTCCCCTTGGCACCAAGCCCAGGCAAAGGGAACCAAACTGTTATGAGAGGACTGACAAAGAGCAAACCACAGGTGCCATAAGAAAATAATAAGCTGCGTAAGGGGCTTAGGGGATAGCTGACAGCATTGGTTTAGGAACCAATCAGAAAAAGCCAGATCAGAGCCCAACGAAACAGGAGGCTGACAACCAATAGTAGACCAGTAGGGTTGGGCTGTTTGGTAGTGGAGGAAACAATGAACAATAGTTTCTGGCTGACCACAGAAAATGTAGAATGGATGAGAAGAATCCTGAATCCGGCATTGAACTGTAGCTTTGCAGGGGATGTATCCGTGAATGAGCTTCCACCCGAAAAGGCGGATACGAGGAGGAATGACACACTTCCATAGCTTCCGGAGGGCGTGGCCAATAGTTGAGCGATCACTAGGCGACACATTACCCAATGAAGCGAGATCCCAGTCTGCATGATAGACGGATTTAACCGTGAATTGACCAGATACCCCAGATCCGACAGTCATAGCCTGGCGTGGGACAAAACAAGGGAATTTGGGCTATAGAAACAACATCAACCGGGGGGAAGCATTGATGAAGCAAAGGTAAATTCCAAGAACCCTCTGGAGTGATAAAGTCTGCAACCATGGATGACTGTAGTTGGTCACCCGGGAAATTCCAAAGAAAGGGCTTCCCACCTGGTTTGGCTGGAATCCAACGAGAGGTAATCTGAGTGGCAGTACCGTCATAAAGAAGACGTCGTTGACCAAAATCAACCAAATTGCGTACTCCCATTAACGCCTTCCAAATAGGGCTAGAGGTCCGAGCTGGGACATGAGACTAGAGGTCTGCATGCATTAAATATCTAGCATGATAGAAACTGCTTAGGAGAGACCCCGATCGTTGAAGGAAGCGCCACATCTGTTTAGCCAAAAGAGCTCTAGTAAAGGACCCCAAATCCCGGAAACCAAGTCCGCCACTATTCAAATCACGACAAGCAGTAGCCCAGGTGCACCAGTGAATGGAATTTTTGGATTCAGTGCTTGATCACCAAAAGTGCGCAATCAACTTCTACAACTGCTTTAAAAGGGAACGAGGGAGGACCATAACTGACATGACATAGGTTGGAATAGCCTGGAGAACTGATTTAATAAGCACTGCACGGGCTTCCTGTGAAACTTTCTTACTCAAGAGTGAAGGCGCTTGTATAAACGATCTTTCAGATACTGAAAGACTGACGAACGTTTACGGTCAATATGACTTGGAAAGCCCAAATAAATACCCAAATCCGCAACCTGTCGGGCTCCCAGAGTCAAAGAAATGTCATGGCGCAACGCCGACGCTAAACCCTTGGGGAACATGAGAGTAGACTTGTCATTGTTAACGCATTGGCTAGAGACGGCAGAGAAGTCCTCCAGGATATGGCTCAGAGCTAGGGCATTAGGGACAGATGTAGCGCCAAACAACATACAATCATCTGCAAACAAGAGGTTAGTGATTGGCTGGTGAAGACCCAGGATTTTGATGCCCGAAAATAGTCCAATGTCCGAGGCTAAGTTGAGAGTTGAAAAAAGGACCTCCATGCATCATATAAACAGAAATGGAGAAAGGGGGTCCCCCTGACGAAGACCGCACTGGGGTTGGAATGAAATACCTGGGTAGCCATTTATGAGAACATCTATTGAGACAGTGGAGAGGCATTTGGAGATAAGAGCAACCCAGTGAGGATGAAACCCCATGATGTGAAGGACATCCAAGAGGAAGAACCATTCCACCCAATCAAAAGCCTTAGACATATCTACCTTGTAGGCAAAGAAACCACGTGCAGTTGCTCTTGACGTGCGAATAAGGTGAAGCAATTCATGAGCCAGCAAGACTTGATCTGTAATCATGTGGTCACCGACAAAAGCACATTGATTCCCAGAAATAACGTGGGGCATAGCTGGTTTGATGCGATTCACTAATACCGTGGCAATAACCTGGTAGATAGTGTTCCAAAGTGAGATAGGACTATAATCCCGAACCGTGCAAGCATTCTTGGTCTTAGGAATGAGCACCAAATGTGTGTGATTGATGGCAGTTGGGACATCAGGAGAGTTCAAAAACGACAAAGCTGTGGAAATGAAATTTTCACTGATAACCGGCCAAAAAGAGTTAAGGAAAACTCCATTGATCCATCAGGTCCCGGAGCTTTCGTAGGATTCATTTGCTTAAAAGCCGTAACTATTTCATCATGAGTGTAAGGCATCCCCATGGAGTCAAACAGCTGCTGAGGGACCCGATGCTCCACACAAGATAGAAGATGTGGGTTAGGGGCAGGGTTGATAGAGGTGAAAAGGTCAACAAAATACGACCGCGCAACAGATTCAATCCCATGCCAAGAGGTTTGAGGCGGAGTCAACCCCGAAGATAAGGCCAAAATAGTAGTATCATGTGCACGATTAATTATTCGTGAGTGAAAAAACGTAGAGTTCCTGTCACCTGCTTGCAACCAGGCTTGCCGTGAGCGTTGTTGCAACCTAACTTCATCCTTAAGCAAAAGCTCATCCAAAGAATGAGTAAGGTGGTTCCACTGGGCAGTGTTAGTTGAGGTTGGAGGAGCTGTTTCTAACTGTTGTAATTGGGCTTGAACATTAATCAGGCGCCGTTTCTCACACCAATACTGTTTAGAGCCCCACTGACGAAGACGAGTACCACACTGAAAAACCTTAGTCTGATAGGAAGCTCCAGGACCACAAGCTTGCCATACTTGTTGAACGATTGTCCTACATTGCTGATCATTTGCCCAACAATTCTCAAAGCGAAATGGCTTACGGCCTTGACGAGTCGAAGGATAAAGAAACAATTGAATTGACTTATGATCAGACCAGCCCCAAGGCAGGTGAATATTCTGGGCATCAGGAAAGTGGGTATGCCATGAATCATTGCAAAGAAAACGGTCGAGGCGAGACTTGATGTTAAGGGAATTAGGTGTCTTGTTCGTGAAAGTAAAACGAGAGCCTTTATAACCCAAATCATGCAGGTTACAATCAGATATGCAACTACGAAAGGCCAACATCGCAGATGCTTGCCATGTACATCTACTTAAGTGCTCAGAAGGAAATAAAACTTCATTGAGATCCCCACATAGCAGCCAGGGACCTTGCCATTGAAACGAAACGTAACACAAAAGAGACTAGGATTTTTCCATTTATCAACTGAATTCGACCACCCATACATACCGGTAACACGCCATTGAAAACCCCCAGGAACCGTCACCACCGTATCCACATGCCTAGAAGATAAACTAAGTACAGACAGATCAACTAATAACTTCCAAAAAAACGCAACTCCCTTTGAACGACCTTCACTATCACCGGCTACCCACTCAAAAGAGACGCTACCCTTTACATCTCTACAGACGACAATTTAGTTTCACACAAAAAGAACATCGTTGGGGAAGCAAACATCACTACCCCCTTCATCCATTGAACTGACGCAGCCTTGCCAAGGCCACGACAGTTCAGAGACAAAACAGATATTTATGATGGGCGGCTCTGGGTTTCCCCCAGAGGCGCTTGTTCACGAGTCGGAGAGTTACCATTCTTTCCACGTTTGGACTTAACAGTTGAAGAGACATCTTCCTTAACAGATGGAGAAGAAATCGGCACAACATCATCAAGCTTGCGCTTCCTAGTAGCAGAGGTCTGTGAGGACGCGACAATCTCACCCTCTTCAAGTTCCATATCACCAGCAGCAGGATTCACAATAGAAGGAGCAACCGCCTTCAAAGGGGAAATAGACTGGACATCATCAGATAGCGCACCAGGTTGAGCAATAGACCGAGCTTCAAAGAGGCGAGTTTGCCCACCCGCAAGATTTTGACGAACAAAGCCACAGTTACAAGCCTTCAGCCACATGCCATAAGGATATTCAGTGATTGGTGCTTCTGGGCGGGAAGGGTAGTCTGTAGCAAAGTGGTTGAAGTGACCGCAAATGAAGCACAAATTAGGAAGTCGCTCATAAGCTAGACGCAACACCTGAGGCTTACCCCGGAGAGTGATGGTGATGAGACGAAGAAGGGGCCGGGTGACATTGATCTTAATCTTGATACGCATGAAGGAGCCACTGAACCTTGTGTCGAAGTCAATATACTCCATGAAGATACCCAGCTTTTTCTCCTAGCCGCTTAGCAAACATAGGATTCATGAACTGTAACGGAACATCTTGAACTCGGACCCAAAAAGGCGCCCATTCAAAGCAGTGAGCGGTGGGTGGAATACGCGGGTCCACAGCAGACAGAACCAACAGACTTCCATCCACAGTTCATGGCCTGCGTCCAAGCACATCTTGGACCTGTTCTTCGTCGGGTAACACAAAGAGAAAGAGGTTTGAACCAAGGTTACGAATCTTAAGATGACCTTCACAGCGCCAAGCTCGAGAGAGAGTACGCTCCATAGCCGAGATAACAACTAACTTTGCAATAAAGACTTTGCCAAGGACAGAGGAGTTCATTGAGTTCGCTGCGTAGGTCTATTGAATATCATCAACCTCAAAACTTTCTTCTTCAGCGGCGGTAAGGGCGAGACCAGCATATTTGGTAGAAAGCTCGTCGACTGGCAGTGCAGGAGCTGATAGGGAGGCCATTGCAGAGTGAGCAAAAGTTTGAAAAAGGGTTGTTTGATTGCGAGGAACTGATGGAGCGGAAGGAGCAGATGAGGTGTAACACCCCTACTAATTCGGCTCCTAATAATCCTGTAAATGTCGCACAATATAAATAATTCGCAGCGGTAAATAAAAGACTGTCGCCCTAATGGTGTCACTGTTATCACTCGCCCATACGGGTGATAACGATTTACCTGATAATCAACTTGCGAAACGTATTCCCGCAGTGATCACAAGAGATAGATAGCAGTACTTAAACAATTTAAAACAAATCTAACAACAACCAATTATTACAGACCGTGAGCATCTAAACCAAATACACCTCGGTTAAACAACCCGAGTCCAAAGCAACCTGAGTATCACACCGTACCAAGTCTAAACCAACAATATCACAACAGTCGCGCCCCGCGTCGACCCACCAGCTAGTCTCCTGCAATAAAGATGGTTTGTGGTATGGAATCAGCCCCTGCTGAGTATGTTATCACATGCCCCGTCATGCCCCCAAAGACCCCTCAATTATTTGGTCGAGAGCATGAGGTTCATTACATGCAATACCGTTTTAATATTTAAAACTGTAAAACAATTAACAGTAATATCCATACAATAACACAACCATCAACATATATAATATAACCACGAGTATAACCAATGAACAACCAAGCGAAACAACGAGAACAATAAACAAGTACTAGTCCTCGTCCATGGTGTAGAAACCAATATCGTTCGCCATTGTATAATTCTCAACTGCGTTATTTGTTCAGTTATACCTAGTGACAATGTCTCATTAAAACGACATGTCTCTAGTTACCCATATATTATGGCGGGTCACCCACGGCAGTAGCCACTCCAACGGTAGAGTCTCCGACCAACGAGCCATTCTAGCTCACGGGAAATTTTCTTGATACTTGCGGACCCGTACGCGGACATCCTGGTATCGTTTTTGTGATCACAGCGCGCACCAAGAGCCACATCCTCTTGGCTTTACTTTCCATCATTAATTAATTAATTAATTATTCCATCGCATCGCATTACCAAATTTTCCTAACACAGCAGACTAAGGTCATTAGTCCAATCCGGAGTCTGTAAACTCGGGATCCAGTGTTAGATACGAGAGCGGCGTATAGAAAGGCCAATGCTCCGTATAAAAGTCTCGGATAATATGTATATCTTATTATCCTAGTGCTACAACGTTTTTCTGACGATCCTTATATTTCATATAAGATAGCACCATAGCCGCTAGTTCGTTTTATATATATTGGTCCATATATACGAACCGGTACTGTTAACTCAACAACAGTAATAATAAGCAGCTATAAATATACAATTCATGCATATTTAATTAAACATTCAGACAAACAATCTTATCACAGACCACACAGAAGTCTGAACTGAGGAAGCCCTCAGAGACAATCAGAGACACATAACAACATACCGTTCACCCTGATGTATTACGGTGGAGTATGAATCAGCAAGATCCTATGCTCCTTGTGTAGTCTCTAACAGTCTAAACAATGCACAATGCTACTGATTAGCATACCGTATAACAACACAATCCTACGGTACCCCGTACCGTCATTAACACCTCCCGGTAAACCCCCCGTCATTAACTATCAATGTTTGTCGGGTTTTAGGTTTTACTTGAGGTTGGGAAAAGTGTTATATTACATGCGTAGTCTTGTTTGTATATTAGTATAGTTATTGTTGAACTTGTTATCGCATGTGACTTAACATACCCTTGTATGTCGTATAGTTTGTTTCATTATTGCATGTGTGATTCTATGTCATGCACTATGCATCTCACCTTAGTATTTATTTTTCTAAGGTTGTCTCTCCTTTTTTTTTTAAGTTTCAATGTGGTATAATTCATATGTAAAACAATACTTTGAATTATTTAAAATCCTTATTATTCCATGTATACTCCTAACATTAGAATTTCGATATCTAATGTTTATAATTCTTTTCTCCTTAACTATTACCATTTTAATTATGATAATTTATAGTTATTGAACCATATCACATTTTCTACACCATTACATATATTTATTTATATGTGTGTATTATGGAACTATTTATTATATGGTAAGTCTTATAATCTATATTCATTCTTTTTAATGAATATCTCTTATATTATAAATGTTATGACTCTTATAACATTAAAAACCATATTATAAATTCCATTTAAAAATGTTAATATTTCCGAACAGCACCTATGTTCTTAAATATTTACAAAATCCACCACTTAATTAATATAACGTTACATTATGGTTATATAACATATATTATGACATTTAAGTCATTAACCAGTTATAACGTATAGTTATATTTTGTTTATAAAACACCAAACAGCCCCTTATATTTTCGGTTATTACTATAACCACTAAACTTCTATAAAATCACAATTCAATCCCAATTTATAATACATAGTTTTCTAATTCCATTAAAACTATATATTATATATATATCTTTATAAAACCTTATATACCATTCCAAAAATTACCAAACTATACCAAAGGTTATAAATATTATTCCTAACCTTATACTTCCTTTAAATCTCGGTTTTCACCCCTTTGCTACCCATTTGTAACAATGTTATAAAATACCATATATTATACTTATATAATTCATATGAACTCCAAATTTAACCAAATAAACTTCTAAAAATTCCTAATAACTTAAGGATTATTCTAAATTCCATTTAATACCCCTAAGTCTCGGAATTTACATTATAGCCCCATTTTTATAAATCTTTTACAATTTAATACGTATCTTATTATAAGATAGTATTTTAATTTCTTAAATTTTCCAAACTTGGTCAAAGTCTCCTATATAGTCAACTTTGACTTCTAATACCAAATGGGAACCAATTTTTCGGTAATCACTAATAATAACCTATGCTTTTCTATTTTTACAATTTTGACCCAAAACTTTATAAAATGTTATAATTTTTATTAAATTCATTTAAAAACCCTAAATTGCTCTAAATTAAGCCCACGGCTTTCTAATTTCCTAGTAATTACGAATTGGCCCCAATTTTAATTATAAGCATAAATAAAACTAAATAAGCTTATAAACTTAAATTAAAATGGCCTAATGACATGGCCTTATTACAACCTTGAACTTGCAAAATAAATTACACAATAAATGTCTCAAAATATAGCATATATTCTCGGCCTCACCTTGATTTAATTATTTTTCCACATAATGTCATAATTTGACCATTATGTTAATTAAATCTCTTAAATGACTAGTTTAATTTATCTTAGCCATTTTTTTTCCATTTTTAGGTCAATATGACCCATATTTATAATTTCACTCTCGGCCATATATATATATAAGCTTAGAAATTATAAAAATCATAAGTTTAAGGTGTTTATACCTTGATTATTCCTTGTATGGGCTCGGTCACTTGTAGGAAAATTCACCACTTCATTTAGACATGTTTAATACACAAAAACAAGATATGGTTATACTCGATCCAAGCTTGAGCTTAACCATAAGGAATAATTAATGTAAGATTTAAGGCAAAAATCACCTTAAAAATGCAAGGGAAGTTCTAGGTGGGTTCGGCCTGAATCAAACACACCACAAGGTGTTAGATCCACCATATTGACATAGGAAATAGCTAGATCACAACAAGTTGCCTTGTTATTAGGTTTTACCTTGGAAAAATGCCTTAAAAGAGAGTATTTCTCTTGGATCTCGGCCACACTTGCTCCAAATGGCTAACCAACTGAATGAACATGTAAATATGAAGATTATGAGTGTATAAACTCATAAAAATTCAAGGAAGAAAACCGGATGTAGAGTGGAGAGGCTTAAGGTATGTTTTTACCTTAAAATGCAATTTTGAGCAACCTTGGTCCCTCTACTTGTCTCAACCGAGTTTGGAAGTTGTTCTAACCTTAGAACACTGAGAATGAGCCATAGGAATTGATGAGCCACAAATCTAGGTGTAGGTAGTGAAGAGATGAAGAAAAAGGGCTAAAAATGACCTTAAAACACTTACCTTAAGAGCTTAGGAGTTAGATCTGCCTTCCATGCTCAAGAACCAGACTTGAGAGCTTCTAGGAAGGGGAGGAACTCGGCTGGGCAGGATGGGATCGGACAAGGAAGAAAGAAATGAGTGGAAAGGTTTGAAATAATTGAAAAAGGTAAGGTTACTATTCTAAATTTGGTATTAGGTATCAATTTGTCCCATAATGATTGTAAGCTGTCTCCTCTCTTATTGCCAGCCGATTTCCATGGGGTCAAATGGGTCATTACTTGACCATTGACCATACTTGGTCAATTTGACTCATGCGGGCCCCACTTTAGGGTTTTATTAATATTTTAATATTAAATTTGTAAAAATTCGTAAATTTCTGGAATTAAATTCCTAATATATATAATGATAAAATATCATATTTAAGGGTAATTATAATCTTTAAGCCCATTAAAAATCAATTTAGAAGACAATCTCACAAAAACGTGCTTTAAGGTGTTTTAGTGCACATTTTTGTGTCACAGGGTGTTCCTGAGCTTAGTTCTCTTTGATAATGGTTTTGTTGTGTTCCTTACTTCATTATAATACTTAGGAATCCACTTTGGATCCTATTTGAGGTCATACAATCTTTATGGTGTCTTAAAGCACATTTTTGGCTTTACCGATCTTAAGGCGTGTTTTGCCTTGTTGAGATCTTTTAGATTGTTCCCCAATAATGTTTAGATGTTTATTAATCATCTTAGATTATTAATAGATCATTTAATTATATTTTAAAGGTTAGGGGTATTTCGCGGAGATGAAGTGGTGATGAAGGATACTTGAAACCCGATGCTAAACTTCCTTTTAAACGGGGTGGAGGAAACCACTTAAGCCAGAAAGATATGATTAGGTCTATTTCTGCAGAAGATTTGCATGAAGACAATCACACAACGTGTCCACTTATAGAGATTAACGTGTTCAGATGAGCTAATCTTGCAGATGAGGGCGCCAGCGAGAATCAGTGATGTAATTCTGGTGACGACGGCCCATACATGGCTGGGATACCAAAGGGCAGTTCTGATAACCTAGGAAAACACGAGAATACCCGCTGCTGAAGGGAACAGGAGAATCACGGAGAATTCATTTTTGCTTCAACATGGATATGCTAGAATTCATTTTTGTAATAATGACCGAGTGTAGCTAGAATTCATTTTTGCTTCAACATGGATATGCCATTCTTTCTTGGGTCGCAGGTTTATTTAAACCTCTTATATATAGCACACAAAGTGTCTGTCAATATATTTTATAATATATTTTATAATTATTTTTTTTTCTATTTTTTAACTTCAGCTAACAATTAAAATTAATTATATACTGTAACTAGAAAGAGCCTAACCATATTCAAAATATAAACAAAGCACATAGTGGCTTGTACGGTCATATGACCAATATATGCTCTATATTTAGTTATTTTTGTTATCTAATTCTTCATTTTATCCACTCCAGACTTAGTTCAAAAATATAAAGAAACATTTATTGAAAGAGTTTACAGTAAGCAGATTATATATTAGTGAGAAAGCGTCAGAAATTTTCACTGTGAAATCGAATGTCGAAGTAGTTCTATATTATTGTCGTAGTGGTGATAGCATGATGAACACATATGTGACATGTACTATCTATGTTTTCAACATAAATTAATACTAGGTATTAATGCGTCATGTGTTATAACTAGAACTATCACTTGCAGGTATAAGTTCAATTAGGGCAATAAAAGTTGCACCAATAGATCAAAATATTGCTCTAATAGGGTAATCGGAGCAAGATTAATCTTGCCCCAAGGTTGCACTAGTAGGTTCGCTACAATAACCAATTTGGTGCAATTTTAGGTTTCGCCCTATTTGACATGCACTGTTAGTGCAACAAACGTATGCACTAATTGATCATATACGAACGGTGCAAATAAAGTCGCACTAAATGACTAAACTCAATTAGTGCAAGTTATACCAGTCGCACTATTTGATCAACGGCAAATGGTGCATGTTTCATTTGTCGCACCATTTGATCTGTAACAAAGGGAGCATTTGTAGTTGTTGCCTTGTTTGCTCTGGTGGTAATTCATCCGATTTACCCAGCACAAATAGGGCAACCAAGAAAGGTTGCACCATTTGTTGACCAACTAATAGTGCGATTTTTGTCTTTTGCACCATTTGACATCTAAACAAATAGGGGATAATATATAAATTGCACTATTTGATCAACACCAAACAGTGCAACTAGTTTTATTGCCCCATTTGTTGTTTTCTATGGCAACCCACCTACTGCATAAATAGGGCAAATTTGTATATTGCACTATTTTGTATAGAAGAACAAGAGCAAAGTACTTATTTCCCCTATTTGATTTCCTTTAATTAGTGCAAGTTTACTTTTATTGCACTATTTAATCAAGCATTTGGTGCAATCACATAAATACCCTATTTGATCTTTCAACTTTTATAAAAAATAAATTCTGCATTATTTATAATATCAATAATCTTATTATATTATTAATTAAAATCATGATAAACATGAAAATTACAAAAGATGAGTCAAAAATATTATTTTCCATAACCTTTCCAAAAACTTTTGTATCTCTCAATTGTCATACACAACAATTTTACACCATTACCACTAAGTTTGATCAAATACTATTTATATACATGTTCTCTGTTTCCATACTCATGAAATCCGCAGCTTGATCATAGGAAGAAGGATTGTAACACACTGATATGAGACTCCTTGTGCAATCCAAGCTCAGTTGCATCACCTTTGAAGTTGAACAAACTCATATCATCGGACTGTTCTGGTTGTAACACCTTCCGGTTGGAGAATCCAGCACATCACCTTTGAAGTTGAACAAGCTCATATCATCAATTGTACGAAATATTTAACAAAGACAACGGACACATCTGATGATCAATTTAAGTTATGGCCTATAGAAGAAATCAAAATGATGCTGCAGTGTAGTTATTGTAAACGGACGATTTGACATTTAAATGGGAAACAATACCCCAAAGAAATACACATAGACCAAGTAGGATATATGGATGCTTGTACTATCACTCAAAACCCATACAACGCTAGCTAAACCATTAATTATCACTTGTTGCATTCATGAGTTATGCTATCCTTCATCAGTCATCACCACAACAGCAGCAGAATGAAAAAACATCTAGCTAAACTATTAGATCAGACCTTCCTTTCGAATTGCAAGTATCAAATGAAACTGGGCAGGAATGATTAAAAAACTAAGGAGCATGCTTGCAACTGCTAGAGAATAACATCAGTTAAAGAGTGAAGAACTAGCTAGCTAGATATGGTTACATCTATATACTATTCCTGCCACCAGGTCTTGCAATTTATATGCACTTCATTATGATCAGCTCTACTTATCATATTGTCCCAGTTATCTAAAATGTGATTCGTGGATCTCCATTAAACTGATCTAGATTTGTAGTTCTCCATTAACTGATTAGCAATATTCAAATTCTTGCGATATCATCTCAATAAAGTGTGAACTTCATAAAATACTTCACCAATCGTGATTCACTTTTCAGTACTCTTTTCCAAATAGCTACCAGACTCTTTTCCATTTTACATGGCCACCAAGATACTAACAAAAACAGAAACAGAAAAGCAAAATAAAAACTAAAAAGAGAAACATAAAAGAGGCAGAAAATGAAAAGAGAACTTACCAAATTCCACTTTGTTCGTATGAACTGCATCAGTGAAGCAACAGCAGCAGCTGAAGGGGTGGTTTTATTCATCTAGCAGCATTTAATGACGCGGATGCCACCTTCTACTTTCCAATAACCCTCAAATTTTTTCATGAATCCAGCTTTAACTTGCTTGAACTTCATCTACAATACAGAGAAAGGAGTGTAGAGTCAAAAATCTATGGTAGTAGATTTTTTATTTAACTTCAACAATTTCCTTCCATCAAAAGACCACTAGTTACTATCTATCAGGGCATTGGTATGAGCTAAATGTGATAATAACTAAAGAAAGATATATATTTCCTAACCGAGTGATCCTCCTTGTTCAGATCAATTAATACATAGACCGACATGGTTCCTGGCCACCAAAGGAACTTCCAAATTACAGCTTGCTCAAGCTCAACCACTTGCCTTGAACCTTCATCAAGTAAAACTTTTCTCGAAATCACCTCCTGAAAGAATAATGAACTCTATCATCAATATCTTGATATTACTCAAAATAGAATGAAAAGGAAAACAAATGGAAATAACTACAAGAGCTGGTGTATGGACATGAAAAACAAGGATACTTGACTTGTATGGATATCTTGATATTACTCAAGTTGGGTCCTGATTTCATAGCGCCTTCATAATCTTTGACCACAACGAGGTCCTCAATTTTATCCAAAAGAGAGGCGTAATGCACGAGTGGTTTGAAAGGTCTAAAAAGTATTGTATGAGACTCCCTTATATCTAACTTAGTCAAGAACGTGAACATACATAACGAAGAAAATACAATACAGTTAATAATTAAAATTAATTATATACTGTAACTAGAAAGAGCCTAACCATATTCAAAATATAAACAAAGCACATAGTGGCTTGTACGGTCATATGACCAATATATGCTCTATATTTAGTTGTTTTTGTTATCTAATTCTTCATTTCATCCATACTCCAGACTTAGTTCAAAAATATAAAGAAACATTTATTGAAAGAGTTTACAGTAAGCAGATTATATATTAGTGAGAAAGCGTCAGAAATTTTCACTTGGAAATCGAATGTCGAAGTAATTCTATATTATTGTCGTAGTGGTGATAGCATGAACACATGTGACATGTACTATCTATATTTTCAGCATAAATTAATACTAGGTATTAATGCGTCATGTGTTATAACTAGAACTATCACTTGCAGGTACATTGATTAGTTTTTTTTTTGTTACCATAATGGCTTTCAATATGTAATTTTGTTTTAAACTGCTTTCAATATGTAATTAACTTAGCATCGAACGTCGGAATTGGCGCAAACACAGACTCAACTTCGTTTCATATCGACTTGTTAGGTTGATTCCTTTCATTATTTCATATCTGTGTCTCCATGCATAAAATGTAGTTAAATACTACATGAACAATTGATCCTAGATTCCGCTCGTATCATGTCATAAAACCATGTACAAATAAACTTCTCCCTTACGGACTCTGTATTAGCAGCAGCAGCTTGTGGGAAGAGAATCGAAGAATCGAGGAGGAGAGAGAGTGATCAGAAGATCGAGTCGATCGACGAGAGGTCGAGGTCGACTGGAGAGGTATCGAGAGAAGAAGAAGAAGAAATGATGAATTGTGTTGTATTGTTACTATTCTCGGGAAGAGAAACAAGACTTATAACAACTACTAATAACCGTTGCTTAACGGGATTATGAAGCTAATGACCATTGGGAAACGGGAAATACAAACTAAAGACGAAAAAAAGAAGAGAGGGAAATAAGACTATCCTAACACCCTCCCCCCCCCCCCTCAAACCTAAGAAAAAGCTACTTCCTCCGTTCAATAATATCAAACATTTTAGAAACCTGCACACTTATTGAGGAGGGTAGAATAATGACACATGTACCCCTACTTTTTACTTTTTCTATTTAGATAATAATTAATTTTGTGTTGAATAGTAGGGTTAAAAGTGGAAAAAAATGTATTAAAAAGCTAGAATGACACATATTTTTGAAGAAGGATCACATCCTAAAACGACAGTTATTAATTAACGGAGGGAGTATTTTTTAGGTTTGAAGTGTTCAACATTCCCATCGACGAAAGTTGATGTTGATAGTCTTTTCCCGTTAAGGCTTTTGTAAGCATATCCGCCTTCTGATGCAAATTGGAGATGTGCACAACGTCAATGAGACTGGCTTTGATTTGATCACGAATGTAATGGACGTCTATTTCAATATGCTTCGTACGTTCGTGAAGAACAGGGTTGTGGGCGATGTAGACAGCCGATTTGTTGTCGCACTTCAACAGTATAGGAGTGATGTCATCTATGCCGAGCTCATTGAGGAGACGGGAAAGCCAAGCTAATTCGGTGTGACGCGTTGGAGGGCACGGTATTCGGCTTCGGCGGAGGAGAGAGAGACGGATGCCTGCTTCTTGGATTTCCAAGAGATGGGGGAGCATCCGAATAAAATGTAATAGCCGCTAACGGACCTGCGAGAAATAGGACACGAAGCCCAATCAGAATCGCAGTATGCTAAAAGAGAGTAGTCAGACGTGTTATTTAAAAAAATGTCATAACCGAGCGTCCCTTTGATGTATTGAAGAACGTGGATGGCGGCATCCCAGTGGCTTTGGCAAGGATGTTGATTGAATTGACTTAGGAGTTGAACGCTGAAGTTGAGGTCTGGACGCGTGTTTATGAGGTAGTTCAACTTGCCAATAAGACGACGGTATTCGGTAGCGTTAGGAAGAGGGGACCCGTCTTGTAATTGGAGTTTGGTGCCAGGGGCGAGGGGACTAGAAACCGATCGCTTGGAAGAGACATTGTAGTCGGTGAGGAGATCAGAGGCGAATCTTGTTTGTGTTATGCCGACCCCATGAGAAGTGTAATGAAACTCGAGCCCAAGGAAGTATATGAGAGTGTCGAGATCTTTGATTTTGAAAGAATTGTGGAGAGTGTTTTTGACTTGAAGGATCTTGGTATCATCATTGCCACACAGAAGAATATCGTCGACATAAACGCCAATGAAGAGGATGGAATTTCCATTGCTCCATTTGAATAGAGAGTGGTCATTGTCTAAAAGAACAAACCCAAGGTTAGTGAGACTAGTCGAAAGTTTAGCATACCATTGACGTGAGGCTTGCTTCAAGCCGTATAAGGATTTCTGTAATTTGCATACTAAACCATTAGGGGTAGTCAAACCATCGGGAATTTTCATGTAAATCTCTTCGTGAAGATCACCATGAATAAAGGCGTTGTTGATGAATCCTCCAACGTCGTTTTATGGCAACGCTTACTAAAGTTCGAATGGTTGTCATTTTAATAACCGGAGAGAAGGTCTCATGAAAATCTTCTCCTTCCTTTTGTGTGAACCCACGAACGACCAAACGAGCTTTGTATCGATCGATGGTTCCATCAGCTTTGTGCTTGGTGCGATACACCCATCGACAAGTGATACACCTTTTTCCCTTGGGAAGTTTAACAAGGGTCCATGTTTTGTTTTCTTCAAGAGCTTTGAGTTCATAATTCATGGCTGCCCTCCATTCTGGATGTTGAACAACAATGCGGTATGATGAAGGTTCAAGTGGACATTGCATTTGGACCTGAGAGCATAAAACCTGAGAAGAATAAAGTCAGTGATAGAATTTAAAGAGGGTAAAGGATTGGGCTTTGAATTTTCAAGCCTAGTGGACAAAAAACGAGTGAAGGGATCTTTTCCAACATGGTTGCACTCATAGTCCTCGAGATGAATAGGGGCTTGTCTTATTCTTGTGGAACGGCGAAGATTGGGCGGCCCAAGACAGTCAGAAGAATCATTGTGGGCCTGGTCGTTGTCGGAAGGAAGACTAACAGGAGCATCCCGTTCAGAATCAAAATGATCCTTATCTGCCGGTTGATTTATCGAAAGATGGGCTGGTGAATCATCTTTTTCGGTGGGATTGGTCTGATTGTCAGAGAGCGCCGATGTGATTCTGTCGGGAGTGTTATGATTTTTGTCATAGGTGGAGTGGACAGAATTGTCAAATCCTTGGGTTGACGGGCCAGGCCTGTTAGTGTTCTCCTCGCAAAAGAAGTCACTGTCGCAATCATCATGGGCAGTAACGGGAAAGAAGGGGGATGTGATCTGGGCTGATCCATCTGTCTAAGAGGCCCGTTCCTGCAAAGGAAAATTTCTTCAAAGAAGATTAGATCCCGACTTGTAACTATTTTATTTTCATCGAGGAGAAGAACGCGATGCCCTTTCTTACACAGGCCTGGTCCAAGATAGACTCCTTTGTGCCCACGAGTATCGAACTTGTTTCGGTTGATAGTAGGCCCAGTGTGGTAAACCAATGACCCAAAAGTCTTGATGCTGCTAAAATCAGGTGGAGAACCATACAAACATTCATAGGGAGATAATCCATTTAAGGTGGAAGATGGTAACCTATTGATGAGGAAAGTTTCCATAAGGACACTCTCACCCAAAATGTAATATAAAGCCCTGATTGAAAGAATAAAGCACGAGCAGTTTCAAGCAAATAACAATGTTTTCTTTCAACAACTCCGTTTTGTTGCGGAGTATAAACGCATGTGGTTTGATGTATGGTACCCTTTTTATGAAAAAATTCTTGCAAAGCTCTTGATGATCCCAATTCATAAGCATTGTCGGAACGAACAATTTTAACAAATTTATTAAATTGCCGCTCAACCATGTTTATGAAGTTTTGTATGTGTTGCGATGCATCAGATTTGAATTTCATAAGAATGACCCAAGTGCATCTACTAGCATCATCAACAATAGTTAAAAAATAACGACATCCATCATGATTCGTAGTGGAACAAGGCCCCCAAGTGTCAACATGAATGAGATCAAAGCAATGTTTGGATCTACCATTAGAACGAGGGAAAGGTAATCTATGGCCCTTAGCCTTAAAACATACATCACAAACGAAATTATCAGGTATCTCATGTCTCTGAACAAGGCTTATGGAGGGTGATTTTTCAGTATGAGGGGGGGTCTATCTAAATATGATCTAACTGAAAAGCCGAGATCCTAGAAAATGCCATTCTGTGGAGGGTGAAAACCCGTTATTCTAGCATCCCTTAAATACCTACTACATCGTCCGTATTTCCCAGAAAGCATAAAGGGGAATGCAAGTGTGCACTACACCGCTCTCGATGGGCTCCACGCGGACTTATGCCCTAAGAGCGGAATTGACTAGAGTCGCCACCTAGTTTGACCTAAGATACTAGGAAGGAAGGGAAGTAGGGTTCTAACAACCGTTGGTTGACTCTGAATTTGTTGCCTATGGATATGACTCATCTGGTCATATCAGAGATTCTGTTGTGGGTTTGCACTGGGTTACACCCCTTAGAAGTGGCAATGACCACGACTTCGGATTGGTGCCCGAGGAAACCTCGGTCTTCAATTGTCAGGATTACCTCTTTCAAAACCTTTTTATAGAGATTCATTCAAAAGCCATGGATAGGATTAGGACGGGAGAAGAGAAAACGAGTGGATAAGGCGAGCTATTCGCCAAGCTAGCGCCAAGAAGAGGGATTGGTGAATTCGGACGAATATAGAATGAGGATTTCGGAAAAGTCTGATGAAGAGGAGATGATCGAGATTGGGAGTCTGATTTTGAGAGTTGAAGAACTCGAGGGTGTGTGAGAGTCAGGGGGGATTTGAATATTTGAACATACATGAATCGCCTTAGAGTCGGGAAAGGGGTTTTTTGAATTAGAAGGGTCACACCCTGTGTGGGCTGCCTACGTACTCAATCCTCTGTTGCGATCAGACCTTACGTAGTTCCGAGTTTTTGGGTTTTGGAAGATTTTGAGGTGTTTGAGAGGTTAGTCTGTGAGACGCTCAGGTCTATGAGACATTTGGGATTCATGTAGTGGGAGGTATGGGATATCAGGGTCTGTGAGGCACTCGGGTCTATGAGACGTTTGAATCTTAAGATGATGGAGGGATCGAGATGTTCGAGTCTGTGGGGCACTCGGGCCTATGAGACTATAGAAGTCCTGAAGAGTTGGTATTTGGGAGATGATTTGAGTCTGGAGTGATTTGAGTGTGAGGCAATTGATGTTTGGGGTAGAGATCCCGGGTTTTTGGGGTCCAAGATTCTGAAAGAGTTAAGGTTTTGGGATATTTTGAATTTGGAGTGAGCTGACGATGGGTTGAAATGTTTGGAGGAATGATTGTCAAAATTGTCTTTCTTAAAGTTTTTAGAGCTGAAAATTCATTTTTTGTTGTAAAAGGGCAGATAATCCCTAGGGATTACCCTATGTACCCCCTCGAACACGACACTTAATTAATGGTAAGTGCCGAGGCTCGAAAGATGGGGCAATGAATTTATGTCGAAAATAGGATTTAGAGAGAAACACCATGAATGAGATGTTCTCGGTCAAACCCTAACAACGTCTCTAACCCTAGCACCCGCCTCGTAAAAATCTAGGCTACAGTTAGGGGAGGTTTGTCACCCTAATGCCCCGCCTAAAGAGATCCAGACTGCGACTAGGGATGTTACTGCCCCAGCGCCCTGCCCCGGTTTTTTTTGGAAAGGGAGACAAGTGATGTCTAACCAGGAAGGAAGTGTTTGAAGGGGTTAGACATTTCTTGTTCCCCGAAAACGTTTATTTGGATTTGAAAATTAAGTTAGAAAACTTTGAAAGTTGTTCGGAATTCTCGATGAAGAAACACTGATTTTGAGAAATGTTTTTAGGAGAAAATTTCTATATATGTGAGAAGAACTTTGTGCATTTGAGAAGAGTTTCTGTGAAGTGAGAAGAGTTTTCCTTTAAAATTCCACAAAATGGTTTCTTTTCAAATCTTGATGAAGTTGAATAAATGATTGTTTGAAAATTTGAGAAAAGAGATTTTCAGGATTTTTGAATTAAAGCTGAATAATGAGGAACGTTTTTTTTTGGAGTTTGGATGGAATCTACAATTTAGTTTTGAATGGGATTGAGTTTGGATTGGATTGAATTGATTCGAGCTTGGAAAACGGGCCAGGTCAAAGTTGGGTCAAAGTCAACGTTTGGGTCAAGGTCAACGTTTGGGTCAAGTTCAATGTTTGGGTCAAGGTCAACTTTTGGGTCAAAGTCAACATTTGGGTCACGGTCAACGTTTGGATCGTGGGCTTGATTTGGATTTTGACTTGATTGGATTTCGGCTTGATTTTGGATTTTAGATTGCAAAGGGTCGGGTTTGGGTCTGGATAGGATATGGGTCGAGTTGGGCTTAATGGGCTGAGTTGGGTTTAGGTCAAACTGGACTTGGACCGAAATGGGTATGGGCCATAGTGGGTTTGGGCCCGAATTCAATTTGGGCCCGAATTGGGTTTGGATTGAATTGGGTTGAAAATTGGGTCTTATTTGGAGTTGGGCCGAATTGGGTTGAAGTGGCCCTTTTTTTATGAGCTCAAGTGAGTTTCTGAATGGGGCCTTGATTGGGATTTGGGTCGGGTTCTAATCTTGGACCGGGTCAAAATTGAGCTCATGGCCAAATTGGATGATGGGCCAAGTTAAAATTGGGCTGGATTTGAAATTGGGCTAGTCTCGACTTGATTTTGGGCCGGGCTTAGGCCTTGGGCTTGATTTGGATTAACCGGGCTTGGATATGGACCTTGGACTTTTGATTTGAAATGATTTGGGCTTTTCAACTTGGGGTTTGAATGAGCTTTTATAAATGGGCCAAAAACGGGCCTTGTCTGGGTCAGGTCCGTATTGGACTTGAGGGCTGAAAATTATTTTTGGGCTGCATTAGGGTTATTGGGCCTAAATAGGCTATGGGCTTTTTTATTTGAAATGCAGTGGATTTTTGGTTTGTTGGCCTGATTTGGGCCTTTGATTTTTGACAAGATTGTGAGATATTAACAAGTGAGATACATCAATTTATTGATTTATTAACTCTTGATTATGGGTATGTTGAAGGCAAAGGAGGATTCCACCCACATAAAACGAATGAGAGACCCGCTAGGCATGGGGTGGTTTCGCATCCTAAGCCCTCCTGAGATAGCCTTAAGGGCTTTTTTTTGAAGTTTTTGTTCTTATAAATATAGGGTGGTTGTGGTATTTTGTGATGCTATAGGAGACTATTGCCCACAAAACGAATGAGAGACCCGTTAGGTGTGGGGCGATAGTTCATCCAAAGCTTTTCTGTTAGTGAAGGAGTGCTAGAGGGTAATAACTATGGCTTAGATAGTAAAGTTTTGTACAATGGAATGAAACAAAATTTGCAATGAGGCTAGACATACAATATATACACATATAACATAGAGACAATCATATTAAAATCACTGAAGACACGGCAATTAATCAGATCAAATAATAATAACAACAGACTGAATAAACAAATATGTTCACAGTTATTCAAGTGATGTATACATGGGATGAAAATTTGAAAGCTATCTAGGGCCATCTATAATATCGATTTACAATGGTGCAAAAAGCGACAAAAGCATAACAGAGGCAAAGCAGAATCGCCATAAAAATCAACGATGATGTTAAGACAACGAAATAGCATAACAAAACAAGGCTTTGCAATTATATGAGTGGGTTTCAAGTGAAGATTCAACCAAAATCATGCTAACATCAACTTATAAACCAAATTAATGCGCAGGGAGCAAACAGTAATGAAAACATGTCGTCAAACATAATCAAAGTGAATCGTAGGTGACGAAAACTAACCAACGGGGGGCCTCCCCCGGTTATCATTCGGTCAAACATATATGAAGTAAAACCGGTTGTATTGGGTGCTCAAATTCCCTTAATCCCATCTCAACAATAATAAGCGCTTGTCAAACCAAAATCTGTAATTTGCTAAACCCACGGTCTAGTCCACGTTAGGCAAGCATAGTGCAGCCCCAAGGCAAGCAAGCGGAGGCCCAAGTCAGGAAGTGATAAGTGTCCAAATGAGCATGTTTTATGGGTGTATTTCATATATTATATTAGCACTTTTCTTGCTCATTTCTCACTTATCGTATGTTTTTCCTCTAGTTTATGTTTTATTGATTATCTCACAAATTTATTGGTTAAACATGAGGAAAAACCAAGCTAGGAACAAAGTAGACAAAGAGACGAACGCATAGGCGCAAACAGCTCGAAAAACGGAGTCCAAACGAAGAATCTAGAGCCGGACAAAGTTCGCAAAAGAAACAAGTCAAATAAACCCGTCTGTGTCTTGTCCGCATTACAAAAGCCGGACGTGAGCTGCTGTGTCCGAGGAACCAAGAGCGGACAAGGGCGGACGTGAGCAATTGTGTCCGCGGAACCGGCTGGACAGAAGACCGGACGTGAAGAAATGAGTCCGTGCCTTGTCCGAGAAACAAAGGGCGGAAAGGGCAAATTTTGCAACCGTGTGACGTCCGTGCTTATTTGTCCGGACAGAAGCAAGGATATCAACACGTCCGTGGAATTAGGGGTGGACAAGGGGCGGACAAGGGGCGGACGTATGTATGGAAGAAATGTGTCCGTGGATAAATGGACGGACACAAACAAGGACGCGTCTAAATGCAACGCAGATCCAAAATTAACGCGACTAGTTTCGTTCGTCAACCGTCTTCCCCAATTGCTTCTTCCTTTGCGGCGCCTACAGACATGTCGAACTGCTCCATAAACCATATCAGGCGCCTGCCTTAAATCCCTCACGCGTACTCAGTTCTGTCTCCTCTCCAGCTCTATCTTCAACCATCCTCTGCCTCTATATAAACCCAGCACCTTCAACAATAAATGGTACACCACGTACGGGAGATTAACCAGAAACAGACCATCGCTCACCACACTCCATCATTCTCTTCCATTCATCTTCTCCCGTAACACCACAACACTCCATACTCACGTACACAAAAGAAATAGAAGAGAGGCAGCAGAAGTGAGAGCGAGTGCAGACCCGTTCTTTCTCTGAAATAATGGCAAAATCTATCTGTGCTATCTTTTTATTTCCATTAATGTCTGAGTAATTTTCTTTTGTATCCTAGGATGGGGGTTTGATTCTAATATTACGTAAATCAGTATTTTTCACATGTCTCTCTTATTAAACTTGTTTTAATTTCTTTCAGCAATTATTGATAAATGCTTTGCGTGACAAAAAACTGCATTTTTATGGTAACTATCAACATATGATTTTGAGATAGTCAAAGTACCACAAAGGAATAAACCTTGGTATTTACACTCCGGATTGAGCAGGAAAATACTGAGGCTATTACTAAGAGTTCGTAACTGACAATTATTAACTCCAATAGACAATAAATAATTGAGACAAGGTTATAAATCTGTTTAAGTAATTTAGGCAATGCCCCGCTATCCTAGGATACCTTTTTCCATCCACATCAACTAATTTACCTGTTATTATTGTTTTTATTATTTCTGAACTGATCCAACAACAAATCAAGCTTGCATCCGGCTAAACCCCTTTTTACTGTTTTTATTAAATACCGGACTATGATAATTGAGTAATTTCCCTGTGGATACGACACTTGCCTTTTAGTTTGCTGTAAATCTATAATATAATGTATAGTATCCCGATTGACAGCCTTCCCCCTCAATCTATCATGTCCTGTCAAAACTTCTTATTGGACAAACCAAGTGAGAAAAGTTCTAATGCCCCTATCAATACCGAATGACATCAATGAACTTCATCGAGGATTGATAAGACTCACCATAGAACCCAAAAACATACTCCCTCCGTTCAACAATAATTGTCATTTTAGAAACTTGCACACTTATTAAGAAAAGTAGGACAATGACGCATGTGCCCTACTTTTTACTTTTCCATTTAGATAATAATTACTTTTATATTGAATAGTAGGGGTAAAAGTGGAAAGAAGTGTGTCAAAAAGCTAAAATGACAGATATTTTGAACAAGAATCACATCCTAAAACGACAGATATTAATGAACGGAGGGAGTATCTAAAATCACAAAACCAACAAAAATTCTCCTGGTAGATTATTCAAGTATGTTGGTATTATGGGCCCACTCTTTAAATTCAACTCAATGGTAGATTCTTTGGGACGCTACTATGACTAGCGTTTTGAGAAATCGATAATCTTCATCTCATGATTTCACTATGAGAACGAACCCTAAAACTGAACAGAACAGAACTTGTTTACCAGAGAAAAAACTAGAAATTAAAGTAATGCTAGTAACTAAAATAATAGAGGAGAAAAAATGATGCCAAAAAATAATACTGGATTTGGACAGCTGCCGGGTGCTGTTAGGTCCTATTGTTGAAAAGATGGTTTTATAAAAACTGTCAGCGGTTCATTTTGATGTTTGGTGATAATTTTAAAAATAAAGACAATTATTAGATCTTAATGATAGTCACCTACCGGTAAAAACCTTAAATTGTCTGTATGCTCTAGATGGTTTCGGACTGCGCACCGAGAGGCGAGTCTTAAACACCCCAAATCCCAAATTGTTAGCCGACTATGTGGAAAATATTATGAGATGAAATTATTACAAAAATTTGCCTATTTTCGAAAAAAGAAGAAACTAAATTCTGCTTTCCAGCAGCTAAGATCCTTAAATCATAAGAACAATTGTTGCTAGTAAGTGTCCTAGAGTAGCAGTGGTTCGGCTATTTCTGGTTTCAGCTAAACCCTCTTCGTTGAGAGGAGTCAGTTGTCCTAAAATTCACTGGTCCATTTTAAAATTCTCTGTACAGAAATGTTCTCAAACTTTTATGGAGGACAGATTGTCCAAGGAAATTGTAAGTTGATCATCATCCTCGCTTCAACGATCAAGAGGTGCAGAGAGCAACCAACGAGATGCGTGAACATTTTCAGATTGATTGCCCGACGGGAGATGAGAAAAAAAAAAAAAAAAAGTCACATGCAGGGTCTGATCCCGAGAAAAGGCTTAACCAAATAGAAACCCCACAAGCACAAGGTCCAGAACAACATACCGGAAAACACACAGACAGACACAAGTCCACAAAGTCATCCGATTCCGATCCACAACCACAACGATACTAATTTCATCGACAAACTGTTCAAAAAATATAAAACACAGGGAGAGAAAAGACATCCGATCCCTACCCACAACGATACTACTATTTACCATCAACCACCATACAACCCTATTTCAATACAAATTTCATTTCCCATTACTCAAAACCTTCCTCTCAGCTTAACACCCAAAGCACGCTCCATCTTAGCCAAAACAGCCTGATTAGGAACAGCCTTACCATTCTCATATTCCTGCACAACCTGCGGTCTCTCATTAATCATTTTCGCCAGGTCCGCCTGACTCATCTTCTTCTCAATCCGTGCCTTCTGGATCGTAGCCCTCACTTGCGTCGCCACCCTCTGTAACGCATCGGGCTCCTCCGCCCTATCAAGCTTACTCGCGCTCACAACCGCCGAAGCTGACGATTTCTTGTTCATTCCACCATCGGATTTCTTATTGTCTGCACAGCCACGCCTGATCGTAGCGCCTGGTTCACAGCCTTCGGGTCACGGAGATCCTGTGATTTCGGTTTCGATTTGCGGAGGACGACTGGCTCCCAGTCCTGTGAGATCACGCCTGTAGACCTGCTTGGCATTGTTGATAGAGAAAGGACGATAGGAGCGGAGTTGGAATGGAGATCTGGATTGAAAGGTTTTTTTTTTTTACAGCGCGGCAATTCAGAGAGATGTGGAACAAGATTTTAGAAAACATCGACAAGGTCGATGGTGAGAATATATAAGATGGAAGGAGGGTGTCTCTCGAAACTTCTTCGTTCTGGTATTATGATTACGGATGGAAGGTTCTGGAGTTGGTAAAAAAAGAGAAGAAGAGAAAATAGAATATGAGGGATGGGACTGTTTGTTTGGAAGCTTGCCTAAGATTTCTTTATCCAAAATTTGCTATGGTGGTCAATTATTTTATTTCATTAGTTTAGTTATTTCAAAACAAAATATTTTTAATTTAAAAATTAAGCCCTGCTATAACCCATATAACACTCCATAATTAGTTAACTACACAATCAAAAAAAGTTTTACTCTAAAACATAGACTTCCAACGAGGCCTAATTAATAAGGTTGATTTAGTTCGCCTAGGATTGGATAGGGCGAGATTACATGAGGGAAAGATCTTCCGTCAGTACAGTAAAGGTGAGTCGAAAAATAAAGTTATAGAGCAATAACGGATCTATATTTATTTGCTACGGATGTCAATTTGATAAACCTATTTCTATTTTTATTTTTAAATACTATAATATTATTTTGTCCTCTACAAAATACTTATCTAAATATATAATTATTTATAAAATTATTCATTACTTTTATAAAAAGGTATTAATATTCATATACACATATTATTAATTATTTATTGTGATAATATTTACCGATTAATATATATCAATTCAAATATATTACATAATTTAATCAGGTTGAATAAATTAAAAAAATTGAATTAATAGAAAGCACTAAGTTAAATATTTCATATTTAAAGAAAAAAGTTGAATATACATATCTATTGTAATAGTTTTTTAATATATATATATATAATAAATATCAATTAAATATTACATGCCTTAATCAATGAATAATTTTTTTTAAAAAAAATTTGGTAATATAAAAAACATTAATCTAATGTTCATATTTTTATAAATCTATAAGTGACGTATAATACTTTTAAAAAATATTGAACGTACAAATTTAGGCTTCAAGTTATAAGTTATCATCCATAATATATAAAAATGTGGAAACGTTATATAAAAAGGTGGAAACAATTATATAAAAACGAGTAAAAGTTTATATAAAACGTGGAAACCTTCATGCATAGCAGAATAAAATTATTCTTAATTGTGGCATGAAAACGTTGGAATCATGGTGCATTATATATAATCATGGAATTGTTCAGGTTTCTATAAAAAATTTGCACATCACAATTTAAAGCTTTGCTTTTCCTTTCTTCTCCAACAACTTCTTCCCCTTTGTTAATTTCTCTTTACATTCTATGTAGTTTTTTTGTAAGAAAGGGTTAACCAACCCAATTGCAAGAAAATTTGAGATCACTCTTTAAAGGCTGTGGTAATTTAGAATTTTGATCAACTTTTGCACGATCCATAGGCATTCTCTGACATAACAACCAACAAATTAATGCCCTTTTTTTTATAACTGATGGCAGAAAAATGTCAAACCGATACCAGACTAAATATCCCTCAATTCTCCTATAACATTTAAGAAATTGTTGTTAAATTGATTAGTGAAACTTCACATGGTTAGATAGATTCTTTGATTATGATAGTGGTTGTTATTATTTTAGTTTCATCGGCAATCGACAAGTTGCAAGAAGTTCATCCATTCTAGAGTTCTATTTCTAACAACTTTCAATCTTTTGCTTACTTATCCATTTGCATCAACTTACCTCACGGAACATACTAAACCAAACAAACTAGCTCAAGTATTTCTTGCTCGTGCAGTCGACTTTGTATACTTGTTAATTTGTATAGTGCTTCAACACTAAGCATCGTCAATGAAACTACCCCCCCACACCATAGCTTAAAAATTACAGCAATGGTGTTTGTGAGTGCTCAAGCAGTAGCTCTTGCTCTGTCACACTTTCTTGTTTGTTTGGATATCTTTTTATGTCCTAGTCAACACTACAAACAAACAGCTATTTGTACATCCATCTTATGAGATTTTTACATACGTGCATCATGAGATGTGGAACAATGGCATTTCAAACCCACGGGGTCCATCTTTGTTCCTGGGCATCAACTTGACCAATAACCAATATCATCAATTTAATACCCCGACCTAAAAATGATGATTAAATTGTCCTAATGAGATTATTAAAGGCCTAATGGTGCCTAGAGAGTATTGATAAAGAGAATAAAACCAAAAGTAAAGAGGAAACACTAGAAAAGCGAAAAAACGTTAAAATGCGCATTTAAAATGAATATAAGAGATATATGGTCTCGTAAGGGTCCGAGATGGATTCCTAAGGCTTAGTTAGGCCTAATTAGTATGTGGGAATAATTCCCGAAGAAAACGGATCCAAATAATGGGTTAAAACGCTAATTAAGCATAAAAGCACGCTTTTTGAGAAAATCTGAAAACGTGACTTTAAGCGGTCAAATGGACCCGTAAAAATTATGGTTGACTATATAACTATAATTAAACATTAATGGGAGTTTAATAACCATTAAAAATAAAGAAACGAGAAAAATCCAAAAAACGGGCCCGGTTGGTGAATAGTGCTAAACCGGGTAAAATAGCAAGCGTTTTCTGTAAAAAAAAACGAAAAACGCTCCCAGCTTATATTTTGTGTGGGGCCGGTTTTAATTAACACACACACATAGTTAAGTAACTAGCTAGCTTTATTAAGTCACAAGAAGACAAGAAAAATAAAGCAATTGAGGGAATAGTAAAATGAGGTAATATACTCTCTCACCTCTTTTCCCTTACAAATCACGTTCTTTTTCCCCTCTCAGACAGAGCTTTCTTCTTCTTCTCTCGCTGCCATGGCGATTTCTCAAACCCCTCTCAGCGCCTCTCTTCTTCTTCAATTTTGAAAGTCCAAATGAGATCCAAACTTCACAAAAATTGTACCGTTGAATTCCTCTCAACTTGGGGATCATTTTCCACCTCATGAATCAAAAATCTCACAACTCATCACCATGGCTGAAGCTCCATTTGAAGGTTAAAGCTACCCATCTTGACCAAGAACCACTCCTTCGTTGTTCTAGGTAAGAAACAAGCTTAAAAAATCTTCATTTCCAACCTTCTTTGATTTTTGGAAAAAATCCCACGTGACCCTTTCTTCAATTTCCCAGCCGGCTTCTTTGCCTCTGTGAAGTGCTGGAATTCCATCCATTTGATTGCCAAAACTCTCCATTGGTATGCTTGAAGGTAAACTCCAAACTAAGCCCTTAACTAGCTCTTGAAAATTCTAGTTAGAGTGGGATCAATGAATTAATTAGCTTGTTTGGTATGGAATGGAATGTGATTGTAGCTAGCAATCTAAACTCCATTGGTTGGTGAGAAAACAAGAAGTGGAAGAGAGAACAAGGAAATGAGGAAGAAGAGAAAAGAAAACAGAAAAACTAGCAAGGTAATAAACTAACCTTGGGTTGGTTTTGTTCTCTGTAAACAGATTTTTGAATGTAAATAAATGACCTTGTTAGTGTAGTTGTGATGCTACAATATTGACTGATCTTGGTGAGCTATTTAGTGTTGTGGGAATACTTAGGAAAGTAGACAAGCTATGTCAAATTTTGTCTAGGAAACTATGGCTTGAGTGTGTTAATACGTGGAGTTGGAATGGAAGGGAAGAAAGGATTGGAAACTGCAACAGAACTAGGAATCTGTAACAGAGAAGAAAATTACAGTGGAAATGGGTAAGTTAACAGATGAATATATAGGTGGGATTAGGTTAGTTTTGAATGCCTAATCAATGTCAAAACATGCTAGAATATATGTAGAATGAGTGGGGAAGAGGTTGGTCCAAGTTTGGAGTGGTAACATAATCAAAAACAATGAGGAATTTCATTTCTACAAGTGGTCCGGGTCTGTAAACAAGTACAGAAACCCGGACCAAGGCTAAAACACGGCAGAAACTTGTAACAGAGGAGTGGTCCGGGTTTACAAACCAGGACACAAACCCGGACCACCCCTAAAATGCACCCGAGAGTGACCAGATGTATTGGTCCGGGTTTGTAAACCCGGACACAAACCCGGACCACCCCATTTTCTTCACAGAAACCATTTTTAAGCCATTCTAAGGTAGGGGCTTGATGGGTAATGATAGTATAAGGTAATTATGACTTGATTAATGATGTTTAATGGTCATTAAGAGTGTAAACAAATTTGAGAAGTGAGTGAGAAAGTTGTGAGTTTAAGAACACATGCACTAAACTAGGAATAACGGGATAACGGGGTTAAGTACGGGAGTATTAGTTTTACATACCGTAACACCTTAATGTTAATATAAACATTTGAATGTTATCAGTGGACCAAGTGCGAACCTAGCATACCATGGTAATCACACGGTAAAGCTAACCCGGTGAAAGGTATGATTTTCTCATACTCCGCGTGCTAACCGAGTTACGTTGATTTGTGTGTTTGTGTGCTGGCTTAATCAAGATTAAAGCATGAAAATAATTCATTGTTTGATTATGTATGCCTTGTTGTATGATGAGCTAACATACTTGTATGCCGGTGTGGTCTAACATAGTGTATGGACCGACTCGTAGTGAGTAACGTTTGGCTAGAGACCCATAGATCGGGTCAATGCTTATGATAACGAAAACGTGCAAACACACAAACTATCCGTTAAAGTATAACGATAACACAAACATATGAACTCCCTAGAATGTGAGGAGATGTGCGGTTGAGTAATTACCCGATAACAGTTAGTAAACCATAATGACACAATCCACGAAATAAATGAGAGTGGAAAGATAAGTGAACCTCCTTCAAGAGGATTAAAGATAGTTCGAAGATGTGAACTAGTAAAGAAGGTAAAAGAGACCTAAGGGATTAGTAGCTCCCTTGAGACACGGTCGACCTCCTATATGAGAATTTTACCCGATATAAGAAAATAATCGAAAGTATGAGTAAGTGAAATGTATGGGTAACTCTTAAAACCTAAGATTAACCGAACTTAAGTAATGTTCCCAAAGTCATTAGAAACATCGAGAGTGATGCTTCTAGACTAATATACATAATATTATTATAACTCCGAGAGAGGAGTGTATGGGAATGTAAGTAGTCCGAGAGTAGTCGGACCTAAGTAAAAAGAGATAGGAACTAAGAGAGAGTTCCATGAGCTAGTTGAACCTTCCCACCATGCTAGACCCAGAGTAGGGTCGAAACCGGGGAAGTAAGACTATGCTTGAGAGCCATGAGTTTTGGCCTAAGTATGTATTAAGAGTAACAAGTGTGACGTAGGATACCTGAAGTGTCTCAAGAATCTACAAGAGCTTGAGTATAATTAACCCAAGAGTGTGGGTGAGATAATGAGTATAATTAACCCAAGAGTGTGGGTGAGATAATGAGTATAATTAACCCAAGAGTGTGGGTGAGATAATGAGTATAAATAACCCAAGAGTGTGGGTGAGATAATGAGTATAAATAACCCAAGAGTGTGGGTGAGATAATGAGTGCAAGTAACCGGGAGAATGGGTGAGTATAGTACGAGTAGCCCAAGAGAATGGGCGGAAATAAAAATAAGTAACCCGAGAGAGCGGGTGAGCTATTAAATGAGTAACCAAGGCATAGTGAGGTATAACCCTCATGTCCTAAGAGTAAATCGATACAACTAACAACCTTGTTATGTTAGTTAGGGATTGTATCCCATGATTGATTGTCGAATCCTTGTGTAGTGTACATATATAATGTATTACTATATGCATGTTGGTTGAATTAAAATGAACTCCATGCTCTCGACAAAAGTAGTCGGCGTACCCCGGTTAGCGCTCGGGGTATGCGAATTTCATATGCAGCGTTAAGCTGAGCCCCTAGGGGCAACGTTTTTATTTTCAGGTACACCGAAGATGTTACCGTTCGAGAGTAGGACGAGGTCGGTGGTTTGCATGGGTAGTTAGATTTAATTACTTATGTATTGAAAGAGGTGTAAGACCGAATATGTTGTCGGCATCCATATATTGTAGACTCGGTATAGTAAAGAAATGATTTGAGTATTGTATATGTATTGTGTACTCGGTTGTTCCAGTTCATCAGACCGTTACGGTATGTAAGAAAGGCCTGGTTAGCCATATGGGTGGCTAACGGCGTTGTTTCACCCCTCGTTGTAATTAGAGTTCCGCTGCGTGAGTAAGAGCATTTAGTGACAGTTTAAGAGGTAATGATGAGCTTAACGGTTGGGGTGTTACAATCAATGAGCAATCATCTTATTCACACTAGATCAAGAACAATATCAGCTTAGACACAATTAAACGAACAAATATAAACTATTCATTCATCCATAAAATAGACCTTCTTTGATTCACTGCTGAAAAAAAAAAGAAAAAAACACTTTTATTTGCCTTATGGAACGTTTTATAAACGTTGTTTATGCCAGCAACGCAAATGGCCGAACAACTTAAAGAACGCTTTGTAAGCGTATTTTATACGGATTTTTAAAGAACGCTTTTTACTAAAGTGTTTTTTAAGATGTGTAAGAAGGCGGGGATCGATAGAGCATAAAGAACGCTTTCAGTTAGAAAGCGTTCTTTATGTATGAACAAAAAAACGCTTATATACTATAAGCTTTCTTTATGACATTTGACGCGAGAGTATAAGAAACGCTATATGTATAAGTGTTTCTTATGTGGTCATTTTTTTAATATTTTTTTGTTCAGAATTTTATCCTGCGCATTTTACTACTACAAAACACACACAGATGCAATTGCAACAACATCAATTGCCATTCTGCAGAACCTGTACAAATAATCAAATGCAACAACTGTATTATTTTCATCACGTCAGATAACGGTGGCCATCGGGTCCGGTTCTACCCGGAACCGGCGGTTCTACCCGGAACCGATTGGAACCAGAACCGGCTAGGAACCGGTGGGAACCGGAACCGAACCGCCTCAGCCGGTTCCGAATACGAATACATGTTTTGAGATTCAGGCCCGAACTGGGCCGGAATCAGAACCGGAACCGCCTGGAACCGTCGTCGGATTCGGAATCGGGAACCGAAACTGAACCGGTTGAAGTTACCGTTGGAATCAGGCCAACATGATGATTGGTATGAGATGAATGGGGATACCACCACTTAGGACTTCTATCTTGTAATATTTTAGAATGTATTAGTAATTAGTATTACTTTCTTTCCATGTAATCTCTTTTTTTAAGACTTGCAAATTGAAATCATGTAACCTCTTAGTAGTTGTACTCTTTTTCCTTATTAGGGTTTTCCCAATGGTTTTTACCTAATAAGGTTTTAATGAGGCACTGAATCATATAATAAAATTCTCTTTGTTCCTTATTTTTGTAAATTTAATAAAAATTCCTAAGTCTTTGTTTCTTACACATTTAAGATTATAAACTTGAAGAATAACCTATCTAGGAGTAAAGTGGATGAAAAGAGCAATGTGTGCGCTCAAACGGATCAAATCGGAGCGATGAAGCAACTGGAGCCGATCGAATCTTTCCGGAACCGCTCCAGAACCGGTCGGAACCGATCAGAACCAGAACCGGAATCGGAAACGGCCCGAATCGGTTTTTTGACCGAATCCGAAGCGAATCCAGATTTCAGAACCGGATTCGGAACCGGAACCGCCCAGACCGGTTCCGAATACGAATACACATTTTCCGGAACCGGAACCGATGGAACCGGACCCGTGGCCACCATTAACGTCGGGCCAAAATGCAATAGTTTTATTGCATTGTCAATAGAGGAACTTTAATTCACCACAGCTTATAAGATATGCAACAGTTTGTTTGCATTATATCAGCACGTCAGTGCTTAAGCGTACACCAATCAATACATGCCTACAAACATTTGTAACTAATTAACCAAACTAATAAATGGTTCAAGTTCACAACTACAACCATTTGAAAAAAAAAGCTACAGATAGCTACAACTCATGACTTGTTCTGATCAAGTATTTCTTTCAACCAATAAGTGCACATGTGCTCCTTGATAATCTCGAGATCGGCTTGTGAATAAGTATTTCCTTGTTTTGAGAAGAAATCAACAAGCTGCGCATGAGAAATATAAAAGCAAGTACACCATTTAAACTTATTCAAATATGCACAAATAGTTAAATTGCCAATTCAAACACAAAACTTATAATACGTACCTGATTTACATTGTTTATGGTGTCGATATTGTCCACAATGTCGTACATGTATAGCATCACAAAATATCCACAACTGCTGCTATCCGGTTGCTTGGGACACTATTATCAATAAAATTATATTATTATATATACACACTAATATACAAAACATATTTAAGTATGCATGAGTAAATGGAATGATTTTTACCTTTATATACATCATATCCAATGGAAAATTCATAGCATGAATACCGGTCATATCATCTCTAAAAACCGCTGAAATTAATTAAACAAGCATTTAAGTGACAAGTAATAAAAAAAAGTATACAATTTTATTTTTGGAATGAAAATATGCACAATTTACTTACTTTTTCAGTAGCATAGAAATGGAGATGTTTCTCTTATATCCTTCAATAGGGTCAATCACTAAACCGGTTGATGTGTAAGTACACACCACTAACAACAACCAGTGATGTAATACCCCAACCCGAAATCCAATAAACTGAACGGCGATCACTCCCAAATAAAATACAACTGCAGCGGAAATAAAAACAACAACCGGGCGGTATTACAATGCCGTTGGCCACCCTTGTGACCAACAAGGCTAAGTCCAAATACAATCCTCAAATGTCACGGTCTGGAATACAGATACAACCGAGATACTAGGAATCAAACTCAAAGTAAAATACTGAAGTAAAATAATTAACTAATAGTAGACTCCCAAAGCTTGGTCTACCCCACCTACACTCAGTGTGGTGATCTTCTTAAACTTCAGGTACCTGAAAAATGGGGGTGCCCCCAAAGGGGCTCAGCAAACAATGCTGGTATGGAAAACGTGCAGCCCATCGTCTACCGGGCCACACCAACTACTTTGTCAAACACATGCAGTTCATTTTATAAAGCTATAAACAAGCATAATCTGATATAACAAGTATCCAAACAAGGACAATAATGTCACATAGAACAAGACACAGAGGTATTAGCTGAACTGAAATGTCTGATAGCTGTCGGGTCCACACGGGGGGCAGTGACAGTGATGATGTATAAAGTATATCAATATAGTGGAGGTATAGTGACCCGTTATAGAGAAGGTTGGGATAAAAGGTGAAAAAACCCCAGGAGATAACGTAGTTAAACCCTGAACTGAGAGGCGTGGGAAAATGAATCCCACTAGAGGAATGAAATCTTCCTCAAACTGAACTGATGGGCATTTGAATCCCGGGAGGAATAGAGTCTTCCTCCAACTGAATGTTCCGTCGCGACGTAGTAGGAGACGACCTGAGACAGGTACAACTCCTGTAGCATGCATGGCCAGATCCAACTGGGCTCCTCGTTCTCGAAGTATAGAATTATTAAGTGTCATATAAAGACGTTAAACAAGAACACAATGTGTATTGTCAATTATCACGTTTAGGATAATGACGCTTGTTATAAACTGAAGTTAGTGAGAGACTTGAGTACAAGTCCTCGGTATACTGAAACGCAGGTATTTAATCCACTGGTATAGTAGTGTTTGTATGCGTGGGACATACACGTTGTAGTCAGCAACATTCACGCACATAAATAATACCACAGGTGCAAGAGTAAAACAACAGTTTACATTAATTATCTTGGTCGTTACTTCAAACAACAGATAGCACACAAGCCGGTGTAATCCGGTAGAAAACAGGTTGCAAGAATCCCATACCGTTCCACCGTAGACTGTACTCGTTTAATCCCGGTCAACGTCTGGTCAAACAGAGTCCTAGAATAGGATTGACTGAGAGGGTTAATTCATGTTACCCTTATATAATAATTCTATTGGATCACTTAACAAATCTCGTATTTGTTATTTCATGTGAGGTTTAAGTCTTTTAATTACCTCATGATTTAATGTATAACTTATTTGTTATTCCTTTTGATTTATTTATAAATCCTTTAATGCACATATATGTGTTTATTGCATTTGTTGTTTTTTTATTTGTCTAGGTGACATAACAACTTATAATTTCTTAACTATATTTATAGTCATACATAGACATAAAATTCTTATAGTTTTATTATTCTCCTTTTAACCATAAATAATATTTATTGTTTATCTTTTAATTCCTTATAACCATGTAAGCCATAGTTTTAATTCCATAATTCCTTTAATCAAAATTCTTTCTTCTAAATCTTCCAAATATCCATATAGGACCTATATTTATTTAAATCTAAATTCTTAACTTGTATTTCGGTTATTTACAAAACAACCACATTAATTCATAAACTTTACACTTAAATTCTAATCTTTATATAACATAGTTTTAATTCCTCATCTAATTAAATTACAAAACTACTAATCTTTTGGACATAACTTATAAATATTATAACTTTCAAGAATTACATCTTAGCCCCTCAAAAATCTCGGCATATATTTATATACTTTCTATAATTGCAATTTAGCCACAAAAATCTTATAATCTTTACATAATGTCTTAAAACTATAGTTTTAATTTTAATTCTCCATAAATGCCGAATATATATATATATATATATAAAATTCTTAAATTACCAAAACTAACCCCAAAGTAATTCGGCTATGTCATTTATTTCTCCTTAATTACATTTTCACTCCCAAAACTTTATATTCGTATCTATATAACTTATAATCTAAAGCCTAAATATTTATCCTTCAAATTTCGAAGTGAACTCAATGATTCTCTTAATTATCACTTTCTGCCCACTAATAATTTTACAAACTTTCATATCAACTTGTATAAATTACATAATAGCCCAAAACTTTATAAGAGTTATTTTAAGCTTGTTTAATTATCTAAATTCTTAAAACTTAATTCCTAACCTTATATTATATTATAATTACACCAAATACCCCTTTAACTCTCGCTTTCACAATAAATCCACTAAACTTGTAAAATTACATTTAAACCACATAACTTAATTAATTAGCCATTTAAGCACTAATAAAATATTTTTAACTCTCCAAACTTTATAATATAAGTTTATATACCTAAGTAGGTCATTAAAACCCATTTATCAATTAGAGCATTCGGCCATAAATATTTAGTGACCATATAGTATATAAAAGTGGATTTATATGTCATAATAATTATACATAATTCATAGGAGTCATATAACTCTGTATAAATTATTGTAAGGTCTTATATTGATTCTTAGCTCAAAATAAAACATTTTTGCCCTAGACATTTCGGCCTTATTTTATTTGTAACATAAATAAATTTTGTGACACAAAAATGTGTCTTAAGGTAAATATTTTCTATATATGTTATAGATTATATTTTTGGCATATAAAACCATATAGTTTTGGTATTATTTAGCCTAGGAGATGTACATAATTTTTGTACAATTTTTTTTGAAGCTTAACAAAGCTTATAACATAAAGATTTACTTAGTAAACTTACTTCTTAACAAGGTGGTTAAGTGCTTGAACTTCTTCTTGAATCTCCAAGCTTTCTCCTAGGTAAACTTGATGCTCCTCTTCGTTTTATGCAAGAGGTGAAGGTGTTTAGGAGTTAGATCTTGAATAAAGATCTTAAGTAGATTTGGAAGTAGTTTTACAAGACTTTACCTTAGACTTTTCTCCTTATAAATTCGGCACTCCTAAGGTAGGTGAAGAACAAGTTTTCCTTCATCAAAATGAAGAAGAAAAGAGACTTATAAGAAGTAGAACTTGGTTGCACATAAAAATGTGCTTTAAGGATTTTCAAGCTTTGAAACCTACCTTAAGATAACCTTGAGATGCTCCTTGGATTAAGTGTTTTGGACAACCCCCTTGGGGATCTAATTGATGCCGAACACACCTTGTTATAGCTAGGAAGAGTTTTGCTTCAAAAGACTTGCCAAGAAATGCTAGGAAATTACCTTAAAGATGAAGATAGAAGTTAAAACTCCATTAATGGACTTAAGAGCTTCAAAGAAGAAGATGAAGCTAGAAGAGAGAGGAGGGAGCCTTACCAAACCGTGGAGGAAATGTGCAAGGAGGGAAATGAGACCTAGCTCACGTAAATGAAAGAGGGCAATTGGAATTTGATTTGTTTTGTCAATTTTTAATGTCAAATGACTTTACTTTTTCTTAGTTTATTTCATGGTTGATTGGCTCAATAAATGTCCTCTTTGCAGCATGAAAACCGGCCATGTGGTGTGACTAAGCAAGAGTTGGAAAGCAAATAATGTTGGCTAGATGACAAGGTAAAGAAAAGGTAAGGATATTCCTTTGATTTTTCAATGCTAATTGGCTTGTCTTCTTCTTCATGTAGAGTCACGAATTGGAGGCCTGAATGGAGCTCAAAAACCGGCCATGAATAGCCAAGGAAGAACATGGAAGATTACTTAGTTTGTAAGAAAGCAAAAGAAAGGAATCTTAGATCTACTTTTTATCTTTTTGCATTCTGTTTTTGTCTAGCCAACTTGGCCATGTTCTCTAGCATAATTTTTGACAGCTCTCTGGTCAAATGAGTCACACATTTCTTTGCCATTAAGTTTATAGCACATGGGATGATGAGTCATTATGTTTTAAGCCTTTTTTAAACTTTAAGGCAAATTTTATACTAGTTTTTGCTCTCAAATCGGCCCCTATAGAGAGCCTTGTTGACTAGTCACACCAACTTATTTAGAAGGTAATTTTAACCCTATTTAAGATTACCAATTCGTGGCATGTCAAAACTACAAGTTAATTGCGTAAACGCATTTTCGTGACACCCGAAGGTGTTTTTTTGTGCTCTAAGGAAATTTTGGGAAACCAATTGTTTTTTATGAGTTCCAAGTGTTTGTAAACACTTATTATAGTAAATAAACATATAATAAGATGTTACATTGAGTTATATGGGGTTATATCAACCCGTGACATAATTTACGGGCAATCGGGACACTCCCGGGCCAAAAAGGAGCGCTAAGAAATCCTCCTGTGGTTTTTGCTGAATTTTGAGAAACCACTTCGTGGGTTCTCTTTATAATGGTTAATAATGATGTTAGGAACTCAAGGAATTAATTTTATAGGAGTTCGTGCCACCTCGGCACTCCTCCGGACTTTTCGTGCTTTAAGGAGCGGGCGTGAGCACTCCCGAGCGTTTTACGTTTTTGACTGAATTTAGCTTAGGGAATATATTTGTATATTCATATAATAATGTATGACCATTTGGTTTGAATATTAGAGGGTCATACAAGGTCATGTTTGACCATATGCTTCTAAGGCGTTTTAGCGTTTATGGTGGAACGACTATTTTTACGTAACGTTTTCATGCATGGGTTTGCATGCGTACGTGAAATGATTTATATTTGGATTATATCCAGTAAATAATGTTTTAATATATATTTTATATTTGGGGTATTTCAATCTACCCCCTTAAAAAGGACTTCGCCCCGAAGTCTCATATCTAAATTATAAGGTTGTGGGGGAATCAAGTTCCACTAGGTATCCACAACTCAATCTAGTTTTTAGGGATCAAGTCCCAAGTCTCTATATTCCTAAGTTCACTGTACATCAACACAACAGGAATACTTGGAACAATATAGTGTAATTTAATAACACAGTCACTTTTCATATCAAATAGTGCAGTGTAATGCACATCAACTTTTCATTGTTGTGTAACGAAGTACACACCAAACAAGTAGAAGTACACAGTACATTCAGATACATGTTACACAAGCACACATACAAGACAAAGTGTCACTGAAATATACTGAACAATGTTACACAAGAACACAGGTAAGACAAAGTGTCACTGAAATGCACAAAAGTGCAACAACTGAAATGCACAAAAGTGCAACAAAATGCATACTAAATTCACAAATGAAAAAGGCTCTACCCACCCCCCAAGAAAAGAGGGGTACGCCCCCGTACCCTAGACTAAAGTGTCTAGTCGGTGAATAATGAGGGAAACTTCGCTCGCATATCACTTCTAGTTCCCATGTGGCCTCTTCCACATCGTGGTTTGACCAAAGAACTTTTACGAGACTCACAGATTTGTTTCGAGTATCTCGTGTCTTTCTGTCTAAGATTCGTTGCGGTGTTTCCACATACCGCATTGTTGGTTTCTAATGAGAGTGTCTCAGGTTGTAGAACATGAGAAGGATGAGGCATGTATTTCTTAAGCTGAGACACATAAAAACATTGTGTACTTTGCCCAACTCGGCTGGCAAATCAAGTCGATAGCCACAACCAACCCGCTCTATGATAGCGTAGGGTCCTACAAATTTCGGGCTTACTTGCCCTTCTGTCCAAATCTGAATACACCCTTCATGGGTGATACTTCGTAGAAATACCTGGTCGCCACTGCAACTCCAGGTCTCGTCGCTTCTTCTCATCAGCATATGATTTCTGTCTGTCTTGTGCTGCTTTCATGTTACTTCTCTACTTCTGATTTGTTGTACTTCTGCCTAACTTGCTCTAAGTACTCAGGCCCAATGATGACGGTCTCGCTAGACTCGTCCCAGCTAAAGTGTGCGGCATGGTCTGCCATATAAATCCGGAAAAGGTGAACATCTGTTTTTATACCCCGGATCTAAAAATGGTGATTTAATTACTCTAATAAAATTATTAAGGGCCTAATGGTGCCTAAAGAGTATTGGTAAAAGAATAAAACCAAAAGAAAAGAGAAAACGCTTGAAAAGCGAAAAACGCTAAAATGCGTATTAAATTTAAATAAGAGATATAAGATCTCGTAAGGGTCCGAGATGGATTCCTAAGGCTTAGTTAGGCCTAATTAGTGAACGGGAATGATTCCCGAAGAAAACGGATCCAAATAATGGATTAAAAATGCTAACGGAGTTTTAAGCACGTTTTTCGAGAAAACCCGAAAACGCAACTTTAAGTGGTCAAAAGGACCCGTAAAAATTATAGTTGATTAAATAACTATAAATAAATATTAATGGAAGCTTAATAACCATTAAAATTAATTAAACGAGAAAATTCCGGAAAACGGACCCGGTAAATGAATAGTGACTAACCGGGAGACGAAACGCGTTTAATTCGAAAAGACGAAAAAGACCCGGGCTATTAATTAATATGGGCCGGTTTTAATTAATATGTATACACTCATTAATAGCTTGCTAGCTATTAAGTAATAAGAGGACAAATAAGTAAATAAATAAAGCAAAAAGTGAAATAGTAAAAGGAACTTAAATACTCTCTCACCTTTATTTCTTTCCTTATTCTCACGTATTGCCCAGCCCCTGTATTATCTTCTTCCTCCTCTGTAGAAAGCGATTCCTTACGTGAGCACACAGCCCACCTTTCTTCCTCCATGAACTCCCTTGTTCCTTCACCGAATCGCACAAAAATCATACCGTTAGATTCGTATCGGCGAGGGCTACGTTTTCCACCCCTCAAAACCTTGTTTCCTCCTCCACTCACTTCCATGGGTGTTTTGGCTTTTGAAGCTTGAGGAGCTGATTTTGAGCCTCTATCCTCTTCTTGATGCTTCAAGGTAAAAAGAAAGTTACAAGCTCTTCATTTCTAGCTAACTCTTCCAATTTTGGAAAAAAATTCCCTCACGTTGAATTTTTCCCCATGTTAGCCGTGAGCATCTTGCTCTTTTTGGAGGGATGGAAACTCTTCCAATGGATTGCCAAGCTATCCATTTGGTTATTCTAAGGTAAAACCTAAGCTAAACCTTGAAAACTAGCTCCTCGAAATATATTAGGTTATGTGGGAAATATTGAAATTTACTTGTGTTATACGTGATGGAATGTGGTTGTAGCTAGCAATCCATATTCCTTGTGTGGTGTGGAAAACAAGAAGTGAAGGAGAGAGCAAGATAAAGAAGAAGGAGAGGGGTGAAAACCGAAAGAACAAGATGAGGAAGAAGAAGGGAAAAGAAAACTGAAACTAACAAGGTAAAGAGCTTACTTTGAGTTGGTTTATTTCCTTGTAAAACATTTTTGAATGGGAATAAATGACCTTGCTTCAGTGTAGTTAAGATACTACAATTTGGATGATGAATGAGATTGTTTAATAAGGTTTTAGTGTGGGGAAAGAGCCATGAGATTGGACTGTTATATATGTGATAACAGAGGGGAATTAGTGTACTGCTGTAAGGTTTTGATGTTGTTAAACAGTGATGGAAAAACTGGTTTTTTGTGGCGGTTGTAGTGTGGTGTAAATGCAAAGAGTGTAGTTAAGTTATGGCAAAATTTGTGTAGGAAATAATGTCATTTGAGTGTTAGCTATGGCATTAGAAAGTGAGGTTTGAATGGTGTAATAAGGGACTGAAATCTGTTACAAGTCTTGTAACATAACCGAGAATAACTAGCCTTGTAAGTGGGTGAGAATCTAAGTAAAATTAACTTGATGGGTGTGTACTTAGTGTTTGGTTTAAGATGGTTTAAGTGAGTAAATAGGTGCTTAAACATGAGGATTATAGTTGGTGGAGATTGGGTTAATTAATGGTGAAAGATTGAACCTGAACAGAGGAAGAAACTGCCAAAATTTGCAAAATCTGTAGCAGGGTCCGGGACCTAGGTCCAGGACCAAGTCCCGGACCACCCCTATTTTTACCCCCGAGAGTTGCCTGCTTGGTTGGTCCGGGTCCTAGCTTCATGCCCAAGTCCCGGACCATATATAATTTTCTAGCCGAGAATACACAGCCATATTGGTCCGGGCCTTGAGTCTGGTACAAGGTCCCGGACCACTTGTTAAAATCACCCGAGAGTTACAACCAGCTTTGGTCCGGGACTTAGGGTGGGGACCAAGTCCCGGACCACCCCTAGAAACGTACAGAGAGTGTTTTAAAGGCCTCTAATGATGGGGTTTGAATGTTAATGATGTTAGATGATGTTTAGGCCTTGTTTGGTGGCATGTAAAGGCCCTAGGAAGTGTAAGAAAGTGTTAGAAGTGATTGAGAAGTGAGAACTCAATTTAATAAAAGTGAAACCGAGATAACGGGATAACGGGGTAACTACGGGAGTAACATTTAATTATGTTCCGTATAAGCTTAGTATTAACAATAATGTTTGAAACATTATCAGAGAACCGTGCGTGACCCGAGCTTGGTGAGATGCCACGGTAAAGTAAAAACCCCGGTGAAAGGTATGATTTTCTCATGCCCCGTATGCTAACCGAGTTACACTGATTTGTGTGTTTTGTGTGCCGGCTTAATCAAGATTAAAGCATGAAAATAATCCCTTGTTTGATTATGCATGCATTGTTGTATGTTGAATGAGCTAACATACTTGTATGCCGGTGTGGTCTAACTTAGTGCATAGACCGACTCTTAGTATTGACTGACTAGACTTGAGTGTGACTGACTAGATACCATGCTATGATGTGTCCACACATAACCAATGGTATTATGCAAACCACACAAGCTATCGATTAAAGTATAACGATAACACAAACATATGAACTCCCTAAAATGCGAGGAGATGTACGGGTTGAGTATATACCCGATAACGGTTAGAGAACCTTATTGAAACAATCCACGAAATAAATATGAGTGGAGAGATAAATGACCTCCATCGAGAGGATTGAAGTTAGTCCAATAATGTAAACATATAAGAAAGGTAAAAGAGACCTAGGGGACTATGTGATTCCTTGAGATACGGTCGACCTCTTATATGAGGATTTTACCCGGTATAAGAAAATATCCGAATGTACAAGCATATGATTGTGAGGGTAACACTTAAACCTAAGATTACCCGAAATTAAGTAAAGTTCCCAAAGTCATTAGAAACATCGAGAATGATGCTTCTAGACTAATATACATGATATAATTATAACTCCGAGAGAGGAGTATATGGGAATGTGAGTAGTCCGAGAGTAGTCGGACCTATGTAAAAGAGATAGGAACTAAGAGAGAGTTCCGTGAGCTAGTTGAACCTTCCCACCATGCTAGACCCAGAGTAGGGTCGAAACCGGGGAAGTAAGACTATGCTAGAGAGCCATGAGTTTTGGCTTAAGTATGTATAAGAGTAACAAGCGTGACGTAGGAGACCTGTAGTGTCTCGAGAATCTACAAGAGCTTGAGTATGAATAACCCGAGAGTGCGGGTGAGATAACGAGTATAAATAACCCGAGAGAAAGGGGCGAGTATATGTGAGAGTAACCCGAGAGAACGGGTATGTATAAGAATGAGTAGCCCAAGAGAATGGGTGTGTATACGAATGAGTAACCCGAGAGAACGGGTAAGTATAAGAATAAGTAACCCGAGAGAGAGGGTGAGGTATTGAATAAGTAAACAAGGCATAGTGAGGAATAACCCTCAATGCCTAAGAGTAACCAGTTACCACTAACAACATTGTTATGTTAGTTAGGAATCGTGTTCCGTGATTGGATGTAGATTCCTTGTGTGATATACATATATATTGTATTGACATGATGCATGTTGTTTGTTTAAAATGAACTCCATGTATATCCGACCCAAAGTAGTCGGCGTACCGCGGTTAGCACGCGGTATATGCGAATTTCATGCGCAGCGTAAGCTGACCCCCTAGGGGGAACGTTTTTAGTGTGCAGGTACTTGAAGCTGACCACCGTTCGAGAGAGTAGGACGGGGACTGCTGTGAGCATGGGTAGTTAGATTGTAATTACTTATGCGTTTGAATGAGGTGTAAGTCCGAGTATGTAATCGGCATCCGTATATTGTAGACTCGGTATAGTAGAGATATGAATTGAGTATTGTATTGTATGAAGTACTCGGTTGTTCCAGTTCATCAGACCGTTACGGTATGTAAGAAAGGCCTGGTTAGCCACATGGGTGGCTAACGGCGTTGTTTCACCCCTCGTTGTAATTAGAGTTCCGCTGCGTGAGTAGGAGTAATTAGTAACAGTTTAAGAAGTAATGACGAGATTAACGGTTGGGGTGTTACAAAAATGGTATCAGAGCGAAGTATCGCTCTGATGACTGGAAATACCGAGCTTAGGAGATACCGAGTTAGGAAATTAGAGACTTAGGGCTATGGGTTGAGTGGTAGCGTGAGAGATGCGCTAGATAGGAACTTCCAGTATGTTCTGGATACCTACAATACCAGACCCGCCCTCCACAACCCCCGCATTAAAAGCTTAGGAAAGAACGCCAGAGAGACGGGGAAACCCAATCTGGCAGTTATTTAATATCTCAATATGAACCAGAACCTGCCATGCGGTAAGTCCCGAGAACCGGAAAGCCCGGAGACGGATCCCGCTGGAATGACAATAACCGCACATAATGGCGAGAGATCGAGAAATCCTAATCCAAGAGACCGAAATCTGTGGCAACTTGGGGCGACATGCTTAGCAGTCGCAAGACCTAGCTGGCCGAGCAACAGCAAAAAGAAAGCACCAACCGTGCAACCAGGCGGACTCAATGATAATAACAAAACCGAGACACGAGTCTACGGACCGCCATAGTAAGTAATACCACCAACGGTATATTAACCAACTAAGAACCTAGTTGCAAGTAGGTACACCCACCCTGCCACACCCGAAGAAGTTTCAATACTTCACTGATACAGCTTAAACAGCTACGAGCATAACTACGGGATATACCCGAATAGGACTACAGAAGTAGTGCCTAAATGACTTTAACCTCGGTAACCACAGTAAAGACATGGGAACGAGCAACGAGGTAGAACAAAGCACTAAGTAATTAAGGAACTCCGAGAGTGGAGGAGCACCTAAATGAATGACAGTTATGTCAAGAGGAATGAGAAGCAGCTCCAAGGAGCAGTCATCCAACTAGGGGATCAAGGAAGAGCCAACGAGGCTACCAAATACAATGTGAACAATACCGTGACCGGTATGAGTTAACCCAAAAACCGCCAGTACCGCGCACTTGCCACGGCAAGTGCAGTAGTAGCGGGACCAATAAGAAGAGCTTGACAAGCTATCAGTACTTAGTAAAGTACCAGGATGGCGTATGAAGCCAACATAGCAACTCGAACCTTAAGAATTCTGAAATGGAACTTTGAAAAGGCCTAACAGCCTAGTCATTGTATAAAGAACATACCGGCCGGCAAGAAGCTGGGCTGGATAAGAATCAGCCGGCATTGAAATGCCATGAAGAGCTTACTTTAAAACCCGAATTTTCTTTCAAACATGAAATTTTCCAAAAACCCCCGAATTTTTAAACCAAATCAGAGAATCACGGTAAGTCATTATAGGACCATATAAGAGGAGTTGGCAACAGAATACTTCACTTAGGCGTGACCGACACTACAAGTGTACAAATGAGACATGGACGACCGCACTCCAAAGGAGCTTGCGGACCTGACAGACCAATTATGAGTTAGTTGGGTAAGTGGTAACGTATCAATAAGATACTCCATGTATGTATACAAGTAGAGTACGGAACACGGGAAGTAGCCCACTCCATACTACGGACGAAAGAGCCAATCCAAACCAAGACAGTTGGACACTCGAATGATCGAAGAATACAAGGAAGCTTACCAAGTTAAGGGAGTCAAGAATCCAGTAAGATGATGGATCTAAGAACATAGCGTTAATAAACGCGAGAGGCACAGAGTATTAACACAGACATTGGATATGTCTCAGGAAATACCTAATAACTGGGTGAATACAAGTGTAAATACTACGGCGAATGCCTAAATGAATATTAATATTTGATGAATGGGATAGAATTCCCACCTTATACCTCACTGAAGAGAATAATGACCAGAACTAGTAGGTATTAGAAGGTACCAAGGATCTACCCAATAATGGGAGACATTACAACCCTAAACGGGATAGTCAAGGACATAGCCGCAAGGCGAAGTCGCAACCGAACATAGCCATAAATACAAGCCAGATGTAATGGCATTACTCTCAGTAACACCCAGGAGCAATCCGAGAAGGGTGCTGGAATCAACAGTAGTTGAACGAAACATCGTGTTGAGAACATAAGTGTTTAAGCAAACACTCGGGTAGAACCCGAAGGGATCCCTCGTAACACGGGATACCCTAGATTGCCAGAGGGCATAAACAACTATCAAGTTACTTAAAGGGCCTTCCATGTATGGAAGAGTGTTGAGACAACCTTATCGGAAAACCCAGTAATACCTCCAAACCATTTAATGGTATACGGAGAAGCGGAAACCTGTATAAACAGCCCGCAAGGAGCATGGCGAGGCAATGTGGCTTGTAAGCCGATAAAACCAACTACAATACGTAGATCCAAACATTGTAAAACATATGCATAAAGGCATAAGAGGAACAGTGGTGAATGAACCACTACCTTAGAGTGGGTATACCACGTGATTATGGGGCCTATGGAGCGGCATTTGCGTGAATCCTCCAGAGAAAGGCTACCACCTAAGTATGTAATGCGAAACCGCTAGAGCGGTGTAGTAAAACTTGAGCATGTGTATATTGCCAATGAGTATATGAACTATAGTAGTGTGTAAAGAGGAACCTTGATGGCGGTACAAAGGAAACCGATAGGGTAATCGGATGAGTAGTGAACATTGTATGTGTACAGTATGAACTGCAGAGTAAGCAGTGCGCAAGCGCGCAGAGAGATTTAAAGAGTAACGTATTTCATTGAGCCAAGTGAATGGCAAGCCATAGTATAAATGGCGGGAGTACATGAGCAGAAGCTAAAGTAGTAGCGGATGCCATGTAAACAAATGTTGTTTAATGAGTAAGAACATGGTACGCAGCGAGCGACCATTGTAAGAGTATATTCAGATAATGATACGGAGCTGATGAGAAATGTGTTAAAGAAGACATGATCATTCCTATCTCATGAGAGATTTACTGTCAAGGGTTTACGCTTCTGCACTCTGTATGACTGAGTGTTTTGGTATTGCACTTGTGCGGTGATGATCGAGTGGGAGAGCCAGGAATTGAGAAATGTCAACAAAGCCTGTTGAGTGAGAATTTAGAGAGATAACCGTGCGGCCATTGGCCAAAGATGCACAAAGAACGTGGGAAGTAACCCACAGGGCCCAGGATCGATATGTGGAAAAAAAAATGCAGAGTAGTATGAATGAAGAACTCTGGCACAGAACCAAGAAACAAACATAATCCATGAGCCACTATTAAACGAGGAAGCACTGCATGCTAAGTAGTAGCTTGACCTCAACCGACAACAAGTCGGGAAAAATAAGTGAATAATCACAAAGGTATACAGTGTTATACGAAGTAGATTCCCAGAGAACTGGAGAGGCAATCTATAAATCATCGAATTCGCATACGGTAAGAGATACCAAGCGACGATTGATACATTGAGAATACCAAAGAGTGAATTAAGCTCTAGTTATCAGGTCACGCAGCAGAAGCTTGTGGACCGTGATTCAGGGTTAAGTATGCCTATGTCATAAACCCCTTGAAGCCTTAGAGGCTAGAACCGAACCCGGTTATGAGTTAATTAACTGTACTGAAGTTAAACACTTCATAATACTCGAATTAATGAACCAATGTTCAGTGATAACATATGGTTGGTTACGCGGGCGTAACCCCTTTTAAGGGGGGTAGGGCGAGAAACCGCTTAGAGTATGTTTTACGTATTGGTGCGTAAACTACTATGTGCATAGCACAAAAGAAATTATTTTGATGATTGGAACTCATGTTACGTAAACATGTCTACCCATTCATCGTGTAAGTATGAGTATTGTGCATGAGAGATGCAAGTAATGAGAATGTAATATATATGAAAAGAGGAGTAGAGAAACTCCTGGGGAATGAGAATCCATAGTATATGTCTAGTGAGATTAGACATGAGATATGATGAGTATGAATCGGCATGAAAACCGATGTGTAACCTAAGAGGGAGTGAGTTCCCTAGGTGATTTTATTTGAGAATGATAGATGGAGTGAGTTCCATCCTTTGGAGTTGTATGTTATGTGTTTTAAATTGAGCAATAATTTGAGTAAAGGAAGCCATAAGTATGGAATACCTGGGTAAAGTAGTGAAGCAATGAGAATGACAAATGACCTAAGTACTAGGAACTAGAGATTAATTGAAACGAATTGTTTCGTGAATATGACTAGAAAGAGTAAAAGATAGAAAACGAAAATGTTTGACTATCTGATTGTTTGAAACTCACGTGGGAGGTGGAACTTGATCTGCTAGCGATCAAGGGAACCGAACACAAATTGGGGTGGAAGGATAGTTCAACACTGATGCTGATCACATCAGGTTAGATGATTCCTGAAGCTCCCTATAGTGGTCACAAGTAATCACGCTAAGAAAAGATACAACTACCATAAATCGGATTTGGAGTTGTGTGGTGTTTTAAAAAGAATTTTCAAACAGATTTTGAAAAAGAATTTTCTTCAAGTATGAAGACGGAAACGAAAACTGGTTTTGAAACCGCTATCACCCGCCGATGGCTGAGCCTTAAGTCTTGATGACCGGTAGAACGGTGGGCGAGTATTAGTTTTGAAACCATTACACCGTACGTGCGGCGGTCCTAAGTGACCGGTTGGGACGGTGTCAGTGTGTGATTTTCCAAAGGCAGCGGGGACGGGGAGAGTACCCTGAGATGTTCCTGTGTTGAGTGAGTCAACCAGAGTGCCTGAGGATATGTATATGTGTAACGTTTTGATCAGAACCGAAGGGACCGTGGGCCAGAGAGAGTAAGTGCCCATTTGTCATGAAACGGCCGTGAACCAGAAAGAGTAAGTGTTCAACGTGACCGGTACCTGAGGGATCAGTAGTATATCACTCAACATGGATTCGAGGACTGTAGTGCCTTCTTGTCTTCGGACCGATTCCATGGAGAGAGAACAAAAAGTATTTTTGATTGCTATACATGCTGTGATATGTGTGTGGTATGTGTAGTATAAAATGAGACAGACTTGTGGAGTCTGTAAGGTTATACATGTATTATAACCTTGGCATAGTACGCCCTGAGAGTAACCATCTAGATTCACCAACTTTGAGGACAAAGTTCCTAAGGGGGGTAGATTTTAATACCCGGATCTAAAAATGGTGATTTAATTACTCTAATAAAATTATTAAGGGCCTAATGGTGCCTAAAGAGTATTGGTAAAAGAATAAAACCAAAAGAAAAGAGAAAACGCTTGAAAAGCGAAAAACGCTAAAATGCGTATTAAATTTAAATAAGAGATATAAGATCTCGTAAGGGTCCGAGATGGATTCCTAAGGCTTAGTTAGGCCTAATTAGTGAACGGGAATGATTCCCGAAGAAAACGGATCCAAATAATGGATTAAAAATGCTAACGGAGTTTTAAGCACGTTTTTCGAGAAAACCCGAAAACGCAACTTTAAGTGGTCAAAAGGACCCGTAAAATTATAGTTGATTAAATAACTATAAATAAATATTAATGGAAGCTTAATAACCATTAAAATTAATTAAACGAGAAAATTCCGGAAAACGGACCCGGTAAATGAATAGTGACTAACCGGGAGACGAACGCGTTTAATTCGAAAAGACGAAAAACGACCCGGGCTATTAATTAATATGGGCCGGTTTTAATTAATATGTATACCCATTAATAGCTTGCTAGCTATTAAGTAATAAGAGGACAAATAAGTAAATAAATAAAGCAAAAAGTGAAATAGTAAAAGGAACTTAATACTCTCTCACCTTTTTTCTTTCCTTATTCTCACGTATTGCCCAGCCCCTGTATTATCTTCTTCCTCCTCTGTAGAAAGCGATTCCTTACGTGAGCACACAGCCCACCTTCTTCCTCCATGAACTCCCTTGTTCCTTCACCGAATCGCACAAAATCATACCGTTAGATTCGTATCGGCGAGGGCTACGTTTTCCACCCCTCAAAACCTTGTTTCCTCCACCTTCACTTCCATGGTGTTTTGGCTTTTGAAGCTTGAGGAGCTGATTTTGAGCCTCTATCCTCTTCTTGATGCTTCAAGGTAAAAAGAAAGTTACAAGCTCTTCATTTCTAGCTAACTCTTCCAATTTTGGAAAAAAATTCCCTCACGTTGAATTTTTCCCCATGTTAGCCGTGAGCATCTTGCTCTTTTGGAGGGATGGAAACTCTTCCAATGGATTGCCAAGCTATCCATTTGGTTATTCTAAGGTAAACCTAAGCTAAACCTTGAAAACTAGCTCCTCGAAATATATTAGGTTATGTGGGAAATATTGAAATTTACTTGTGTTATACGTGATGGAATGTGGTTGTAGCTAGCAATCCATATTCCTTGTGGTGTGGAAAAACAAGAAGTGAAGGAGAGAGCAAGATAAAGAAGAAGGAGAGGGGTGAAAACCGAAAGAACAAGATGAGGAAGAAAGGGAAAAGAAAAACTGAAACTAACAAGGTAAAGAGCTTACTTTGAGTTGGTTTATTTCCTTGTAAAACAGATTTTTGAATGGGAATAAATGACCTTGCTTCAGTGTAGTTAAGATACTACAATTTGGATGATGAATGAGATTGTTTAATAAGGTTTTAGTGTGGGGAAAGAGCCATGAGATTGGACTGTTATATATGTGATAACAGAGGGGAATTAGTGTACTGCTGTAAAGGTTTTGATGTTGTTAAAACAGTGATGGAAAAACTGGTTTTTGGTGGCGGTTGTAGTGTGGTGTAAATGCAAAGAGTGTAGTTAAGTTATGGCAAAATTTGTGTAGGAAATAATGTCATTTGAGTGTTAGCTATGGCATTAGAAAGTGAGGTTTGAATGGTGTAATAAGGGGACTGAAATCTGTTACAAGTCTTGTAACATAACCGAGAATAACTAGCCTTGTAAGTGGGTGAGAATCTAAGTAAAATTAACTTGATGGGTGTGTACTTAGTGTTTGGTTTAAGATGGTTTAAGTGAGTAAATAGGTGCTTAAACATGAGGATTATTTGGTGGAGATTGGGTTAATTAATGGTGAAAGATTGAACCTGAACAGAGGAAGAAACTGCCAAAATTTGCAAACTGTAGCAGGGTCCGGGACCTAGGTCCAGGACCAAGTCCCGGACCACCCCTATTTTTACCCCCGAGAGTTGCCTGCTTGGTTGGTCCGGGTCCTAGCTTCATGCCCAAGTCCCGGACCATATATAATTTTCTAGCCGAGAATACACAGCCATATTGGTCCGGGCCTTGAGTCTGGTACAAGGTCCCGGACCACTTGTTAAATCACCCGAGAGTTACAACCAGCTTTGGTCCGGGACTTAGGGTGGGGACCAAGTCCCGGACCACCCCTAGAAACGTACAGAGAGTGTTTTAAACCTCTAATGATGGGGGTTTGAATGTTAATGATGTTAGATGATGTTTAGGCCTTGTTTGGTGGCATGTAAAGGCCCTAGGAAGTGTAAGAAAGTGTTAGAAGTGATTGAGAAGTGAGAACTCAATTTAATAAAAGTGAAACCGAGATAACGGGATAACGGGGTAACTACGGGAGTAACATTTAATTATGTTCCGTATAAGCTTAGTATTAACAATAATGTTTGAAACATTATCAGAGAACCGTGCGTGACCCGAGCTTGGTGAGATGCCACGGTAAAGTAAAAACCCCGGTGAAAGGTATGATTTTCTCATGCCCCGTATGCTAACCGAGTTACACTGATTTGTGTGTTTGTGTGCCGGCTTAATCAAGATTAAAGCATGAAAATAATCCCTTGTTTGATTATGCATGCATTGTTGTATGTTGAATGAGCTAACATACTTGTATGCCGGTGTGGTCTAACTTAGTGCATAGACCGACTCTTAGTGAGTATTGACTGACTAGAAACCCGTTGAACGGGTAGTCACATAACCAATGGTATTATGCAAACACACACAGCTATCGATTAAAGTATAACGATAACACAAACATATGAACTCCCTAAAATGCGAGGAGATGTACGGGTTGAGTATATACCCGATAACGGTTAGAGAACCTTATTGAAACAATCCACGAAATAAATATGAGTGGAGAGATAAATGACCTCCATCGAGAGGATTGAAGTTAGTCCAATAATGTAAACATATAAGAAAGGTAAAAGAGACCTAGGGGACTATGTGATTCCCTTGAGATACGGTCGACCTCTTATATGAGGATTTTACCCGGTATAAGAAAATATCCGAATGTACAAGCATATGATTGTGAGGGTAACACTTAAACCTAAGATTACCCGAAATTAAGTAAAGTTCCCAAAGTCATTAAAACATCGAGAATGATGCTTCTAGACTAATATACATGATATAATTATAACTCCGAGAGAGGAGTATATGGGAATGTGAGTAGTCCGAGAGTAGTCGGACCTATGTAAAAAGAGATAGGAACTAAGAGAGTTCCGTGAGCTAGTTGAACCTTCCCACCATGCTAGACCCAGAGTAGGGTCGAAACCGGGAAGTAAGACTATGCTAGAGAGCCATGAGTTTTGGCTTAAGTATGTATAAGAGTAACAAGCGTGACGTAGGAGACCTGTAGTGTCTCGAGAATCTACAAGAGCTTGAGTATGAATAACCCGAGAGTGCGGGTGAGATAACGAGTATAATAACCCGAGAGAAAGGGGCGAGTATATGTGAGAGTAACCCGAGAGAACGGGTATGTATAAGAATGAGTAGCCCAAGAGAATGGGTGTGTATACGAATGAGTAACCCGAGAGAACGGGTAAGTATAAGAATAAGTAACCCGAGAGAGAGGTGAGGTATTGAATAAGTAAACAAGCATAGTGAGGAATAACCCTCAATGCCTAAGAGTAACCAGTTACCACTAACAACATTGTTATGTTAGTTAGGAATCGTGTTCCGTGATTGGATGTAGATTCCTTGTGTGATATACATATATATTGTATTGACATGATGCATGTTGTTTGTTTAAAATGAACTCCATGTATATCCGACCCAAAGTAGTCGGCGTACCGCGGTTAGCACGCGGTATATGCGAATTTCATGCGCAGCGTAAGCTGACCCCCTAGGGGGAACGTTTTTAGTGTGCAGGTACTTGAAGCTGACCACCGTTCGAGAGAGTAGGACGGGGACTGCTGTGAGCATGGGTAGTTAGATTGTAATTACTTATGCGTTTGAATGAGGTGTAAGTCATCCGAGTATGTAATCGGCATCCGTATATTGTAGACTCGGTATTTATAATTGAATTAGAGTATTGTATTGTATGAATTACTCGGTTGTTCCAGTTCTCAGACCGTATACGGTATGTAAGAAAGGCCTGGTTACCACATGGTGGCCTAACGGCGTTGTTTCAACCCCTCGTTGTAATTAGAGTTCCGCTGCGTGAGTAGGGAGTAATTAGTAACAGTTTAAGAAAGTAATGACGAGATTAACGGTTGGGGGTTGTTACATGTATAGAAGAGGCGTGATAGCTGTTATTGTAAGCAAACTCGATGAGATGTAATCTATCTATCTAGCTGCCCTGGAAATCCAAGGCACATGCTCGTAGCATGTCCTCTAAGGTCTGAATAGTCCTCTCTGACTGACCATCTGTCTGAGGATGAAATGTTGTGCTAAGCTTCAATTCAGTGCCAAGTGCCTCGCGAGTAGCTCGCCAGTATCGTGAGAGAAATCTAGTGTCTCGATCTGAAACAATAGTCTTAGGTACTCCATGATGTCTGATAATCTCTGCTCAAATAGTTCTGCTAACTTTGGCACTTTCCAAGTATCTTTCATCGGAATAAACCTAGCAACCTTAGTCAGTCGATCAACAACAACCCAAATCATATTAAGGCCTCCTCTCGTAGGTGGTAGTCCCACCACGAAGTCCATGGAGATATCATAAAACTTCCACTCTGGAACTGGCATAGACTGTACCATACCTCCTGGTCGTCTATGTTCGAATTTCACTTTCTGACAAGTGAGACATCGAATCACATACTCTGTCACGTCGCCCTTCATACCACTCCACCAGAAATACCTCTTAGATCTTGTACATCTTAGAAGCTCCTGGATGGACAGATGTGGAAGAAGTGTGGGACTCTCGAAGAATATGCTCCTTTATATCTGTGCTGTCTCTGGGAATACACAATCTTCCCTTCAATCTGATTAGTCCATCATCATGTAGCTGAAACTCATATTTACCACCTCAAATGTACCGTCAGACAACTTCTGACTGATCTCCATCATTCGCTGATCACTCTGCTGTGCTCTGCGTATGTCGTCCATAAGACTCGAGCTAGCCACAATGGCATTTAGAGAATGTGCTCGTCGACTAAGTGCGTCTGCTACAACATTAGCTTTCCCTTCTTTGTACTGCAAATCAATGTCATAGTCCTTAAGAAATTCAACCCATCTTCTTTGTCTCATGTTTAACTCCTTCTGGGTGAATACATACTTCAAACTCTTGTGATCCGAATATACGGTCATCTGGACACCATACAGGTAGTGGCGCCAGATCTTCAATGCAAAAACAATAGCTCCAAGCTAAGTCATGTGTGGGATAGTTTTCCTCATGTTTCTTCAACTGTCGGGAAGCGTAGGCGACTACCTTCCCATTCTGCATGAGTACACACCCTAATCCCCTGCCTGATGCATCACAATAAACTTCATAACCCTCTGTGCCTTCAGGTATAGTCAAAACTGGTGCTGATGTCAAAGCATTCTTCAAAAGCTCGAATGAGGTCTCACATTCAGTAGTCCATGTGAAAGGTGCGTCCTTCTTCATTAAGCTGGTCATAGGTTTGGCTATTTTGGAGAAGTCTCTGACAAACCTTCTGTAGTATCCTGCTAAACCAAGGAAACTCCTGATGTCCGTAACTGTCTTTGGCCTAGGCCAAGTGCGAACTGCTTCTATCTTTGCTGGATCCACTGCGATCCCAGCATCAGAGATAACATGTCCTAAAAGGAAACTCTGTCTAACCAAAACTCACATTTGGAGAACTTAGCATAAAGCTGGTTCTCCCTTAGATCTCAAGTACATGTCGGAGGTGACTCTCATGCTCTTCCTTAGACTTTGAATAGATGAGGATGTCATCGATGAATACAACCACGGTCTTATCCAACTGCTCTCTGAATAATCTGTTCATCAAATCCATGAAGACTGCAGGTGCATTTGACAAGCCAAAAGGCATAACGTAAACTCATAGTGGCCATACCGTGTTCTGAATGCTGTCTTTTCTATGTCTTGCTCCCTGATGGGTATCTGATGGTAGCCTGATCTCAAATCGATCTTCGAAAACACTTTTGCTCCTCTCAACTGATCAAACAAATCATCAATCCGTGGTAGTGGATATTTATTCTTCACCGATACTGCATTAAGCTCTCTGTAATCAATACATAAACGAAGGCTTCCATCCTTCTTTTCAAAAAGACTGGTGCTCCCCAAGGAGATACGCTAGGTCGTATGTATCCCTTGTCCAATAAATCTTTCAGCTGCTCCTTCAGCTCAGCCATCTCTGCTGGTGCCATACGGTACGGTGCCTTAGCTATGGGACCGGTACCTGGTAGTAATTCGATGGAGAACTCTACCTCTCTGGATGGCGGTAAGCCTGGAAGTTCCTTTGGAAAAATATCTGGAAATTCCGACACCACTGGCATAGCTGGATCAAAATCAGGGTCATGCTCTACATCCTGAACATACATAGATATACTCCTTCTGCTTCCTGACGTGCTTGTACATGGACATAGCAGATATAACTTTTATCGATGGTGCCTAGGGCTCTGACGGTAAGATACTGTCACTCCTGATGGGCTCTTAAGCAACAGTCTGCGCTCTGCACAAAGAATGCGGCCTCTGTGCCGCCCCAGCCAGTCCATCCCGGCTATAACATCGAATCCTAGACCTCTGAACTCAATAAGGTCAATAGGAAATTCCTCCTCCTTAATACTGATAGTGGCTCCTCTATAAAGACGAGTGCAACTGATCTTCTCCTTAGACGGGAGTGCCACCTTAAAATCAGGTAACTCTACAGCGTCTAGCCCCAACTTCCCCGCAAGCGAAGGCGAAACGAAAGTATGTGAGGCTCCGGAGTCGAACAGTACTAATGCATCCACTCCATTAACCGGAAAGGTACCAGTGAGGATCGCGCCGCCCTTGCTGGCCTCCTCCTCAGTAAGTATACTTAAGGCACCTTCCGTCTCCTTAGCACAACCTAATAACAGAATCTGAGTAAGTACTTTGATATATGATGGGGTCTAAAGACATTCACTTTATAACAATAATGCTTCATTGATGGATGATCTCCTTTCAGATGTCCAAACAATTACAATACTAGTACTTTCTAAAAGTCAAACTTAATCTTCCTGGTTTCATGTGAGTGGTGTTTATCACTGTCGAAGGTGCTGTGTTTATTTAATCCTTTTAATTCCATGGTATAGCAACCTTGACTTTCCACCCATTATTAAAACATCTCCTGAACTCAATATGATTTTCTTTGCAAGGTCCACACGCTTCTGCTCGCCATAAAGGAACTCTGCGTCATCTCCAATTGACAAAGACAATACTGGTATCCCCTGTTCAAGGGACCCTTTTGTTTCATCATTGTCCTGGTGTAGTCCTAAGCGGCCTCCTTCTTCATAGAAGTTGATGATACATAGATCAGCCCTTAAGTTGGGAACTGGATCTTCTTCTAGCTGCTGAGCTGTATTAACTGCTTGTTCCACAATTGTAAAATTCTTCTGGGATTTTTGGCACTTGTGCTCCATCTCCATTTCTTGTATCCTGGTAGGTTCTTGTATAAGGATTCCAATCCTTTCCTAAGCACATCATTTTCAGCTTCATTTTGATCCTCCTGGAAATTCTGGAGTGTAGAACCCTCCTGGTCCTGCTCCCAATTCTTGACATTTTCTAATGATTGCAATTTGTGTCTCCGGTGTTAGGTATCCTTTGAGTAATATCAAACCTGGTTGGATAACCTTACATTGTTCGTTCCCTGGTTCTTGTACTTTGATAATGTTTTCTTCCAGGGAGGGCGGTGAGGGGATAGGAAAGCATATCTTATAGCTTCCTACGTGGTTTAAATTTTACTAGTGAGTCTTACTAATTCTTTCCTACTCAATTAGGCAATCAAGGCATGCAAGCACTCATTCACATCATCCATTGCTCAATAACAGGTTCACATGGTTTAGAAATACCTGGGTTGGTAGAAGGACCAGCCTCATCTGAGCGGTCCATGACATGTAGGGCGGGTCCCGATGCTGGGCCTTTGCCCTTATACCCCTGAGCCTGGTTTGTTGGTGGAGGGCGAGTATCGCTAGCTCCATTCTTAGGGCCGGTGTTTGCTTTGCTCCCGGGCGGTAGTTCCTGCTCTCCGGGTTTCGGATACACTCGAAGGCACGATGCCCGAGTATCTGACAGTAGCGGCACATGACTTTCTCCCCTGGCAGTCTACGCCGGGGTGATCCTTTCCGCACTGTTTACAGTTGAAACGGCGGACATACTTCTGGCCCGTGTTTGAGCCATGTCCAGAACCTAATACAATCAAGGTCAATTATACATCCAAAGGTACTGAAGTAATCACAAAAGTCTCAAATTAACTTAGAGTGCCTACCCTTAGATGGGTAGGTTTTCTGTGAAGTTGTTGCTCCGTGGGTTCCTGACTGGGGGTTCCCAGTAGTTTGGTTCCCCTTCCCTTGTAGGACCCCTGTCCTTTCTGATAGGGTTTGTTCCTTTGTTGGAGTTCCCCTGCTTGGCATCTTCGCCAGGTCCGTCCTTTCTTTTGGGAGCTCAAAGCATCCCTTCTTTACAGTGATCTCCACACGGAGGCAGCATGATAACATTCCTGAAATCTCAAGTATCAATCTCCAAATCTCCCATGACGGGGTATAGTAGGTAAAAAATTTCAACTGGTTTATGTCTCTCCTGTTTTACCTGTAAACTGGGGGGATGATTGGTCCCATCCCAAACTGAAGTCGAGGGCTCAGTCCCCCGTAGAACCGGTCGACCAAACCTGGTCCGAGTATCCTATACCGGGTAGTAGTCGAAGTAGTGAAGTAAACTTGCATAATACTCATCCACGGTCATTTCCCCGTCTGCTCCAAGGCGTCAAACTCCCTAGTCTTCACCATCCTGGTGTGGGCCGGGTAGTATTTGCCCTAAGTAGTGCAGTGTAATGTCCCCAAGTAAAAGCTGGGTCATCCAGGTGGTCGGCTTTCACCATGTTCCACCAATCTCTAGCTGCATCCTTCAGATAAAAGGCAGCAAGTCTTACTTTTTCCCTAGCTGGGACTGCAAGCGTCTCGAACGCTGTCTCCATCTCCATGATGTAGGTCTCTAAGTGAGCAGGGTCAGTCTGCCCCTTGAATGCAGTTGGCCTCAGATCAGCCAAACTCTTCACCCAGTCTCTCTCCCCCTGGGTGGTTGCGGTAACGCTGCTGCTTGCAACCCCCGCCTGTGCAAAGGCCTGAGCAATTAAGGTAGCAATGTCTGCCACCTGATGTTTGTCCCTCCTCATCAGTCTGTCCACGTCGTCCTCCTCTTCCTGACATCTGCAGGATGAGGTATATTAGGCACTGTGGTCAAAATCTTGGTCTTGGATAGCAGTCTAAGTAAAACTAACTTAAACTCCTTTCAATACTATCACTCAACCCTTAACTTAAAGTCTTAGATATCCTAATCTCGGTGTATCCTTGTATCCAGAGCGTACTACGCTCTGATACCATTTTTGTAATACCCCAACCCGAATCCATAAACTGAACGGCGATCACCCCAAATAAAATACAACTGCAGCGGAAATAAAAACAACAACCGGGCGGTATTACAATGCCGTTGGCCACCCTTGTGACCAACAAGGCTAAGTCCAAATACAATCCTCAAATGTCACGGTCTGGAATACAGATCAACCCGAGATACTAGGAATCAAACTCAAAGTAAAATACTGAAGTAAAATAATTAACTAATAGTAGACTCCCAAAGCTTGGTCTACCCCACCTACACTCAGTGTGGTGATCTTCTTAAACTTCAGGTACCTGAAAAATGGGGTGCACCCAAAGGGGCTCAGCAAACAATGCTGGTATGGAAACGTGCAGCCCATCGTCTACCGGGCCACACCAACTACTTTGTCGAACACATGCAGTTCATTTTATAAAGCTGTAAACAAGCATAATCTGATGATAACAAGTATCCAAACAAGGACAATAATGTCACATAGAACAAGACACAGAAGGTCAAGTTAGCTGAACTGAAATGTCTGATAGCTGTCGGGTCCACACAGTGGGAGTGACAGATGTATAAAAGTATATCAATATAGTGGAGGTATAGTGACCTCGTTATAGAGAAAGGTTGGGTATAAAAACCCCAGGAGATAACGTAGTTAAACCCTGAACTCAGAGGCGTGGGAAAATGAATCCCACTAGAGGAATGAAATCTTCCTCAAACTGAACTGATGGGCATTTGAATCCCGGGAGGAATAGAGTCTTCCTCCCAACTGAATGTTCCGTCGCGACGTAGTAGGAGACGACCTGAGACAGGTACAACTCCTGTAGCATGCATGGCCAGATCCAACTGGGCTCCTCGTTCTCGAATAGAATTATTAAGTGTCATATAAAGACGTTAAACAAACACAATGTGTATTGTCATTATCACGTTTAGGATAATGACGCTTGTTATAAACTGAAGTTAGTGAGAGACTTGAGTACAAGTCCTCGGTATACTGAAACGCAGGTATTTAATCCACTGGTATAGTAGTGTTTGTATGCGTGGGACATACACGTTGTAGTCAGCAACATTCACGCACATAAAATAATACCACAGTGTGCAAGAGTAAAACAACAGTTTACATTAATTATCTTGGTCGTTACTTCAAACAACAGATAGCACACAAGCCGGTGTAATCCGGTAGAAAACAGGTTGCAAGAATCCCATACCGTTCACCGTAGACTGTACTCGTTTAATCCCTCAACGTCTGGTCAAACAGAGTCCTAGAATAGGATTGACTGAGAGGGTTAATTCATGTTACCCTTATAATAATTCTATTGGATCACTTAACAAATCTCGTATTTGTTATTTCATGTGAGGTTTAAGTCTTTAATTACCTCATGATTTAATGTATAACTTATTTGTTATTCCTTTTGATTTATTTATAAATCCTTTAATGCACATATATGTGTTTATTGCATTTGTTGTTTATTTTATTTGTCTAGGTGACATAACAACTTATAATTTCTTAACTATATTTATATGTCATACATAGACATAAAATTCTTATAGTTTTATTATTCTCCTTTTAACCATAAATAATATTTATTGTTTATCTTTTAATTCCTTATAACCATGTAAGCCATAGTTTTAATTCCATAATTCCTTTAATCAAATTCTTTCTTCTAAATCTTCCAAATATCCATATAGGACCTATATTATTTAAATCTAAATTCTTAAACTTGTATTTCGGTTATTTACAAAACAACCACATTAATTCATAAACTTTACACTTAAATTCTAATCTCTTATATAACATAGTTTTAATTCCTCATCTAATTAAATTACAAAACTACCACTAATCTTTGGACATAACTTATAAATATTATAACTTTCAAGAATTACATCTTAGCCCCTCAAATCTCGGCATATATTTATATACTTTCTATAATTGCAATTTAGCCACAAAATTATAATCTTTACATAATGTCTTAAAACTATAGTTTTAATTTTAATTCTCCATAAATGCCGAATATATATATAAATTCTTAAATTACCAAACTAACCCCAAAGTAATTCGGCTATGTCATTTATTTCTCCTTAATTACATTTTCATCCCAAAACTTTATATTAGTATCTTAATAACTTATAATCTAAAGCCTAAATATTTAATCCTTCAAAATTTCGAAAGTGAACTCAATGATTCTCTTAATTATCAATTCGCCCACTAATAATTTACAAACTTTCATATCAACTTTTATAAATTACATAATAGCCCAAAACTTTATAAGAGTTATTTTAAGCTTGTTTAAATTATCTAAAATTCTTAAACTTAATTCCTAACCTTATATTATATTATAATTACACCAAATACCCCTTTAACTCTCGGCTTTCACAATAAATCCACTAAACTTTGTAAAAATTACATTTAAACCACATAACTTAATTAATTAGCCATTTAAGCACTAATAAAATATTTTTAACTCTCCAAACTTTATAATATAAGTTTATATATCTAAGTAGGTCATTAAACCCCATTTATCAATTAGAGCATTCGGCCATAAATATTTAATGACCATATAGTATATAAAAGTGGATTTATATGTCATAATAATTATACATAAATTCATAGGAGTCATATAACTCATGTATAAATTATTGTAAGGTCTTATATTGATTCTTAGCTCAAAATAAAACATTTTTGCCCTAGACATTTCGGCCTTATTTTATTTGTAACATAAATAAATTTGTGACACAAAAATGTGTCTTAAGGTAAATATTTTCTATATATGTTATAGATTATATTTTTGGCATATAAAACCATATAGTTTCGGTATTATTTAGCCTAGGAGATGTACATAATTTTTGTACAATTTTTTTTAGAAGCTTAACAAAGCTTATAACATAAAGATTTACTTAGTAAACTTACTTCTTAACAAAGGTGGTTAAGTGCTTGAACTTCTTCTTGAATCTCCAAGCTTTCTCCTAGGTAAACTTGATGCTCCTCTTCGGTTTTATGCAAGAGGTGAAGGTGTTTAGGAGTTAGATCTTGAATAAAGATCTTAAGTAGATTTGAAAGTAGTTTTACAAGACTTTACCTTAGACTTTTCTCCTTATAAATTCGGCACTCCTAAGGTAGGTGAAGAACAAGTTTTCCTTCATCAAAATGAAGAAGAAAAGAGACTTATAAGAAGTAGAACTTGGTTGCACATAAAAATGTGCTTTAAGGATTTTCAAGCTTTGAAACCTACCTTAAGATAACCTTGAGATGCTCCTTGGATTAATGTTGTTTTGGACAACCCCCTTGGAGATCTAATTGATGCCGAACACACCTTGTTATGCTAGGAAGAGTTTTGCTTCAAGACTTGCCAAGAAATGCTAGGAAATTACCTTAAAGATGAAGATAGAAGTTAAAACTCCATTAATGGACTTAAGAGCTTCAAAGGAAGAAGATGAAGCTAGAAGAGAGGAGGGAGCCTTACCAAACCGTGGAGGAAATGTGCAAGGAGGGAAATGAGACCTAGCTCACGTAAATGAAAGAGGGCAATTGGAATTTGATTTTGTTTTTCAATTTTAATGTCAAATGACTTTACTTTTTCTTAGTTTATTTCATGGTTGATTGGCTCAATAAATTTCCTCTTTTCCAGCATAGAAATCCGGCCATGTGGTGTGACTAAGCAAGAGTTGGAAGGCAAATAATGTTGGCTAGATGACAAGGTAAGAAAAGGTAAGGATATTCCTTTGATTTTTCAATGCTAATTGGCTTGTCTTCTTCTTCATGTAGAGTCACGAATTGGAGGCCTGAATGGAGCTCAAAAACCGGCCATGAATAGCCAAGGAAGAACATGGAAGATTACTTAGTTTGTAAGAAAGCAAAAGAAAAGAATCTTAGATCTACTTTTTACCTTTTTGCATTTTGTTTTTTTCTAGCCAACTTGGCCATGTTCTCTAGCATAATTTCGACAGCTCTCTGGTCAAATGAGTCACAAATTTCTTTGCCATTAAGTATTATAGCACATGGGATGATGAGTCATTATGTTTTAAGCCTTTTTTAAACTTTAAAGGCAAATTTTATACTAGTTTTTGCTCTCAAAATCGGCCCCTATAGAGAGCCTTGTTGACTAGTCACACCAACTTATTTAGAAGGTCATTTAACCATATTTAAGATTACCAATTCGTGGCATGTCAAAAACTACAAGGTAATTGCGTAAAACGCATTTTCGTGACACCCGAAGGTGTGTTTTGTGCTCTAAGGAAATTTTGGGAAACCAATGTTTTTATGAGTTCCAAGTGTTTGTAAACACTTATTATAGTAAATAAACATATAATAAGATGTTACATTGAGTTATATGGGGTTATATCAACCCGTGACATAATTTACGGGCCATCGGGACACTCCCGGGCCAAAAAGGAGCGCTAAGAAATCCTCCTGTGGTTTTTGCTGAATTTTGAGAAACCACTTCGTGGGTTCTCTTTATAATGGTTAATAATGATTTTAGGAACTCAAGGAATTAATTTTATAGGAGTTCGTGCCACCTCGGCACTCCTCCGGACTTTTCGTGCTTTAAGGAGCGGGCGTGAGCACTCCCGAGCGTTTTGCGTTTTTGACTGAATTTAGCTTAGGGAATATATTTGTATATTCATATAATAATTGTATGACCATTTGGTTTGAATATTAGAGGGTCATACAAGGTCATGTTTGACCATATGCTTCTAAGGCGTTTTAGCGTTAATGGTGGAACGACTATTTTTACGTAACGTTTTCATGCATGGGTTTGCATGCGTACGTGAAATGATTTATATTGGATTATATTCCAGTAAATAATGTTTTAATAATATTATTTATATTTGGGGTATTTCAGATGCTACAAGTTCAAGCAACAACAAATCAACTTCAGCTTCGAATATGAGTTAACATAAAACAATAAAGACAAAAGCATAAGGTGGGTCAAGCACGCTTACATCTGATGATATGGTATGAGCACAAATCGGCTACTCCTTCTAACAGCAGCTATTGTGGCAATGCGCATGTGGTTATGACACGCAACACCGTCTCTCATAGCTTCATCAACAGACATGACTTATGGACATAGGAAGGTGACCAAATGCCCAATTTTCTTTGCCAGCAACTTCGATATTAAGGGCCTTTGATGACAAAGGCATTTAATTAAAATTATACATAAAACTTACTATTAACTTTGAGAGAGAAAAAATGTGATACTTACAAGCAGTAGGCTTGCATCACCGAGATGTTCAGCATATCACCAAGCATCAGCTCCTTGACATCGCTAATACTCATCAGTAAATCCATGATAGCTTCGGTGGGGAACAAATGCTTCGGAACCTTAACTATGAAGTCAATGAAACCATCACCCTGCACGAGTATCGTTTTATATAATAGTTGCTGACGCTTTCCCAAAGACTTCACCACCTTTTTGTGAATAATGAAATTACGCCGAATTGGACTGATATAGTCATCCTGCTCACTCGATGGTCCCTTTCCTTTCGACGCATTGACTTGCTTACCTTTGTCAGCCATAGGAACAGGGGTCTAAGAAATAACAAGTTAGTATACGTTAGAAAACTATTCCAAAAACTACATTTAATGAAATGCTAAGTAAATTAATTTAAGTTCTTTTACTTACCGTATCAGATAAATCCACCAAATGCAAAGGCCACGGTACTTGTGAGCCACGTGCTTCAACGACAGTGCTCCAATCATTCCACTCTATCGGTAGTGGAGTGTGATCACAACCGGCAACGACCTGGTCTATGAACACACGGACGTACCAGGACGGAACCCGCCTATAATGGCACTGCAAAGTCGAATCAGTCTGTAGAATTGTGCCGAATGCAACCTGAGAGGTGCCATGTGCATTGATCTGCAGAAGACAACACTTTTTGGTTCCCTAATAAACAAACACAAACAATTAGATTCATACATTGCAACATATATACTTTTGATTAATTGTAAAATGAATAAAGGCAAAACACTAAAATTCACATACATGAAGCTTGGCATATGGGAATGGATCAGAAGGTGCAGGGATGGTGTAAGGAACCGGAATTTGAGAAGGTGCAGAGGCGGGAGCGGGTGCAAGGGCGGTAGCGGGTGTAGGGGCGGAAGCCGGTGCAGGGGCGGAAGCTGGTGCAGGAGCGGACACTGACAAACTAGAAGATTGATGCCCCTGAAGCAGCTGTTGCATTAATATCGCTTCCATTTGTTGCATCTGCTGCTGCATATCAGATTGGAATTCCTGTCTCAACCTTGCTTCCATTTCCCTCAATGCTTCCTCCTTCCCCATCCGCTGGGAGCGAGGAAAAAAATCCCTCTGACACACTACGGATTCGAATCCTCGAACTCTCCTAGGGTAATCCTTCTTGCCAAGCGCTTTGTTCAATGGATCATTCTGACTATGAGGCTCGGTAAGAAAAGATTCAGCACCTTCAGCAATCTTGTACATGCAAAAAACATGTAAATTATGAATTAGATCAAATAAGACATGAATAAATTGGAAGAAAAATTTATAAACTGCTATATACTCAGGACACTCACAATTTTTGCAGCTAAGTCTGCAGTCTCCTTCCGCGGATAATACATTTCGCCGTCCTTCTCTAATTCTCGGCCAAGCATGTATGCTTATGGCCGATTCACCTCATCCAGACTCTGAATCATCTCAACCGTGCCGTCCTCACGCATACGCTTCAGATACCCCTTTTCAATCCAGCCTGGTATACGTCCCGCATACCCAGCTCGGCCCATGTAGTGTGGGATCTGATCTTTCAAGCGATTCTCTCGAGCTTTTTCCTGAATTGCCTGTGGAAAGAATACAATTCATTTTAACTTTATCTTGTTAGATTAACAACATAAACTTAAAAGTTAATCTATAAAAATAATTACTTACCTTGAACTCATCGGTGATATGGTATTCATAGATTTCCTTCCACTCCTCCTCAGTGATCATGCCAACGTACAACTCATAGGGAGGCACCTTCTTCAGGTTGTTCGTATTGATCCAACCAGCCACCAGCCTATTTTTGAACGCTCGCATACGCAAAGCAAGCAATGACATCACCTTATCATGTGCCTCATCTGGGATCTTGTACTTCTTCTGCAAGCTCTCCCACACTGCCTTCTTTTTTTCCGGATCTTGGTGCCTCCAACCTTTGTTGATACTGCAATGGGTCTTAACCAGTCGATCCATGGCGCTGACAAACTTCTGCTTAGATCCGCTAGTGGGTCTAAGATACCTGTAATATATATATACACGTTAGTAATACATAATAAATATTTATATATAAATGTATAATATACTAGTATATGAAAAAATAAAACAGAATAACATATGGGTGTAAGATGTATCTATCCCACACCAGATCAATCTCAATACTCTCCTTCTCATTTAGACCACGTGACGGTCCTCGTGTCTTTCGTGGAAGGTGCTGAGAGGACGTATGAGCATCAGCAGCAACGGTGGTCTGTGTATGCTCCGCTAACTGCATCTCTACATCTATCTCCATCTCCTCGGCCTCATCACACTATAGGAGCACATCATTGTCGGCATCCATAATCTGCACAATATCATTACATAAGTATAGTCAGTGACATAAATAGAGTCATAAATTATACATGCATGTGTTGAGCCTTCACTTTTAAGCCGAACTTACTTTTTATTCATTTTTCCACCCACAACCCTTCTCCATGATCTGATCTTGTGCACTGAAAGTTAGTCACATTATCAACTTCCATTGGCATTTAGAGGGGAACATTTTCAATTTCACAGTCATAATCTTCCTTGTCCATAACACCATCAACACCAACTATCCGTCGCTTACTTTGCAATACAACTGACCATCTAGGATTAGATTGATCACAACAGTAGAACACTTGTCTAGCTTTAGAAGTAACTATAAATGGTTCTTCTATGTATGTCAATGCGTTTAGGTCAACCAACTTCATTCCATGTTCCACCTGACGGTAATTGCGCTTGTTGTCTACCCATTTGCATTGAAAGACACAAGTTTTATAACAGGTGTAGTTAAGGATCCTGATCTCCTGAATCACACCATAATACTCTTTCCTCATTGTCACTCCCTTACTACCTATATCTTGATATATTTCATGTGAAGCAGTTAGATGAACACCGCTGTTTTGATTTATTGACTTACGGTCTTGGCGTTCAGTATAAAATGTGAACTCATTCACATTGAAACCCTCGTATGATAAAACATCAAGATTCGGACCGAGCGCTAATAACTTAACCATTTTAGTCACATTGTCTGAATATCCATGCATAACTTTGTCTTTAAACCATGTAATGAATGTAGCATTCTGCTCCTTCTTTAATCTCACATCACTCATTAACGGATGTTGTGCTCTGAGAGCGCTTAAGAGTGACGTGAAGTATGGTTCAACATATTTGACATGACTCAACACGGTTAGATGTGCTTTACACAATGCACCAAAATCAGGCCTTACTATTTTTTCCCGATTGTACCAACACCCTGTAATTTGCCCTCATGCCTTGATCTCGGAAGTCCTATGTGAACGACACCTTCTAAGTAGTGGGTGTAAAAGTCAATCACTTCCTCAGTTACATATCCTTCAACAATGCTTCCCTCTGGATGTATATGGTTTTTCATTTTTTTTAAGCACACACATGTATCTTTCTAATGGATACATATACTTGAGATATAATGGGCCACACTCCTTGATCTCCCTTACTAAATGAACAAGCAGATGCACCATAATATCAAAAAATGAAGGTGAAAAATACATCTCCAACTGGCACATGGTGACAATTAGTCCAGCTTGCAATTTGTCCAGTGTCTGCATCTAGAACTTTAGTAGAAACTCCATTGAAAAACACGGATAAATTTTAATGGTTTTCCTGACCTTATGTGGAAGAATCCCACGAATTGTAATGGGAAGCAAATGTTGCATCAAAACATGGTAGTCGTGAGATTTCATACCTACTAACTTGAGTTCAGACATGGCCACCCAACTTCTTACATTGGAAGAGTACCCAGATGGTACTTTGATGTCAGAATGGGCATTGCAAAAACTCCTTTTCTTCTCTTTAGATAAAGTGTGACATGTGGGAGGCAGGAAGATACGGGTTCCTCTTTGTTGCGGGTGGAGCTCTTTTAGTATGCCTAACTCTACTAAATCTTTTCTCCCCTTTAAATGATCTTTTGTTTTCCCTTTAATGTTTAGCAACGTTCCACCAAGACTTTCTCCCACATTTTTCTCGACGTGAATGGCATAAATACAATGCCTTACCTGCAGATGTTGCCAATACTGAAGATCAAAAATATTGACCTTTTCTTCCTAACACTCATCTTTATATCTTTAGTTGGAGGACCAAAGTTGTTCACAATATCTTTCACCTGGTTATAAACATTGACACTTGATAAAGGTTGCCGAGATACAGCATGATCAGTCATCCCGTCAAATTCATCTGTCATCTTTCGATACTTATGATGTCTTGGAAGGAATTTTCGATGACCCATGTACGCACTTTTTCCACTATGTTTCAATCGGATATTGCATGTGTTATCACCGCATACAGGACATGATAATGCTCCTTTGATTGTATATCCAGATAGGTTTTCGTACGTTGGAAAGTCGTTTATTGTACAAAACAGCATAGCACGCAGTGGGAAGTTTTCCTTTACACAAGAATCATACACTGTTGCTCCTTTATTCCATAAGAGTTTCAAGTCGTCAATAAGCGGCTACAGAAACACTTCAATTTTATTCCCCAGTTGTTTTGGACCTGATATCAACATTGATAGAATAATATGCCTAAGATTCATGCACAACCATGGTGGGAGGTTGTATACAGTCAACAGAACAGACCAAGTACTGTGTACGCTACTCAAAGTGTCGTACGGGTTCATTCCATCCGTGCATAAGCCAAGTCTTAAATTTCTTGATTCTGTACCAAACTCAGGATACATTCTGTCAATGTTTCTCCATTGCAGTGAATCAGCAGGATGTCTTAATTTACCATCGTCCATCCTATGTGTTGCATGCCACCTAAGGTATTCAGTGTAAGTCCTTTGGAACTACAAATAACCGCCTAAACCTTGGGATTATTGGCAAATACCATAACACCTTCGTTGGGGAACGAACCTTTGGATTGTTGTCGTCCTGATGATCTTTCTTTACATAACATGATTCACCACATTTAGGACAATAATCATCTAGCTCATGCTCCTTCCAGAACAAAATACACCCCGATGGACATTCATGTATTTTCTTGTACCCCATACCCATTGGACACATTAACTTCTTCGCCTCATAAGTAGTTGTAGGTATGACATTGTCCGCTTGTAGTATCTCCTTAATAATTTGCAATAGATCCGTGAAACTTACATCGCTCCATTCGTGTTTCGATTTGACATTAAATAGTTTCAAGGTCACACTTAATTTGTTCAGCTCAGTGCATCACATCCAGCGTATAGTGGTTCTTTACATGACTGCATAATGTTTTCATGTGTATTCGGTTTTGTCTCGTCGTTAATCGTGCAGTTATCATCATCCCCAAAGTTTTATGTGTCATCCCCAAAGTTTTTAGTGTCGTCTAGTTCTGATTGTTTAATTGAAGCTTCTGCAGCATAGTCAAACACATCCACTGCATGCTGACCATGCCATAATGCTATGTCTTCGTAATCTTTTGTAAACCCACGACGAATCAAATGATCCTTAATTTCCTCAATATCTCTGTACTTGAAGTCGTTTTTGCAGTCGATGCATGGGCACATAATATATCCCTTATCCTTCGATTGAAGATTGTTGACAAGGATCTTACATAACCTATCGACCCCTTGTAGGTAATCGTTATCAAGTCTGTCATTGTACATCTTTGAATGCTCCATCTCTTTCTGTAAGATGTATTACTTTACAGCTGGTTGATATTGTTCATATGTTGGCAGATATTAGTCTAGTTACTTTTTAAAATTTTACAACCTAAACCCAACCAATCACGTTTAATCTAACATGCGAACAAGTTTATAAAAAACAGTTCGTTGAAAATTTCGGCAGCATTTCACTTCCATTCTTCTAGTGTATATATGAATGTATACACTCGAAGAACAAAAGGGAAATGCTGCTGAAATTTTCAATGAATTGTTTTTTATAAACTTGTTCACTACCTAGAAGGTGAGATTAAACGTGATTAGACAGTCCCTAAGGGGACTATCCAAGATATACCTCTAGTAGATATATCTCGGATGAGTGACTATGTTAGAGTAGATTTAGTAGATATTCAAAGAAACAATATATGAATTAATCAGACAAAAATTAAGAATTAATCAGACAAAAATTATAAACTAACCAGATGAGTAGTGATGCAACATGGCAGCAAGCAGCTAGCGATTGGTGAGCAGGAAGGGAGGGGAGCAGTATGCCCAAAGAGAGAATAAAGAAGCAGAGCCTAATGATAAGTTATATAGAAGCAATAATTAAATGACCGTTCAAATAATTTACTTATATGACCAAATTCTCCGGGAATTTCCCCTAAAAAATGTATGTTTCACCACAAGATTTACAGCAATTGCATGCCTCTATCCAGTCAATTAATATGAACTAAACATCCCAGATACAAAAATCAAAAATCAAATTTAATTTGATTGTGCAATTAATTGACCCTTCATAATCACTAAACGGCCAATTCATTTGGTGCCTTTACAACATTAATGTACATTTTAAACAAAAGGTAAAACAAGTGTCATGTTCTAATTAATTGGGTGTATGTTCAATCATGTTCCACAAAAACATTACTAATTGTAGTACACATGGCAAACTAGCTACTATTAGTTCAATTTTAATATAAAGCTCCAAATAGCACCATAATTTAGCATAGAACCGCATCTTACTGATCCAAAGCCTTAAATGCAGCACATGCGTGTACACAAAATTAAATCAGCAACATCATGAAATTAATTTTAGCTTGGAGGCAACCAACATATGCATGTGCATATACAAAATTCAACAAACAATTAAATTATCTCATGAAACTTCCCAAATTAACAATGTAATTGAGATAGGGTTACACACTTACTTTTAATTGCGCTAGCTAGATCGATCGAGCAGTGTCGGGGTGTAGGGAGCTATGCAGGTGCGATCGATCGGAGAAGACGAAGCAGGGTGCGCGCAGGGCTGGGGCCGACGGAAGTGGCAGCGACAGCTAGTTGTGGCCACAGACAGAGGCGGCCAACGACGGAAGCGGCGGTAAAGGCAGAAGTGATGGCGTTGACCTGGTTTTTTGGTAAGGGTCGACGGAGAAGAAAGCTAAAGGTCACAGAGAGAGAGTGTGGGAGTGACGAAAATTAATTGGGGCGGGTGAGATTAAAAATGTGAATTAAAAATTGAGAGGGTTATAAAGAACGCTTCCCATAAGAAGCGTCCTTTATGTTTGCTGATCAATAATAATAATAAAATGCTTCCTATAGAAGCGTTCTTTATATTGTCACCATTAGCAACAAAAAAATGTTTTCCTAAATAAGCGTTTTTTATATGTCATGCGGGAATATCATAAAAAATGCTTCTTTATGAAGCGTTTTTTATATGTCAGGCGGGAATAACATAAACAGTGCCTTATTTTAGAAGCGTTTTTTATATGTCAGACGGGAATAACATGAACAACTCCTTATTTTATAATCGTTCTTAAATATCATAAAAAAACACTTGACAATATAACCATTTGTAAATGGCCATTTTTATTTTTTGTTCCAGCAGTGCATAAAAGAAAGCAACAATAGAGTCAAAATGCTAGCTATCGCTACTATCCACCAGGAAAATGGTTACCTCACCTACTACTACACCTTGTTTTTGTACACTTTGCAACATATAATCTCTAAAGAATTTACATTTCCTTTCACTTCAACGTAGTTAACGCTCAGCATGCCCCAGTAAGTGCTCGTCTCCTCAAGACCCATTCTTCTCTTCAGGAGATTTGAATTAAGAATAATTCCATGTACAAATTAAAATAACTCCAACAACTCATTACACTTTAAAAATTCCACTAAAATTATCAACAAGCTCAAAATTTATCTTTTTCTTCCTCAGGATTCAACACCAGGCTTACCAGAGAAGCCATTCTAAAGCCTTTAGCGAGCAATGATCTCTGAGAATGAGTCAACCAACTGCCCAACTATGCTTTTTGGGTCATCAATGAGAGTCTGAATGAAGGTATTCACCACTCTCCTCTTCTGCTCCGTAGATCTCAAGCTAAACCAAGTAATTAAAAAGCTCCAGTTTAAACTTCTGCTTTATGTGGCCCTCACGCTCCAACCACCAAATAATTTTCACACAGTACTCAAAGTTCTCATCCAACCCACTAGGACCCCTATAAGGTGAGGGTGCTATCTGAATCTAGGGCATCATTATTTGGACTGGCTGATCTCTTGAGACCAATAAGCTTTGATTGACCATTATCCTTCTAGGTTCCTTGAGAGGCAACATCATCATAAGGGCCAAACCTCTCCCTAAAGAACAACCATTATCTTCATCCCTTGAGTAGTCAAATGGAGGATTAAGATCTTCGTTCAAGTCGGGTACTAAGACCCACATTCAGATCAAGTCCCCTCATGAGCATTGGTGGTGAATGGTAACCATCACCAGCTTGAAATTTAGCATTTGAATTGGAGCAGTTCTATGCATCTCTGCCAGAAATCCCATCCCCACGACACTTTTGTTGGTTTTGAGCAAGTTCAAAGACCTTTCCAAGATTTATCACCTTGAAGTCGGATGAAGTGGCCAAATTACCTTGCATAGACTCTAAATCCTCCTTGGTGTCTAAGTAGTTATGCTCAGGAGAAGGGTTCTCTTTCTTAAGACTTGAACCATGTGAAGTGTTGGGCTTATTATGGTGGATGATTTCAACACTCTCGGTAAAGAATTTTGCCTCAGAGTGACCCAAGTCACCCGACTTCGTATAGGAGACTATTCTAACTGTGTATTATGTGCAGGGTTACAAATGGGAAATCAGTATCCTTCTTTGTTATTTTGGAAATGTGCAAAAAGGCTCTCCCAAGAATACTTTTTCTTTGCTATCGGAGTACCATAATTTGTAGCCCTTCACACTTGCCATCTCTGGGACTTGGATTTTTATTAGAACTATAGCAACATAAGAGGCATTTACATCTTCAAACATAAACCTACAAGCAGCAGGGATGGAATCGACTGCCAATAGCATAAAGTAAGCTCATCAGGTATTTCACATGTATGTTTAACAGCCAAATTCCAAGCATGCAAAGAGTTGTAATGGAAACAGATAAATCTTGGATGTTTTTGAACCTCTATAATTGGAATCTTTATTCGCAACAATAACCAATAACTTAACTGGTTTCTCAATTGTATCACAACAGAATTTCTGGACATCGCAAGCTATAGGAAGCCTGCTAACAACGCCCCTTGCCATCTTGTCAGGCTCCCCACATATATGGCCCACCTCATCCTCCAGCTTTATCTTTGCATCTTTAACAATCTCATGGAGATCCTTAAATCTTAAAGTGCCATCCAAAAGTCTATATGCAACAGATATTCGATAACAGAGAGCATCCACTCGTCGGGCATCCTTCGCTATAGCAAGTTGTTTCTTCCAGCATTTAACAGATTTAAAAACAACAACAGTTGTAACTAAAGAGATTTTGTCACATTAGTAAAGAATAAATCAATCTAGACTCGAAATAAAGCATTATCAAATCAAGAAATTCTTAAAAAAAAGCCTGTAAAGCTAACAAATTATCAAATATTGTAACACCCTTCTCCATAAACACGTAATAATCTCTCACGTAGCGATAAATAAAACGTCTTACAGCGGAAGATAAATAACAACATTAGTACTCACTCGGGTGTCACCTGCCATTACTCGCCCATGCGTGTAACGAAGCATAACTATATCCAACAACCAAAATAAACAAACTGCTAACCGCTGTGATAACGAGATAACTCCTATACATCATACTAAGTCCATAAACCATAAACGTCGACAAGTGAGCGTCTACCCAATTCCGAATATACATAACCGTACCATAATACAATCCATAGTCTAACATCGTTATACAAATAAACTCCATGTGCGGTAATTAAAATAAACTCTAACTACCCTGATCCCGCACTTCGGCTTCGGCGATAATCAACAACCTGCACAATGAGTGTAGTCTCAGTGATAAACGCTGAGTATGCCGGGCCTGGACCCTATTGGTCACTTAGTCATTTTAACCATCTTATTATTAGATTGGTTTCATGCTTTACCATTTTACAGTTATAATCAATACTGTAATAAACATGCATAAATACATAACCATCCATCCAAACAGTCATAAATACCTAACCATCCATCAAATCCAAACATTCATTAAATATCACAAACAACCATTGTATGTTCGAACATATCGAAAAATAGTACTGAATAAACGCCGTAGCGAACACCATCCTTAGTTAATTTAATTTGGCCTTCAAGGCCCCATCCATCCAAACCATGTTAATTAAATACCAGTTGGGCGTCATGTTGGGACAACCCGATAACCTCACCAATGGACAGTAGTCCTCCCGTACACACGAAGGTGCTCATTTTGCCAGAGGTCCGGAGGCCCCTGACTATTCACTTTGCTTCGTAAGGCGTCCATATAAAGGCCGTAGCCACCTGACCCACGATCCAAATAGGGCTCGTTGGGTATATACCTGGAGCGGAACCCGATCGGGAACCCCTCAGTGATCACAAATGCGCAACCAAGTAGTTCGTAAACTACCGGGATTCCTCACCTCAACTCATACCAACTCTCTCTCATAATGTTTAAGATTTGCTCTTAGTCTTATGGAGAATACAATTTATTAATTAGCTGCCCAATGGGTCTCACGCATACCTAGAAGTAATCTAGGTTATATTCATGTTCGAGATCCATGCTCTAAAGACCGACAATGTCGTGACTCGTTCCTAAGTGTTTTACTTAGGTTACCATATACTTAATATTAATACTAAGGTACTATATTAAGTAACCGTCATGTCATCACATTAAACGCATATGTATGTTTATATAAGTCGATCTATAGTTGACGTAGTGTTAGTCCCGTAGGACGCTCGTGCATAAATAATTAATGCAGTATCACACAATCACATACACATATCCACACACATAACACACAAGTTATATCAACCAAATCCGAGCCCAAGGAATTCCTTAGGACAACCCGGATCAAACCCCTTTACATACCGTTCACCTCAGACCTAGGATGCGCAGTGTAGTCCACTAGCTCGTTAGGCGCGCCTTCGTCTGAAGTATGATCTAAACGGTAAAACTATAAGTTAGTCTCCATGACTAACTACATCCGGTATTTCCGAATAACAAGTAACCCCGACAGTTCATCCCCAGATTTCTACAGTTAATTGTTACGGGTTTCTCTAAACCAGTCGGCTTTGTTATTAAAACTCGTAGGTCAAAACGTTTCGACTGTTAAGTTTATTTCATTATATTTCTTCAATCTTATCCATCATTGAACTTAGGTATATAACCTATTGTTGCATGTATGCATGCATTATTTATTATATTGTATTATTTTCCCACCATCCATTATAATACATTGTATTATATAACTCATTATTTTTAGTAAACTACATTTGCATTCAAAAACTTATAACTTATAGTTTGTAACTATTTTCATGTAATAACCACCACCATTATATTATATGGTTTCCAACCATAATATATATCCATCCTTATATGCATTATTCTTGCATATGTATATATTTACCAATATAGGTAAGTTCCATGAGTTGTAAAACTCTTATATTATATGTTACATTTTTATCATCTTATGTGAGATGATAATTCCCATTAATTGTATTATTTTATACAACTTATATTAAGATTATTATCCTAATATTATGTAACACCTTTATGTTGTATAATTACAACTCCCAAGGTTTATTCAATATATACCTTAGTTTATAAATCTTATTTACTTATAGTTTGTCACATTATTTAATGTGAATATCCTTACCTATATTAATTCCATTTAAACCACATTAATACCATATAATTGTTACAACATTTATAACATTGTAGACCATAGTCTAAAATTCATATTCCAACCTTATTAATTCAGTACAACACTTTATTTTATTTTAATTTCATTTTGACCACATAACATTATGTAATGTTATACCATATACTAATATCATGTAATATGATATTTTTTGTTTCCTTTAACTTATAACCTATAGTTTTTATACAAAACTATATTTAATGCCGCATAGGCATATACATTTAAACCTTATTCTCTTCCATAACCCATAGTTTTCTTTATTTACAAAATTATCCCATAATTTATACCATGTTATATATACCATATAATATAACATTTTTAACTTATAAAAAGGTATAACCTATGGTTTTATATTTGTAAAATACCGAACATACCATGTTTGTTTGTAAATTAATTTCCAACCCCTTTAACTTTCCAAATTTATAATTTGACCACATATGTAATATATATATATATATATATATATATATATATACATATATTAAACATTTTAAACCTTAATATTAATAACCTATAGTTATATAATATTTAAATTGCGAACAGACCCCATGTCTATTCTTAATTATTTTTCAACCCACCAACTTTCTATAATCACAATGTGACCCACTTTATAACATATAGTTTTGTAATATCATTAAAACTATATATTATACATATATCTTATTAAATACTCTTATATTATTCTAAAAATCACCAAATTTCACCAAAGGGTTATAATTACCATTACTAACCCATATACTTTCGGTATTTGCATTTCCACCACATATTTTTAACCAAAGTATCACAATGACATAATAACTATATATTATACATATATAGTTTATTTTGATTCCAAAATCAACCAAATAAATTCCTAATAGCCCACGGGTGTTTATAATACCATTTTACACCCTTTAGTTTCGGTAATAACATATTTACCACATATGTTATAAAAATGTTACAATTAAATACTTATCTTATTATAAAACCTTAAATAAGTTATTTAACTTATCTAATTTGGTCAAAGCCTACCATATGGTCAAGGTTGACCTCCTTAATATTGCCTTGACCATTAATCCCCATATATTACGGTTTGTACCCATATTTTCCAAAAATTACCATTTAACCCCAAAACTTTATAAAATCTTATAATTTTTATTTTAAATCCTTTTAACCTCAAACTTTCGGCTTTGTTATTATATAGCCCCCAAATTTAATTTAATTATGGTTTAAACCCTTATAATATGCGGTAATACATATATATATCACCTAAACTTAATTAAAACCTTATAAATACATAAATAAAATGGCCTAAAGTACATGGCCTTATTACAACATTAGCTTATAAAATAAATTACACATAAATGCCCAAAAATGCATTAAACTCTCGGCCTCACCTAATATTTTTTCTTATTTACCAATTTTCCACATAATGTCTTAAATTTGAAAATTATGTTAATTAATTACTTATATAAATGTACTAAACCATTCCTTAATCACCTAAGGTCAAAATAAGACCTTTTATACCTTGTTCACTCACGGCAATATTATACACATATGTATAAACACATATTAATATACCAAGTGAAGGTTTAAGTGATTTATACCTTATTTTTGCCAAGATTAGGCCTTGTTTGGCCACGGCTGCTTAGGGATAAATTTTCCACAGCTTTATTTACATGTTTTCAAACAGCAATTAAGGCATGATTAGTCTTCAAGCAAGAGCTAACCATAAGAAGTGTTTAATGTATATTTTCAAGGTAAAATTAACCTTAGAATACCAAGGCAAGCAAAGGTGATCTTCGGCCTATTTTTACCGAACAAAAAGAGTATCAAAAGAGCTACTAATACAAGGTTTAAAACCGGTATAACTTAGATTAGAAGATGGCTAATTTTCACCTTGATTAAAATGCCAAAAATGGTGTTTTTGGCATGGATTTGGCTATTCCTTGAAGCTCTTGATGTACCAACTGAATAAGAATGTTAAGAAGAAGATTATAAGCCTAAGAAATCAGGTTTTACAACCGGTAATGAAGGGAATGAAGAGATAAGTGCTTAAAGCACATTTTTACCTTAAAAGATCAAGATTAGAACTTCCCTTCTTCTTCCCTTGTTACAGCCGAGAATTACCCTTATTTTAACCTCCAAAACAACCTAGAACCATGGATTGAAATGGTTGATGTTTAGCTCCATGGAAAGAGGAAAGAAAAGTGAAGAGGATGAACATAAAATGGCTTAACAAGCTTACCTAGAACAATTGGTGTTCTCCTCTGAACTTGGTATGTTCTTACGGTTTTGGAGAAGCAAAAGAGAGAGTGGAGCTTGAATAAATCAGCTGAGAAGAAGGTAATGAGAGGAAAGAGAAAGAATTAAGCTTATAAGGTAAAGTTTACTACTTTATTGAATAGTATTTAGATGACTCATTGGTAGATATTTTAGGTTGCTTAATGGATGGGTATGACAGCTAGAAGAGGCGGCAATGGGTGGTCAAGTCAATGGATGACATTTGACCATGATTTAAGTTAAGTAATTAAATGTTATTTTGGATACTATTCACCCAAAATCACCCATTTTGATTTTATTTTTAAACTTTGATTTATACTTTATAATATAGTCTATCATGTCACATTAATGATATAAAGAATGTAATCTAGTCTTTAAAGTGACAAAAAGTCAATATCTTAGAGCTCATACACAAAAATGTGCTTTAAGGTGTTTTAGTGCACATTTTGTGTCACAAGGTGTTTCTGAGCTTTTTTTTCTTTGAGAACGGTTTCATTGTGTTCCTTACATGATAATTGATCTTAGGAATCCAATTTTATATCAAATAGAGGTCATAAGACCTTTAAGGTTTCTTAGAGCACATTTTTGCCCTACTTGACCTTGAAGCATGTAAATGCTTGTTCTTTGTGTTGGAGTGTTGTCCAATAATTTTAGTATGTTACTTTATGTGTTAATATGCTTAGGACAAAATTTTAGGTCCTAAGAAGTTCATTTGGGTATGTATTTACCCTAAACGGTCAAAGGGTGCAATTCTTGCTTTGAGTTGACCATTGTTGTTCTCAATTGACTTTTAAGGCATGTTTAGGCCTTAATTAATTAGATTAGATGTTTAATCAATGTTTTATTAGTTTGGGGTATTTCAAATATGACTTCCACAAGAAAGAACAATTAAGTTACCAACCCTAGTATTCCTGAGACCTTGCCACAAGAAGCACAACAATAGCTCCTGTCTAACTGCATAAACTAGACGAGATTAACCACCCCAACCTTCTTCCTTCAAAGAGCACATTCAACATGGCAACTCAAACCACAAGAGATATTTTTTTTACTTTGATTCACATACTAACCAGATACCAGGGTTTTTGTTGTCATCAAAGAGGTGGCATATACAACAAGAGCACCTTCTGCAAAAAGCATTGTCTATAGACAGAACTGGCCAACAAGCTAAATTCATGCAGATCCATTAAGTCGAACATTTACTCTCTTATGGTTGCTTCAAGGATAAAGTAAATCGAGTAGGATTATCACCGTTTTGGTTTTGCTTCCTTGAAAATCCTTGATTGTTGAAGGAAGTGGAAGTTTTCTTGCTCTCTTGGTTCTTTGCACTCTTCTTACTTGCTTTTAGTTCAGCCATTTTGAGTTAGTAATGGACTTTGTTTCAATTCCCTGATAAAAATCGTCGACAAGAATCTTCACAGTAGGACCCTAGGAACTAGATTGACTTAGAAACCTGAAAATTGACATAAATAGTAAGGTTCTGCTAATGATCACAACATCTATCAGAGCTAGCAGCAATTATGATTGGCAAATGACATGGTTCTTGTCATTCACAACATGGCAATTTCCAATGTACAATCATAAGCAAGATAACAAAAACAACAAACACAACGTAATTAAAACATAGATAAAAAAACTGAAAGTATAACAATAGAAGAACTAAGCCAGGATCATTCCACCCATTTTCACAATACAGCTCATATACATCCATTCTTTGATAACAAGACAAAAGACTCAACTGGAGTCATTCCTTTCATTTCCCCTCTTAGGTTGCTAATTTGGAAATACAATAGTATATAAAGAATGCATGAGTTCATGGTAAAAAAATCGGACTGAGTAAAGGAAGATATGGTAGAAGATTGTTTACAAGATTTTTTTGTAGATATTATGGGGAACAAGAAGCCTGAGATATGGTCTCTCATAAAGTACAACTGCTGATTAGGTAGGAAAACTCTAAGATGATAATGAGGTTCATTGTAGAATTGAGGGAAAGCTACGAAGTGTTTATACTTTGACACCCATCTTCCAGACCCTTCCATGTAAACTAGACCACCATTTTAGCATTTCTTACTCCTCAAGGGTTTCATAATGTACATGCAATGCACAAGTCAACCCAATAAGAAAACAATACTGCAACTGTAATATAAATGAACAAGCTACTCATCGCAGTAGAACAATACCTTCAACACCACACCAATGTCCAAAATCAAGCTCCTAGCTCTGTCTGAATTTGAGTAAATGTTGTTCGTTATTGTAGTACAATTTTCAGGACTCTTTATTGCTTGCTTTATAATAGACTCAAGAAAGAAGAGGAAAATAAATTGAATGCAAGACTAGGTGGATACATGGAGAACAGGAAGTCATCCTGGAGAGGAAACATAAGGGATGACGAGGCTTGATTTTACTTTTCATAACAAGGTAAAAGACGATTTTCACCTAATTATAAACGCAAACATGTAAAATAAAAGAAGCTTAGAGAAAAAGAAATACAATAAAGTGAATAAAAAGAAATTTTTGTGTCTTTTCATGGACAATTTACCCTTTTGTAATAAGAAGTTAATAGCCCGGCCGCGGAGACAGGAAGAGGAAAAAGGAAGCCCAACATAAGGGAGAAGAGTTCCCCAAATCTAGTCCGATGACAACGCAAGAACTTAGATAATTAACACTTCATTCATCAAATTATATATAATATATTAAAGCGACATTTATGATAATGGTAACTAAACACACTTGTAAATAAAGAAAACTATGTGAATCATGAATGATCACAATCACCAGAGACATCATTAGACATTAATAAAAGCTCAAGACTTTACTTTGTCAACAATATTTAACGAAAGTAAAGGAATATCATGCGTAACATTGGAGGCATAGAAATTAAATCAAGTCAAATGACTTGATTTAAATCGGATCAGCTTCATTACCCATATTGCAATAGCCGAGAGAGACGAAAAACAGGAAGATCCATATCATCAGTGTATTTAATAGGAACTTCGCCACAAGAAACATGTGACCAAAACGAATAACCATTTATTAGATGCATGCATCAACCTCAATCTTACAGAGTCCCATAAGGTTATAAGTACATTGTGAAAAATACAAGCAGAAACCATATGCTGAATCGAGGGGGGTAAAATTTGACCCAGAAGAACACGCAACACATGGAGAAAGAAGAGGGAGGTTAATCCCCCGACCATCGAGCCAAAGAGGAGACAAATCTGAAAGCATAAAGACCAAAGAGTGCAAAAGGAAACAGATAACCAAAATAGGATAATTGATAGGGTTGATAAAAACAAACACAACAATAAATTTTGCAGGAGAAAATGAAACACATGCTGAATTGGGTGGGTAATAAATTGGATTACCTTTAGGAGTATGTGATTAACAGGGATCAATGAATCTAGAGTTTTTGTTTGCCTTAAAATCCACGAGAGAGAGTCAAACAAGATGAAGGAGCAGCAGCGTGAGCAACGAAGGAGGAAGAAGTTAAAAACTTAGGAGTAAATTATCTTTTCCAATTTTATTTCATGTTAGGTGGTGCAAGAGTGGTGGTCATTGATAGCCTCGATAAAAGGCAGAGTAACAGTAGTCCTGAGAAGGTGATTTATGATAGGGAAAGGGAAGAAAGTAGGTAGACCGCAGATGGGCGCAGGGCAGGTCCATGAATTCTGAGAGAATATTGACAAGTCTATCAACATTGTCACATTAGATTTGCCATAGAATATGATGTCATCCGCAAAATCTAGGTAGGAAATCTGGGGGCATGTTTGGTTAGGGAAATACCATCAAATATTTGATTTCTCATAGCTTTATTGAGGGTCCTTGAAAGGGCTTATTGATCAATAATGAATAGTAAAGGAGAGATTGGGTCTGCTTGTCTAATACCTCTCTATTGAGAGAAGGTTCTACTAGGAGATCTATTAATAATAACCTTACCTTTCACAGAAGTAACACAGTTCATAACTGGAATTCTCCAATGGTAAGGAAACCCATAGCCTTGTACTATCATTTAGGAAGTTCCAGCTAAGTCTATCATAAACCTTACTCAGATCAATTTTGCAAGAGAACATACCATGCTTTTTGGCTTGGGATTTGGCAATTTTGTGACGAAGTTCCCCTGCCAGGATGACATTATCTGTGATGATTCTATTTTTGACAATTTCTGACCGGTTTTGGGAGATAATAGTAGGTAGGATCTCTTGAATACGGTTGGCTAGGACTTTGGTAGCTATTTTGTAGACAAAGTTGCATAGGGTAATTGGACGAAATTTTGAGAGGCTGGTTGCTCCTTTTTCTTTTGGGATCAGGGCAATAAAGTAGTCATTTAGTTGTGGAGGAAAAGGTTTTCTTGATAAGATGTCTAGTACTATTTTTATGACTTAATTACCTCTTTCTGACCAATAGGTTTTGAAGAAGGCACCATTAAAATCGTCAGGGTCTGGGGATTTGTTTGTGCCTAGTTGTTTTATAGCTTGGAAAATATCTAAGCTAGAGTAAGGTGATTTTAGTTGATTACACTAATAAGAAAGGAGAATTCCTGAAACTGCTTATGCGAAAGGTTCTTTCAAGTGGAGCTTGGAAAAGTTTCTGGAAGTATTTGGTTAATATATTGTCCATCTCAGCCCAGTCAAACTTCATATTTCCATTCTCATCTTGAAGACATGAAATTTCTTTTATGCGTCTATTTTGAGTAATGGTGGCCACGGTTCCGGTTCCGGTTCTACCGGTTCTGGTTCCGGTTATACCGGTTCCGGTTCCAAGATATGTGTATTCAAGTTCGGAACTGGTTAGGGGCGGTTCCGAGGTGGTTCCGGATCCGAAGGTTGTATTCACTTCGGATTTGCTCAAAAAATCGGTTACGGCCGATTCTGGAGCGGTTCTGGTTCCGGCCGGTTCCGGAGCGGTTCTAGCCGGTTGCGAAATAGTTCCAGCCAATTCCGGAGCGGTTCAGAACGAATCCGGCCAGTTTGGACCAAAACTACGTCATTTTGCCCATTGACCAACTACTAATTGACCGGTTCTTGGGTGGTTCCGGTTCCGGTTCTACGGTTCCAAATCTAAGGGCGGTTCCAGACGGTTCCGGTTCGGTCCCGAATCTCAAAACGTTTATTCGTATTCGCTTCGCATGGGGCGGTTCCAGTTTTGAATCAGTTCCGGCCGGTTCCGGTTCCAATCGGTTCCGGGTAGAATCGGCGATTCCGGATAGAACCGGACCCGGTGACCACCATTAATTTTAGGGAAAATTCACGATATACCCCTGTTTTCTTTCGTAATTCACAATATACCCCTGTGATTTTAGTAATTTGATTTTAAACGTACTTCAATGTTGTCCAAAATTGATGAAACTTTACATGGACGATGCTAAAGTGTTATGTTTTGGTCCAATATCAAATTTGAAGCTTTTTAAGCTCACATGTGACCTGTGGGACCCAATGAATATGTGACTGTTTATTGGGTCTCACAGGTCACATGTGAGCTTAAAAAACTTCAAATTTGATATTGGACCAAAATATAACACTTTAGCACCGTCCATGTAAAGTTTCATCAATTTTAGACAACATTTAAGCATGTTTAAAGTTAAATTACTAAAATCACAGGGGTATATTGTGAATTACGAAAGAAAACAGGGATATCTCGTGAATTTTCCCTTAATTTTAAGAGGCTCAGCTATGAAAAAAATTGGGAAAATTCACGAGATACCCCTGTTTTCTTTCGTAATTCACAATATACCCCTGTGATTTTAGTAATTTAACTTTAAACATGCTTAAATGTTGTCCAAAATTGATGAAACTTTACATAGACGATGCTAAAGTGTTATATTTTGGTCCAATATCAAATTTGAAGTTTTTAAGCTCACATGTGACCTGTGGGACCCAATGAATAGTCATATATTCATTGGGTCCCACAGGTCACATGTGAGATTAAAGAGTTTCAAATTTGATATTGGACCAAAATATAACACTTTAGCATCGTCCATATAAAGTTTCATCAATTTTAGACAACATTTAAGCATGTTTAAAGTTCAATTACAAAAATCACAGGGGTATATTGTAAATTGCGAAAGAAAACAGAGGTATATCGTGAATTTTCCCAAAAAATTTTGTGTTTTTGACCCCCTCCCTAAACCAGGTATGCCGCGACCTCTGTTTCCATTTGGTTTGTTCCTTCATTTGTAACAGTTCAATCTCCAAAGTAGCCTTTTCCTATTAGCCAAAGCCCAATGATTTTGAGGGCCAGTAATGATTGTTTCTAGTTCTCTCCTTTTACTTACTAGTCTACTCTTCATTTTGTGGAAGGACCACCCATTCCGTTCCAATAATATGTTGATAGAACGGGACGGCCGAAGTGAATGTGACTCAGACACCGGACACATGGCGGAGCGGAGACTAGTTGTTGTCCTATCCATAAGAATCCGTTGTTCTAATCAATAAGAAAGGTGACCCATAACAACGGAGTACCAAGTACCTACCCTCTCGCCATCAACCCCCAGTAAGAATAAAGGTAAGCCGGAAATCCACTACCAAGACCAACCCCTATTCCCACTCTCCGCCGAGTTCTTCGGTTTGGTCTAAGTTATTTGAATCTCTGAATTTTAGCACCTGGTTCGTACTCTATAGCTTCCTTAGTCGTTTATCTTTCCACTTCCAGCTTCTTTTTTCTTTTTCGAACTTTTTGTTATTTTTATTTTCTTTTTTCTTTATACTTTGCCCCTCCTTGTTTATTATAATGTTTTCGCTTTCAATTCAAGTGCATCGGATTTGTTAAATCCACAATCGAGTTTCCAGCTTCTGCTCTCTTCGACCTATATTTATATAATCGCTTAATTATATGCGCTTCCGACTGCGCTGTGATGAATTTACAGCAAAATTCTCCAACATAATAGATGCTGCATCTTCGATGTGAAACTTAATGAAAGTGTATTTTGTACAGTTGTAGTATCAATGCACTGAAATCAGCAATTGAGCATCCATATTGTTTTTTAAAGGAATTGAGCATCCATATTGATCAACCCATTTTTAATATTTTACCAGTCGATCAGTAATTAGAAGGTCAGGGATGCATGCTGATGTTTATAAGATTGTATTAAAGTCACGATATCTACTAGTAGGTGTAACATTTTACTTTCTTCCAATGGGCCGATCTCGATCTCTTTAATCTAAACATGGTTCTTTTTGTTCATCCTGATTTTTTTTACAAATATCCTCTATGGGGTCGTTTTTAGCTGAACATTCTGAGACAAAAATTGCAATATTACATCCTATTCCCAGTTGTTAACCTTTCACTTAAACTATTGCAATTAGTAAGACTCTTAATTGCACTTTCATCTCAAAAGTTGTGTGCCGTTCTACAGAAATAATAAAATGCCAGAGAAAAGAACATCTGAGGCTCTCCTGAACAACATAATGGAGACTCTGACTGATAACATACCAAAACAGAAAGGTTTGTTTGGAGATAATGTGACAGAATCTGCCCAGTCTCAAGTCAACCGACTCTTTGGACGCCAGAAACCTCTGCATAATATATTGGGTGGTGGGAAATGTAAGGTCCTTTGGTTAAAAATTTCTATTTATTTGGGTTTTCTTGAAGTCTCTTTCTCATTGTAAATGTATTGATTATATTGCTATCCATTCTTTCTCGAGGTCATCAGCTGCTGATGTCTTGTTGTGGAGGAACAAGAAGATCTCTGCTAGCGTTTTAGGATTTGCTACAGGGGTTTGGGTGTTGTTTGAATGGCTCAATTACCATTTCTTAACCATATTGTGCTTCCTATTGGTTCTTGGCATGGGTGTACAATTTGCTTGGTCAAATGCGTCTGGATTTCTCAGCAGGTACTTTATTACTGTAACTAGACCTGGCAATTTGGGTTGCTGGGTCGGGTTGATATCAACCCTAACCCAACCCATTTAAAATATCAGCAACCCATGCCCAACCCAAAAATGGATGGGTCAGAAAATCATGACCCTAACCCAACCCGTTTAAAATCCTTCAACCCTAACCCAACCCACCCAACCCATTTTTTAAGCATGCAATAATTTAGACGGATTAGGAGTAGACTTTAATAAAAAAATCCAAAAACATCCAGAGCTAACTAATTAGGATGAAACAAAAGGAAGAAGTAATCTTGCTTGATCGACCCAACTTTAAACGAATTTCATGTTATGCAAAGAATGTAAAAGTACTACACCAATTTCCCATGAATAGAATAACACGTACTTTTTCCATAAGTTTATATTTATCAATATGAGCATAAAGCTCTACCAATGTTGGGGAGGAATCCTATCTAGATATGCACATGATCCTAGTGCCCTTAATAAAGAAGGAACGAAAAAAGTAAAATCACAATCACTTAATCGTTACCAACAGTTGAAGAACTTCTATGCAGCACGCTATCTGTATTGTTGGCTTCAAAATTTACTAAGAGGTCTATAATCAAGATCCTACTTACAAAAAATACATATCACCTACTTTTGTTCACCATTCTAGAAAATCTAAACATACATATGTTCTCAAGAACAACTATGGCAGTGAGAATAAGAAAAACAAACCTTGGGCAGAGATGAAGAGCGACATAGACATGAACAACGACGTAGAAGAAAAATGGATGTGAGTCTACAAGACGAGAGTATTTGAGTTTTCAACATTATGTTAAGGTCTGGTTGGGCCCTTTGTTTGATATGCAGCTGGTTAGGCCGTCTGTTTAGTTAAAAGTATGTGATATTATTAAAGGTGGGATAGTCCAACTGCACTTGGGCTTAAGGCTAAGGTATAGTTTCATCTGAAAATAACATATATATAATTGTGAATTAATTATTAACAAATATATTTTCGGGTTTCGGGTTGGGTCATGGGTTATGATCTCTACCCTAACCCAACCCACAAAATTAGCTTATTACCCTAACCCAACCCAAAAAATAGATGGGTCAATAATCAAGACCCTAACCCTCAAAAATGGGTTGGGTTCGGGTTGGGTTTCGGGTTGGGTCAAAATTACCAGGTCTAACTGTAACGGTCAACATCTTCCTTATCTTTTGTGTATATATTCTTCTTTAAGTTGACATACTGAAAGCAAGCATGGTGTCAGGTCGTCATCTGAGGTTCCACGCATTGTTCTTCCTGAAGACATATTTGTAAATATTGCGGTTGTTCTTGGTGCTGAGCTGAACAAGGCTTTAGGATTCTTACAAGATGTTGCAGCGCAAGGGAATTTGAAACACTTTTTGGTGGTATGTTTTTCGTTTTTCCTCTCTTCAACCCTTCTCCCTTTTCTACAAGATCTTATCATATATGCTTAGCGCAGATTAGTAGTAATTTATATGGATTTCCATTGCAATGACACATGTTGAACTTTCTGTTTTGCTGTATGGCAGTTAGTCATTTGATGCTGCCAAGTTTCCTTAGACTTATGTGCCACTATCTAATATGTATTCTGCTTTTTTTTGTAAGACTGCTGCAAGCTTGTGGGTGGCTGCTGTGATTGGCAGCTGGTGCAATTTTCTGACCGTTCTCTATATAGGTAAGCCAATTTTTTTTGGAAATTACTACTGCACGACTATATATCTTCCTATAAATTGTTGAACTTAATCTCTCATGTTGAAGTAAAACTCAACCTGAATGAAGCGTCAAAATAAAATGAAGAATATCTTAAAGATCCTATCTATCTAGAAAATACCTATCATTATAATTATGTGCTTCTTTAACTGTGACTATGGACGAGCAATCACCAATCGAGATAGATATTTTTCTTTCCTGAGTTGTATGTAGGAGTAGTCTACGTGTCTCATTTTGTTACAACTTTTGTGCTCTTCTTTCCTGTTATGAACGGAATGCACATCAGCGTTAGAATCTTTTTTCTACCAAAACAATTATCCTAAGATAGAAAGTGTCTCATGCTTAGTTGACTTAGATTAGACCATTTCTAGGTAGTTAACTGCACAGTTTTTCGTGCACGATCGTTTTATTGAATTGCTCGTTTACCCGGTAACTAAACTTATCTTGGTTAGTTAGACCCGCCCAATTGAAATGAAAAATGTAGTGCATCAGTTAAAAAACAGTGTACTGAGTGTATGTAGTGACTTGACTTTTCAGGTTTTGTTGCTGCGCATACCCTTCCTGTTCTATATGAGACGTATGAAGATCAAGTTGACAGCTTCTTAGACAACCTCATAGGCCAATTACAGCACCACTACAAGAGAATTGATACCCGTGTACTTAGCAGAATGCCTACTAGAAGTTTTAGGGCAAAGAAGCATGAATAGGTCAGAGGTTAACACCACTGTAATACCTCTAATTCTTGCTGTTGTTGTAGTCTATTCCTGTCCTTACAAAAGTGGCGGTTCTGCCTGCCTGAAGTGCTATTGAAAATTATACATCTGTACGTATAAATAAATATTGGTTATTATTTGATGGATCAAGTAAGAAAACTGGATATTTAGTTATTTACATATCAATTGTCAAGACTATTGAAAATTAGTACTTGAAGCACTACTAAAATTGTATCCTCCTGAACTTAGCAACTATGTTACTAGTTGACTTGGAAAATATTCCATGATTCTCTCCACAATCATGATTCATTGGTCTGGGCCTTACTGAAACGCCCAATGTACAGAGCATAGATAGATCAGATCAGAAGGAAAACATTATATTCAAATGTTGTTGTATTGACCGCTTACTAAATGAATCAGGGTTTTGATGTGTGTTGGAACCCTTGCTGTTTGGTTGTGATAATAAACTTGAAGATTGTTTGTGCAATGACTCTCTATGAGCATAATGGAGCTCTTGGTCTTTTAATGATAATGTCATAAGAGTTGAAGAAGCAAATGACTAGTTTGTCAACAAAGTGCGGCGTCACCGAATTTGTAGACTCAATATAAAGAATTACTTAGCAAGAAGAATCTATTTAGATAAAAAATATTTAGATGCATAGCCTGTTAACGAAGTGCCAAAATATTTGGAATTATTGCAACAATAGTAGTTGTATGAGTCTGAGAGAACAAGGCTATAAAACGCGTCTGAATGTCCCATTTTCGAGTGTCCCATTTTCGAGTTTCACTCCTAGAGTCACTCAACGCTCCAAAGTTGTTGGCTCCAAACATTGAGCCCCAACAATAGCTATTGACCATTTCTCAATGTTCAGAAAAGTTAGTATGAGTTTTAAGCTCCAAGACTAGCTAGCACTGGTCCAGAGAAACTTACATACTCATAAGTCTTGTTAGTTAGGGGTAGGTTTGTAAATGACTAATCCTAGCCTTTTAGCATAAAAGGAGAAGAGTTATTGGGGAGGAGGCATTGATCATCTTAGTCAAGAATGCTTTGGCCTCTCTTAGAGGGGATTAGGCCTCTTTGAGGATCTTTGGCCACTTTAGTGGATTAATATAGTGTTGATAGGGCTTGATCCTATCATTTTGGTATCAGTGCCCGATCCACTCCCGATCGATATGATGCCGTCTTTGTTGGAAGTCTCGCACAACAGCAAGGTGTGGAATGAGGAGAATGGAATTCCTAAACTGTCAAATTTTGACGGTGTCGATCCAGAGAACTGGTTGATTGCTACTGATCGGTATTTCAACTTTTGTGAGATCGACGAAGCCGACAGATTTCAAGCAGTTGCCGAGTATATGGTAGGACCAGCTCTTCAGTTTTTCGAATGGGTTTGGAATCTTTGCGGACAGACGTCTTGGTCTTTTTTTTTACAAAATTTGCTTTTAGAAAGATTCAAGAATTTTCAAAGGAAGGATACACTGGATTTGTAACACCCCGGCTTTTCTAACGTTTTATTAGGTCAATTATTTAATAATATAGGTTGGATATTAATACGCAGCAGAAATAAATCCTAAATCCGGAGTATTATCCACACTCGAAACTAACGAGTGCTAAGGCTTTAACCAACATTTAAATAATCCAAACCAATATTATTAATAAAAGGAAACCTCTAAAGTTATAACAGTCCTCAACAAGAGAGTCTTAAAATTTAGACAAAATTATTCATAAGTACTTAGTCTAGCGGGTCGTCGTCCCATCCCTTAAACTTTATGAGGACCTGTGGCAGAAATCCAAACAAATAAACAAAGAGCCACGATAAAGTCAGAAAAACTGGGTAAGCTACCATTTCACTACGTAAAAATCATTTTCTCTTTGAAAACAATTTTACAATATTGCAATGCACCAACATACAAATCATCACATAAGCATAAAGCAAACTTTGTATAATATTTCACATTTGCTTCCTCAATAACTTAAGAATGGATATCCAGATTAATTAAGTTATCTTCCTTGTCCCAACGCGCAGCCAGGACAAAACAACATCTCTCACATTTGGGTTCAACACACAACTGTAACCCGGACCCCAACACGCAGCCAAGAATCCAACCTCGCCACTAAATCCTTAAGTGTGCACACCCCCAATAGTTCAAAAGACTACGGAGTAGATCTAGGGCTAACTGTGTCCTAATGCGGCCCACAGTATCTCAAACTTATGCGTCCTAGTGCGGCCCGCATATATCAACTTATCCATGTGTCCTAATACGACCCACATGTACCATGGTATAATCTTTCTTATAATTCCTTTATTCATTGATATTATTCACTTTATAATCTCTTTAATTTCCACATATACCACCAAAATTCAATCATGCCACTACAATCATGACTAAATAATTGCAATCTCACATATTCATATCATTAACATTTTCTCATCAATTTTTCCTCTGAAAATAATCTCCATTTATTCACCAAATAATAAACCGCACACTTAAATATTTCCAGTAATCATTATCATAACCAATTCGCTCCCAAAAATAATAGTCACTCACAGATAACAATCATAATCACCACAAAAGATTTATTTTACGCAGTTAATACAAAGCTAGTGAACGCAGTAACTTACTTGGAATCTAGAAACGATTTGCACAATCAAACGTGAACTCGATTACTACTCCTCGCTCTCAAATTCAAAGCATATATTTGTCCTCTTCGGTCTGGTTGGAGAGAAGAATGCATAGAAAAGAAAATTTTTTTTGCTAGTTGTGAGAGGAGAAAGAGAGATTGGCGAGAGCAGATTGTGAGAGATGATGCATTGGAAGGGATGGATGACTGGTATTTAAAGAAAGCCGGAGGGAAACCCAAGAGAGAAAGAATACCAACCAATGATCACTAAAGTGAATTAAATTGTTTAGTTTAATTAAGGAAAAGAAAGGGTTAGGAAATATGAAAGGTAAAATTCATTCATTAGTAAAGTAGGAAATATCAAAGGGTAAAGATGGTTTACTGATTAAAGTAGGAAATATGAATAGTTAGAACTAGTTCATTACTAAAATCAGAAAAACTCAAAGGATGAAACCGATGGATTAAAACTAACTTATTTAGTATAGTTCAATCGTAGTAGTATTTAAATCGTAACATTATAATTATTATAACTCCATTATAAACAAATAAAATATGCTAAATAATTAGATATACACAAGGATCATTGTTATGACATTAAAAATCACAACCGATTTACTTTTAAAACATGTTATTTTATTAACACGAATTATCTTTATTATATAGTACGCTCGTAAATTATAGTATAATACCATAAACTATATATTATGCTCGTGAACTGATATGCTCATAAACTATATAAAAGATGTATTTTAAATCAACATTACTCCTTGAATCATATCATCATTATTATTACTACTCCATTTTAATTAATAAATATACCAAGTTAGCTAGAGAAATACAAGGATCATTAATACGAAGATAAAAATCACCACTACCATAGTTTTAAAACATATTATTTTATTAAACACATTGTCTTTATTAAATAATGTATAATATGCTCACAAACTATATAATATATTTGTAAACTAGAAAATAAATGTATTTAAAATTTAGGGGTATTTCAGAAAATACCAAAAGATGTCACCAACATATGGTAAAACTAACTTATTAAGTGTATGTAATAAAATCAACACTATCATTATTATAAACAAATTAATACACTAAAATAATAGAAAATACACATGGATCATATTATGACATCAAAATCATAACTGACTTATTTTTGAAACGGATTATTTATTAATACAAACTACATTTATTAAATACTATATAATGTGCTTGTAAATAATATAACGTACTTATAAACTATATAATATACTTGTAATCTATATAATATAGATGTAAACTTTATAATATATTGATTTTAAAATTTAGGGGTATTTCAGGATTTGGGGTGTGGGATAAACTGGAATACGACTTTTGCTTGTGGATCGAAGTTTGTGCGGGAAAAAGGAGCTTGGATAGAACCAGAGGAGACCGTCGGAGTTTGGCAAAGAGAAACGATCGACATGGAAGAGGTGGTTGTGTTTAAAATTGATGAACTAGAAATCACGGCGTTGACGGAGGATTTGGTGTCGATCAGGGGAGTAGAAGGAAAAGGCAAGAGGAGGAGGCGGAAGGTGAAGAGAAGGAGAAGGGAATCAGATCAGAAGGTTTGGGAGAGAGAAAAAATCATTCAGCAGAAGTTTGGGAAACTGAAAAACGATTGAGGCAAAGGAAGCTCAATTGGTTGAGGAGAAAGAAGAAGAAGCTTATTAAGAAAAAGAAAAGAGGGAAGAGCGGGACAGAAGTACCTGGTAATCGCTGCGGTAGAAATAGGGAAACTCCTCTTCTTAATTCAAGATCTGCATCTTCAAGACCACCACCATGTTTACTCGTCAAAACGTCCGAAGGAGTTCCACTCACCGACCATCCACTGGCATTCACCGGAGAATTCACAGACACTTGGTCGCTTCCCATCGATTTTTCATCAAGCGAGCAGAAAAGAGGATCGCAATGAAGTTCAGAGAATCAAACAATCAGAAGTGACGCTTCCAACGAATTCCAGATTGTTCAAGTATTTGTGCCCGGTCGTCAACCCTATGCAAGAAGATGAAGCTGCAAGGGGGATAGAAGAGTATGTGGGTGGTTGTGGCGGTCATTCGAAAGTTTGGTGAAGGTGCACGGCGACGCCAGTCCAGAATCGGGCCACTTTCTCCAACTCTTCTTCAACCCCGTTTATTTTCTTCTCCATTTACTGTGCTTGGTAAAACCCCCAACCCAAATCGCATTATCAATCACGATCGAGCTGGTTTTGGATTGAAGACGAAATGCTCTTGGTGGACCAAGCCAGACGCAGCAAGCGACGATGGTTCTAATGCGGGTGTTTTGAGTGTGGCCAAGCCGACCTTCATCCACTCTTCGACACCAAATTTGCTTCCACTGAAAGAAGTAGTACTCACAAGTTTTGCTACCGCAAGAAAAATTTGCTTCTCTAATAAGGAGAATACTACGGTCTTGCTCGACATTTGTTCTGGGCTGCTTGGCTCTTGTTTAACAGAGTGGAGCTGCTACTGTTACTGGCTTTGTTTCTTGCACTGGCTCTTTCAGATCATGATGTTGTTGCTACTTTAGATCTTACTGCTTTTCTTTTTCTTTTCCAACCTTGGGGACAAGGTTGTTTGAGGGGGAGAGTAATGATAAGTCTTGTTAGTTAGGGGCAGATTTGTAAATGACTAATCCTAGCCTTTTAGTATAAAAGGAGAAGGGTTATTGGGGAGGAGGCATCGATCATCTTAGTCAAGAATGCTTTGGCATCTCTTAGAGGGGATTAGGCCTCTTTAAGGATCTTTGGCCACTTTAGTGGATTAATATAGTGTTGATAGGGCTTGATCTTATCACATACATATAGTTTGTCCTTCGCCACTATAAGTCAATATTTCTGGCTAAATCAAAGTGTTCTTTCTTACCTAAATTATCCCCTGTTGAGAAAAAGCCACCAAAATTAAAGAGTACAAGTTTTCATCATCACAATTCAAGGATACAAGACAGAGAGTTATTCATGATCATTCCTATAGCACCACCTTATTGAGAGAAAATCGTGTATTGAGCATCCATGAGACTGTCACAACTAAGCGTTCCTGAATGTGTATGAGTTTTTCTATACAATGTGGGTGTGGGTATCCTTTGTATCAAACGATATACTCAATGACATAGATAGAGTTTTAGGTTTACGTCTCAGGCTTATTGTATGTGAGTAAGATACTCATAGGTAAAGTATGTGCAATAATCTTAGGTAAAGTTGTAAATCCTTATCTAAAAAATGACTACTGAGGTGACTAGCCTAATGCTTGGGGTCGTGGGTATGTTGGTTCCTTGGTTCTGGAATAAAGCATTGTATGGAAAAGTCTAGCATACCATAGGAGTATAGTGAAATTGACAAGTATATTAATACAAAATATTTATCTTATAATCATTTTACTTGTTATTATAGATCCCTGTATTTCTTCCTCAACCAATGACTCTATTTTTATTAAAGAAAATAACAAAATTATAGTTCTCGTGTATTTCCCCTATTTCACCGCTTTAGGAAAGCTCTTAGCAATTTCAGGGCACATAAGAGAAATTTAACCGCTAGGACTTTATTATTCCCAACTCTTTGTCATTGACAATGATAAATAGATTTTGGCTTTTGATCATTAGACCCCATAATATTTTTAACACCTAGGTCTCTTAGTTCACATCTTATCTATGCACAAATGCATACACAATGTTGAAATTTTCCTAGAAGAAATATTTCCAATTATCTGAACAAGTGGTATCTTATAAGCATTGGCTTGTAAATAACATCAATTTCCAAAACATAAGAAAATACATTGAAAATCATCAGAAATGTGTGCTTGAAAATAAGACATATATTGTTAGATTTGTATCATCTACAATGAGCATAAGAATAAACAAAGAAAATCACCTTATACCATGAAAACACACATATGCATTTTATTAAACTTAAAATAACTTTATCATAACCAGTCTTCATGATGTTGTATATGCTTCTTCGAGTTCAATATTACGGATCCGTTTTTAGAGCCCACCTGAAACCGACAAGATAAAAATGATTAAAATAGTCTTTAAAAACTCGACCAAGCTTGATCATGTAGTTATCTAACACTTAATTATACATGACCTAAATTTGCCTATTGTCTGACCCTATAAAAGGGCAATATATGATTTTACCTAAGCTGCTCATAAATAAATTAAATATTCAAAAGCAAAGGTAGTTAAATGAAAATATATCTCTAACATATGAATTGATTGCGTTATTGGCATATAGTGATCTAACTATAATATTACAAGGTTTCAACATAAATAAATCTACATATACTTCTGATACATGATTCAAAAATTTTGACTCTACCAAAATATAAATGAACACTACTTTAACTCATCCCAATTAATATTATACAATAATCAAACATAGATGATCTAACTTGAATTCGGCCTTGAAAGAATATAATAACCAGACATAGTTTAGACCTATAAAGTACCTGGATCGAGACTTACTCAATTCAAGAAGAATTCCATGATCTAGTGTAAGTGTGTAACACAAACCGACCTACTATCAACTACCTCAAAAAACACACCTATTCGATTACCAGCTCTATTGCTCCTCCATATCATAAGCAAGCCCCAATATCACACGATACCCTACTTACTTTTCATATAGTTTCTTGTTGAAGTTTTCTATAGAATCTTATGAACCGCTATCTTTTCATGAACATTAATTAACTTCATTGCTCATCAACTTTATGAAAATCAACGGGGGCTTCTTGTCATAGAATCTCAGTTGGATCGAGCAAAGTGACATTGTGCATGCTTTGGCAAAGCATGATTGTGTGTGGTCCATTTTTAGCCTAGAGGAAGAGGCTTCTCATTGATGCAAAAAAGTAAATCTACACACTTCTTTGATGAAAGTAGCCCTTGCTCGACGACATCAGCTTTTGAAGTATGATAGTGGATCGGCAAATGCCTCTCACATTTTTGTCCGATTGTGGTCAGCTGTCAGAATAAAGTAGAGGGGATGGTACTGAAATTGATGGCAGTTGTTCGATCAGTGTTTGAATGCAGCATTTGAATAAAGTAGATGAGAAATGGTGAAACCGGCACTGATATAGATGCAAAACACTAATTCAAACGCTGGATGCCACAAACGAACCCAATGTTAATAAAAATCTGTATCAAGTGATCACCATTTTCACATGACCTACATTATCTACCCATTTCATTGCTTCTTCCTCTTAAATGACAAATAACTAATATGTTATTTTTTTAAAAGTGATCACTATCCATCTAATCATCTCGCTTCAAATTACATATTAAGGTGGCGTTTGTTTTGGGGTAATCGGTTTCCTGCTGTTTGTTTTACCAGTTTTTACTATTTTCAGAAAAGGGAAAGGGAATGCGATTAACCCAAAACCCTCTATCTTGATTCCCCACCTTACTAGGGAATGGGATTCCCTTTCTCCAGTACACTTTGACCAGCAACATATGACCATTGATTGATGACTAATGACCATTGACCCGTGACTGGTGAATGTTGACCGGCAATTAATGACCGTTGGCCGACAGTCGGTAGCCATTGACCATTGATTGAGTACCGTTGATCAGTTATTTATTTCATTTCCCCAGCTCAAACAAACAACCGGAAAAATCAAAGGGATTTCTTTTTCATTTCTCTTCGTTCCCTTTCCTGATTCCATTCCGTTTCCCCGGCTTGAAACAAATGCCCCCTAAGTGTATTGTTAGAAAAGGGCTACACAAGGATACAAGATGTGTAACAAGAAGTGCAAAACCGGGCACACATATTGGCCGTTAATGTTTGTAAAACGAACATGTTTACTATATTTCCATTTTCCTGAAAACAAATCCTAATTCCTTGGTTACACTATGTATTTTGGGAACATAAAAATATATTTATGGTATGTAAAATTTTGTACTAATATATATATACATTTAAATTTTGATGTCACAACTTCCACTAAATGTACCTATTAAATTGTTAAACTGTACAATAAGTTTATAATTATTTTACTTTTAATATATACAAACTACCACCATAAAAATATAGCTACATAATTAAGATACATATATGAAATGTTTAACAAGCCTAATTGTTTTAGGAACCTAAAAGTAGGACATGACGTACATAAGGGGGCGTTTTTTTTTGGGTAATCACAAAAGAGAATCGGAATGACTTTGTTTCACGATGTTTGTTTAGCTAGTTGTTCCTATTTTCAGGAAAGGGAAATGGAACCTCAAAACCCTCTTGATTCCCCGCCCCTACTAGAGAATGAGATTTTCTTTCCCCGGTATACTTTGACTGTCGACATATGACCATTGACCGATGACTAATGACCATTGACGAGTGAATGTTGATCTGCAGCCGCCAACTGTTGACTATTGACACTGCTTGAAAAAAAAAAGAATAAAAAACGGGCTGTAAAAAACACTTTGTGTAGGAAGCGTTTTTTTACAGTGGCCGGAACACATAAAAAACGCATTGTGTAGGAAGCGTTCTTTAAAGTGTATGGCCGGAGCACATAAAAAATGCTTATATTAGGAAGCGTTCTTTATAGCTCTTAGTAAGACACTATAAAGAACGCTTCTTAATAATAAGTGTTCTTTATAATCGACGATAAAGAACACTTATTATTAATAAGTGTTCTTTATAGTGTACTAAGAGCTATAAAGAACGCTTCCTAATATAAGCGTTTTTTATAAGTCAAGTATAATGGACGCGGATTTTTTGGCTCAAATTTGAACATGCCGCTCTTCTCTCTTCTTAATCTTCTATATATTCTCTTCTGGACGTGAATTTTTTTGCTTAAATTTGAACATGACGCTCTTCTCTCTTCTTAATCTTCCATATATTCTCTTCTGGACGTGAATTTTTTGGCTCAAATTTGAACATGCTGCTCTTCTCTCTTCTTAATCTTCCATATATTCTCTTCACTCGCGTTAATTTTGCAACCTGCGCTGATCCTCTTCAATTCTCTTCTCATTGTAATTTTGCAACCATAACTGGCGACCAAGGAATATGGATTGCGCCTCTTCCATACTCTTTGATCATAGAAATTTTGCAACCGGCCATAACTGGCGAACAATGAACATGCTCTGCACCTCTTCCATTCTTTTCACTCATGGTAATTTTGCAACCCTAACTAGTGAACAAGTAATATAATGCTCCACACCTCTAGCTTCCATTCTCTTCACTCACGTACTCTTGTGCTTGCGAACAAGTAACGTACTACTCTACCTCTATCTTCTCATGGTAATTTGCAACCCTAATTAACTAGCCAACAAGGAACATGCATGCTTTGCGCCTCTTCCATTCTCTACTCACGATTTTGCAACCCCTGACGAACAAGGAACATGCTCTGTGCCTCTTTAATTCTCTTTTCACAATAATTTTACAGGTTTTTGTATGTCGAATATGTGAAAATGCACAGGGAAAAGGAAAATATAAAAAGATAAAAAAATAATAATGAAGAACGCTTCCTTAAAAAAGTGTTCTTTATTCTATCAAAAATATTGCGCCAAGACACTATAAAGAACGCTTCTTAATAATAAACGTTCTTTATAGTCGATTATAAAGAACGCTTATTATTAAGAAACGTTCTTTATAGTGTCTTACTAAGAGCTATAAAGAACGCTTCCTAATATAAGCGTTTATATAAGGCAAGTATAAAGAACGCTTCTTAAGCGTTTTTAAAGCCGAAATAAGCGTTTTTTATTCTTTTTTTTCCAGCAGTGTGACTGGCGGCCGTTGACCAGTTATTTATTTCATTTTCTCCAGCACAAACAAACAACTAGACAAATCAAAGAGAATTATCTATTCCCCCTTCATTCCATTTCCTGATTTCATTCTGTTTCCTCCGCTCAAAACAAACGCCCCCTAAGTTTGTTTTATAGTCGAAACATGTTAAAAAATTGAGAGAAAAACGAAGAAGAAAGATGGAGGGATCGAAGAACAATATTGAGGAAACTGTGTTTTAGAGTTTCGTATTAATCTGTGTAAAAAGAATATATTTACAACCCTAACAGCCGACTACTTATAGACATAAACTCATCCTAAAAAAAACCGATACGAGCCCCCCGAATGATGAGCCCTGTAATTGCAAGCCCAACCCACTATAGATTTTAAGTTAATTACAATAAAACAACATAGATGTAGACCATTAGTAGCCACAAGGGAAATCAAACATGACATTTGCGGTGAGCAAATGGTTATAATGGATAACCGTTGACCGAAATATGAAATGTTTGGTTATTTTGGTATTAACCGAATTAACCAAACTTTATAATAATATTTGTTTCAACCGACAACCGTTCTAACTGATAACCGTTTTATATATTACACTAGTAACTGTTAACCGTACGATAACTGAAATTCCTGAAATAACCAAAATAACCGAACTTCCTGAAATGACCAAAGTTCTTAAATAATAATCAAACTTCATGAAATAACCGACAAGAGAACTAACAAATATAAAATAAAGAGTTAATTAGAATCTTTACTTACAGACCCATAAAACAACATAAAAAAACAACATAAATAATTAAACTTCCTCCAAGACCGAGTAAGTTTAGATGAAACTATTGTGTAATTTTAATTGTAAAAGTATGTTGATAAAAGTTTAGCTATCATGGATAATCGGAGTTTGAATTTCAATATCTGATAACCGAACCGTACTTTATTACAGATAACCGAAATAACCAAAATACCTGAACTTTTGTAAAACGGTTAAAAAATATGGTCATCAAACCCGAAAAAAAGGTTATATATCAGTTATCCGAAATAATTAACCCTTTGCTCACCTCCTGTCCGGCGGTGGACAGCGGGATGGTGGACCTGGTGAAGTACTGAACTATTCTGTAATCAAATTGATCTAGAGTCACTGTTGACGGTTATAGACTCAGCAGGCGAGGCATCCGTGTTAAGGGGATTATTCCAAAAAAGGGGACCATGCCCATGGGTATAAAGTTTGGGCATATGCTCAAACAATATCTAGCCATTAGATTACAATTTATCTTTTAAAACATTAATCTCAACCGTCTATGTATTTTTTTATTTAATAATTAGTTTTATAAAAAAACAATCAAATAATAATAATAAGGGTATAAGAGACTTTTTTAATTATAACCAACCACTCCTTTATTGATAGGAGATAAAATTTACGGAAGTTTTTCTCACCCAATTGTAAAAGTAATTACTAGCATTTTAATAATTATTCCACCAGTAACTTCCCTAAATATACGACATTGACATTATGGAAATTTCTTTCAAACATCTATTAATGTTACAAGGTTTATGTAAAAAGATTTTTTTTAATTTGTTATTTTTAAATAAAGTAAGTTGCTTAAAATGTGGAATCTTTATTAGAATTGATGGTTTATAGTTTTCTTTTCAAATTAGATATTTAACTAAAATTATACAATTTTCAAAATGCAAATGTAGATTTGTTTGCTCATTTAAGAAAAAGTGTAGATATTTAGGTAAAAGGATATATTTTTTTAAACGAAGGTGTAGATTTGTATGAGGGAAGTGTAGATTTTTAGTTTTTATTGAAAGTATGATATTAGATTTTTCAAAATGAAGGTGTAGATTTATTTGATAGAATTGTAGATTTTTAGTAATTACTCATTTAAGTAAAAGTGTAGTTATTTAAGTAAAAGGATAGATTTTGTAAAATGTAGATGTAGATTTGTTTAATAAAAGTGTAGATTTTTTATTTGAACAATATAATTTTAAAACGAATGAGTGAAATTATTTTAATGAGTAATAAATAAGACAACCTAGGAATTTCACTTATGATCTTATATTTATTTTAAAGGGTTCATGTCAAAGTATTTTCAAATTGTTTCTTTCAAAATAATTTGTTTAAAATGTACATCTTTCTTTCTCTTTTTCTAACTAGATCGGCTGCATTCCCAATTTAAAAAATATTAATGGTTTATCATTTTTTTCAAATTGGATCGTTGCAATATACAAACTCATCTAAAATTACATTCTTATTTAGATATTTTAGTAAAATGTCATATTTTTAAATGTAAGTGTGGATTTTTTTTAGAATTGTGAATTTTAATTAATTCCTAATTCAAGTAAAAGTGTAGATATTTAGGTAAAGTAATAGTTGTTTCAAAATATAATTCTTTGATTTATTTTTGTTTGATTGTAATGTTTAATTAAGTAATAAATAAATTCAACGTTGTTCTTATACATTTCTACGAGGAGTCTTGTCAATTAAATTTCTAATTTGTTATTTTTAAATAATATTTTTTTTTGCATACAACGTGGGACTTTTGATTTTTCAAATAACTACTCAACTTCTATTACAGTTAAAAAAATTGTAACTAAGGGGTCGGCTCGTCCGATGCTACCTCTATTCTCTCCTCCACCGGGTTCAATCAGGGTTCTTTCCCCTTCCGCTACCTAGGCATCCCTATTTCGGCCAGAAAACCCAAAACCTCGGACTTTGCCCCCCTAATCGACAATGTACAAAGGGCTATTTCCTCCTGGGGGGGTAAACACCTTTCATTTGCGGGTCGCCTCAGTCTTATCCAAAGCACCCTATTTGGTATCATTGGCTTCTGGGCCTCGTCGGTTGCTATCCCCAAAAACGTCATCCAATGCGTAGTTAGGAAGCTTCGGTCCTTCCTCTGGTCCGGAGACTCAGCTGGCAACCCCACCCCGCCAGTAGCTTGGAGCTCTGTCTGTTTCGACAAGAGGAAAGGGGGTCTTGGCATTAAGGATATTTTCAAATGGAACATGAGTTTTCTCCTAAAAACAATCTCTACCATCATCCATAACTCCGAAAGACTTTGGATTCAATGGATCCATAGTGTATACCTGGAGAACTCCAACATCTGGGTCGCCAATCCCAACGGGGGAGACCCGTGGATCTGGAAGTCCATCCTTAAGGCTAGGGACTGGTGGATCAAGCAGTGCGGGTCCTCTCAGGACGCTATTTCTCTTTCCTCACCTACCCTCTCCGTCTCCGTGTCAACACCATTTACCAGGATGTCTCTTCCCCTCCTAGGCTCTTTCCCTGGTATAACATCTGTTGGAAGACCTGGGCGCTCCCTACGGCCAAGTTCATTCTTTGGGTTACTTTAAAAGGTAGATTGAAAACTTGTGATAAACTGCAATCTTGGGGCATTAGCCTCGCTAATAGATGCTGGCTCTGTGAGCAAGCTCCAGAGACAAGTGGGCACCTTTTCTTTTTTTGCAGGACTACTTGCAGGATCTGGTGGACCATATGCGACTGGCTGGGGATCCCCACCAACAGGTCTAACCTTCGCAGCTGCGCACATTGGCTATCCCACTATAGCAAGAGGAGAAGACCAAAGGACTCCGTCAGACGTGCGGCTATTGCTAATGTCGTCTACTTCATTTGGACTGAAAGATGTAGAAGAGCCATGATAGGCCTGGCCAGGGACCCCGCCCTCATCATTGCTGACGTGAAGGGAGCAATCAAAGGCATCATTGGGAATTATCCCCTTCCTAATCGAGACACTGCGTGGCTTAACCAGATACTGGATTCCTAATTTATTTTGCGCCATATCTGTTTGGTGGCCTTTTTGACTATGATGTATTAGGGCGGCCCATCACCCCCCCCCTTTTTTTGGTACTCATTCCCCTATGTATCTCTGTTTGTATAAACTCTACTATTCTTTCAATATATTTATCACCTCTTATTACAAAAAAAAAAATTGTAACTGCCAATTGTGGGAATATTTATTAGAATTATTGATTTATTTCTTTCGATGTAAACTAGATCATGTAATCTTATATTTTTTCCTTTATTTCTAAAAACTAAAATTAAATTTGACATCTATACCCCTATAATAAACAATAAAATCTAAACCTTCAATTTATTTGTTATAAATCCAACGGACATGGTTTAATTGAGCACCATGCTCAAAATTTGTTTTGAGCACCTTCCCCTCGTTGGGGATTATTCTTGATGTAAAAGATAACCAGGTATTAGCAAGTGGTGGATGGTGAGATGAGAGGCTAGGAGCTTTATTCGAGGTTTGGAGTTATTTTTTGGTTTCTGTTTGGGTGGGGTGGAAGTTGTCTTATGAATAGCAAGCTAACCTTTTGTGGGGACTGTTTAAAGTACTTTCTTTCTTTGGTGAGAATTCTCCAATGGCTTTATCCAATAAAGTTTTTTACGATATATCACCAAGTGGAGGTAGATTGTTTGTTTTATTTTTTTAACTGGGACTGCTTTGAATAAAACCTTTTGAAACTTAATTGTGTATAAAAAAACTTTCGTTTTGAAAATAGTTCAAAGCACCTAGACCTGGAAAAAGTAACCCGAACCTGAAAAACTGAACTGAACCAATCCGATCAGAATCCGAATCTCAACCGAAAACTATAACTTGAAAAATGACCTGAAATCCGAAATAAACCGACCCGGACCAAACCGAATCATATTATTGTAAAACCGAAAGTAAACCACAATCCACAATCATCCGAACCGAAGTCATCCGAACCAAAATCAACCGAACCGAAGTCACCCATAACCCGACGATGACCTGAAATCCGAAGTGACCCTAACCGAAACCAACCAAAAACCAACCGAACCGAACCCGAACTGAAACCAGTGTGACCCGAACTAATATATCCAATGTGATCGGAAAGAATATATTGCATTAATTATAGGAGACAATGAGAATAAAACAGAATGTTTACACCCAATATCTAGTTTAAATACAAATCAGTATTTAGCATTTGTATCATACAACACTAAACAATGCCCCACAATACTTTTACAATTAATCATTACTTAGTAAGTGGCGTACCCATAAAAAAGTATTAATAAACTTATATACACGAGAAATTACTTATACCACAAATATTTTGCACTATAAATGAAATACCCCAAATCTAAATAATATTATTAAATCATTATTTATTGGAATATAATCCAAACATAAATCAGTTCACGTACGCATGCAAACGCATGCATGAAAACGTTACGTAAAAATAGTCGTTTCTCCATAAACGCTAAAACGCCTTAGAAGCATATGGTCAAACATGACCTTGTATGACCCTATAATATTCAAACTAAATGGTCATACAATTATTATATGAATATACAAATATATTCCCTAAGCTATATTCAGTCAAATACGCAAAATGCTCGGGAGTGCTCACACCCGCTCCTTAAAGCACGAAAAGTCCGGAGGAGTGCCGAGGTGGCACGAACTCCTATAAAATTAATTCCTTGAGTTCCTAACATCATTATTAACCATAATAAAGAGAACCCACGAAGTGGTTTCTCAAAATTCAGCAAAAACCAAAGGAGGATTTCTTAGCGCTCCTTTTTGGCCCGGGAGTGTCCCGATGGCCCGTAAATTATGTCACGGGTTGATATAACCCCATATAACTCAATGTAACATCTTAGTATATGTTTATTTACTATAATAAGTGTTTACAAACACTTGGAACTCATAAGAACAATTGGTTTCCCAAAATTTCCTTAGAGCACAAAAACACACCTTCGGGTGTCACGAAAATGCGTTTTACGCAATTACCTTGTAGTTTTTGACATGCCACGAATTGGTAATCTTAAAAAGGGTTAAAATGACCTTCTAAATCAGTTGGTGTGACTAGTCAACAAGGTGCTCTATAGGGGCCGATTTTAAGGGCAAAAACTAGTATAAAATTTGCTTTAAAAATTTATAAAAGGCTTAAAACATGATGACTCATCATCCCATGTGTTACATTACTTAATGCCAAAGTATGTAGGTCTCATTTGACCATGTGGCTGTCGAAATTATGAAGAGAAACAAGGCCATGTGAGCTAGGAAGAAGACAAAATGTAAAAAGGCAAAAGTGGATCTAGATTCCACCTTTTTCATTTCTTAAAATTCAAGAGACCTTCCAAGCTTCTTCCTTGGCTCTTCATCAACGAATTGAGACCCCTCTTTTAGCCTTGAAATCGTGCACCATAATGAGGAAGAAGACAAGGCTTTAACTTAGTAAAATCAAAAGTACAACTTACCTAAATTTCCTTGTCTTCTAGCTCACAATTATTTCCTTTCCAACTCTTGCCTTGTCACACCTCACATGTCCTCTATTATGTCCGATTTTTATTGCTGGAAAGGAGTCATTTATTGAGCCAATCAACCATGAATTAAACTAAGGAAAAGAATTGTCAAATGACATTAAAAATTTGACAAAAGAAAATCAAATTCCAATTGCCCTCTTTCATTTACGTGAGCCAAGCCTCATTTGCTTCCTTGCCCTATTCTTGCACGGCTTGGTAAGCTTCTCCCCTCTCTCTTCTAGCTTCATCTTCTTCCTTTGAAGCTCTTAAGTCCATTAATGGAGTTTTAACTTCTATCTTCATCTTTAAGGTAATTTCCTAGCATTTCTTGGCAAGTCTTGAAGCAAAACTCTTCCTAGCATAACAAGGTGTGTTCGGCTTCATTTAGTTCTCCAAGGAGATTGTCCAAACCAACATTAAACCAAGGAGCATCTCAAGGTAGGTTTTAAAGCTTGAAAATCCTTAAAGCACATTTTTATGTGTAACCGAGTTCTACTTCTTCTAAGGTTCTTTCCTTCTTCATTTTCATGAAGGAAACCTTGTTCTTCATCTACCTTAGGAGTGCCGAATTCATAAGGAGAAAAGTCTAAGGTAAACTCTTGTAAAAATACTTACAAATCTACTTAAGATCTTTATTCAAGATCTAACTCCTAAAACTCCTTCACCACTTGCATATAACCGAAGTGGAGCAACAAAATTACCTTGGAGAAAGCTTGGAGATTCAAGAAGAAGTTCAAGCACTTAACCACCTTGTTAAGAAGTAAGTTTACTATATAAATCTTTATATTATAAGCCTTGTTAAGCTTCTAAAAATTGTACAAAAATTATGTACACCTCCTAGGTTTATTAATACCGAAACTATATGGTTTTATATGCCAAAAATATAAACTATAACATATATAGAAAATATTTACCTTAAGACACATTTTTGTGTCACAAAATTCATTTATGTTACAAATAAATTTAGGCCGAAAAGTCTTAGGCAAAAATGCTTTATTTTGAGCTTAGAATTTATATAAGACATTACAATAATTTATACATGAGTTATATGACTCCTATGAATTTATTTATAATTACTTAGACATCTAAATCCACTTTTATATAACATAAGGTCTCATTTAAATTATGGCCGAATGTTCTACTTGATAAATAAGTTTTAATGAGCTACTTAGGTATATAAATTTATATCATAAAGTTTGGTGAGTTAAAAATATTCTATTAGTGTCTAAATGACTAATTAATTAAGTTATGTGGATTAAATGTAATTTTTACAAAGTTTAGTGTGCTTATTATAAAAACCGTGAGCTAAGGGACTGTTTGGTGTAATTATAATATAATATAAGGTTAGGAATTAAGTTTAAGAATTTTAGATAATTTAAACAAGCTTTAAAATAACTTTTTATAAAGTTTTGGGCTATTATGTAATTTATAAAAGTTGTTATGAAAGTTTAGAATATAAAATGGGGCGAATTCATAATTAAGGAAATTATTAGGTTCGCTTTTGAATTTTAGAAGAATTAAATACTTAAACTATAGTTTATAAGTTATTAAATATCTATTATTAAGTTTTGGGGTGAAAATGTAATTAATGGAAAGTTCAATGACAAAGCCGAATTGTTTTGGGGTTAGTTTGGTAATTTAAGAATTTATATATTTATATTCAGCATTTATGGAGAATTAAAATTAAAACTATAGTTTATAAGACTTTATGTAAAGATTATAAGATTTTGTGGTTAGATTGCAAATATAAGAAGTATATATATACATGCCGAGATTTTGAGGGGCTAAGATGTAATTTCCGAAAGTTATAATATTTATAAGTTATGTCCAAAAATATTAGTGGTAGTTTTGTAATTTAATTGAATAAGGAATTAAAATTATGTTATAAAAAGAGATTAGAATTTAAATGTAAAGTTTATGAATTAATGTGGTTGTTTTGTAAATAACCGAAATATAAGCTTAAGAATTTAGATTTAAATAAATATAGGTCCTATATGGATATTTGGAGGATTTAGAAGAAAGAATTTTGATTAAAGGAATTATGGAATTAGAACTATGGCTTATATAGTTATAAGGAATCTAAAGGTAACCAATAAATATTATTTATGGTTAAAAGGAGAATAATAAAACTATAAGAATTTTATGTCTATGTATGACATATAAATATAGTTAAGAAATTATAAGTTGTTATGTCACCTAGACAAATAAAATAAACAACAAATGCAATGAACACATATATGTGCATTAAAGGATTTATAAATAAATCAAAAGGAATAACAAATAAGTTATACATTAAATCATGAGGTAATTAAAAGAAATAAACCTCACATGAAATAACAAATACGAGATTTGTTAAAAGATCCAATAGAATTATTATACAAGGGTAACATAAATTAACCCTCTCAGTCAATCCATTCTAGGACTTTGTTTAACCAGACGTTGACCGGGAATTTACAAGTACAGTCTACGGTGAACGGTATGGGATTCTTGCAACCTGTTTTCTAGCGGATTACACTGGCTTGTGTGCTATCTGTTGTTTGATATAACGACCAAGATAATTAATGTAAACTGATTTTTACTCTTGCACACTGTGATATTATTTTATGTGCGTGAATGTTGCTGACTACAACGTGTATGTCCCACGCATACCAACACTACTATACCAGTGGATTAAATACCTATGTTCAGTATACCGAGGACTTGTACACAAGTCTCTCACTAACTTCAGTTTATAACAAACGTCATTATCCTAAACGTGATAATTGACAATACACATTGTGTTCTTGTTTAACGTCCTTATATGACACTTAACAACTCTATACTACGAGAATGAGGAGCCCAGTTGGATCTGGCCATGCATGCTACAGGAGCTGTACCTGTCTCAGTCGTCTCCTATCTACGTCGCGACGGAACATTCAGTTGGGAGGAAGACTCTATTCCTTCCGGGTTTCAAATGCCCTTCAGTTCGAGGAAGACTTTATTCCTCTAGTGGGTTCTTATTTCCCACGCCATTCAGTTCAGGGTTTAACTACGTTATCTCCTGGGGTTTTTATACCCAACCTTTCTTTATAACGAGGTCACTATACCTCCACTATTTCAGATATTCAGTTATAACGGTCAGTCCCATTGTGTGGACCGACTATCAGTAAAGAATTTCAGTTCAGCTAACTCGACCTTCTGTGTCTTGTTCTATGTGACATTATTGTCCTTGTATGGATACTTGTTATTATCAGACTATGCTTGTTTACAGCTTTATAAAAATGAACTGCATGTGTTCGACAAAGTAGTTGGTGTGGCCCGGTAGACGATGGGCTGCACGTTTTCCATACCAGCATTGTTTGCTGAGCCCCTTTGGGGGCACCCCCATTTTTCAGGTACCTGAAGTTAAGAAGATTACCACACCGAGTGTAGGTGGGGTAGATTCAAGCTATGAGAGTCTTCTTCTAGACATTTATTTTACTTAAGTATTTTACATTAGAGTTTGATTCCTAGTATCTCGGGTTGTATCTGTATTCCAGACCGTGACATTTGAGGATTGTGTTTGGACTTAGCCTTGTTGGTCACAAGGGTGGCCAACGGCGTTGTAATACCGCCCGGTTGTTGTATTTATTTCCGCTGCAGTTGTATTTTATTTGGGAGTGATCGCCGTTCAGTTTATTGGATTTCGGGTTGGGGTATTACAATAAAATTTTAAAGTAATTAATTATCATGCATTTTCATTAATCGCACAACTAATAATGAATTAATGATAATGCGTTACTCATCAATGATAGATTCGTCAGAACCAAAAATATTTGTATATTTAGACTCAAATTTTATCACTAATTCATTTCATTATTGTATTAATTATTCATATATTGAAGGTGTTTTTATTAATGAGCTTTTTCAAGCCTTTATCCAATCTTGTGAATAATTCTCCCTCATTAGCAATTTAGCATAAATGTTTAATATACTTGAAGGTTTTTACCTATCTAGCAAAATTCTCATGCTTCCGAATAGTTATTCATCATTAACAGTTTTTAACTACCGTAAAAAAGGTCATCAAAACTTATTAACTAATTCCATTCGCTAACTATTAATAGATTGAAAATACAACTTACTACCCTTTGATACAATTTTAATAAGTATCCACAGACATACCTTATTTATACTCCTCTCAAAATATTGAAACCACTAAATAATCTAAAACTACATCAATAATTATGATAAGTTCAGAGTTAGTTGCTAAAGTATAACATGATGCAAATTATAATTATTAAATTAATCTTTTATATACATTTATACGTGTTAAGATTGATTGAAGTCAAATTTGCATATCATGATGATTGAGTTGCTGGATTCTGTAATGGCAACCTAATTTAACCGATTAATTGACCCGAATCCAACCCATAACCCGAAAAAACCGAATAAACCAGAGGCTAACCCGAACCGTAAGTTACCCGACCCGAAGTCACCCTAACCGAAAGTCATCCAAACCAAAAATCACCCAAACCGACCCGAAATTTCAACAAACCGAACTCAACCCGAACAAACCGAATTCAACCGACCCGATCCAACCCAAACCAAATATTGAACGATTTAAAATCAACCCGAACCGAACTGAACCGAACCAACCCAAACCGATTGACCCGAACTGCCACCGCTAAAAAGCACCATAATCTTGATTTTCGGCTGCCGACTTCCTTAAAATTTCTGTCAAAGTCATCTTGATCATTATTACTCTTTCTTATGGTGAAGTTCTTTGTTCTCAACCGTTGCTTTGACAAGTGTAAGAATTTTACTATCGTTGTCCCCCATTATTTATTTATATTACATTAGGTTACTTTTTTCTTTCATAATAGCAGTTGTTTTCCTCTTTCCCCATGGCCCATACTCATCGGATCCAAATCCCACCCGCTCGATCCACAGACGAAAAATTCAACGCTTATATATATTCGTATCATGTCAATAGAAAATTAAACATATTTATACAAAAAATGGGACTTTTAAAATTTTAATTGTTGAAACACTGCTTATTAGCAAAAAAGAAAAGAAAATTAAGGAAGACGAATACCAAAGAGGAATTCAACTGCTCACGTCTATTTTCTCATCCTCCTCCATCCTTCCTGCCGATTCAACAATTTCTCCTCATAAATCCATTACCAGAAACATCCCCTTCCTCTTTCATTATTGTTTTCTTCTTCTTTTTTCCCAGATATTAATCTATGCATTTTCTGGAGAAAAGAGATAGAGATGAAGAGAAGATCAATAGCCGCCCGAACCTGAGCTCCAGGTAACCGACATGTCAAATCTCTCTGAGATATATGAGATTGTTTCTCTTCAAACTTGATGGAGATCTGCAGAAAAGTAATTTTTTAAAAATATGAGAAAAATTTCATGCCTAGTTATGAAGATCTTTCCAATTTTTGATCTGTGGCCGTGGGAAACGGGTAGCTGTCGGTCTTTCCATTGCTTTAGATCATAGATGCCTGGTCGCATTGTTGTCAACAAATCCTGTCAATAGCACTTTTTTTTCGCTCTAATTCAATGTAATAGTAAAACATTTATTTTTCTTCTTGGAATTCGTAGGGATGCAAGGTATAATCATAGGTGATCTGAATCTTGTCCGTCTTGGAAAGAAATTTCCACAACAGATTAAGCAATTCCCCTATTTCTATTGATGTGGGAAAGAAGACGAAGATTGAGAGGGAGAACAGGAGAGTGTTTGAGAGAGGGTTAGGTTTTTGCTTAGAGATAGACACATGCCGCAGAGCCAATCCAACGGGTCGGGTGAACATGAAGAGGAGGACATGGGGCTTATTGAGTTTTGTGCGAATGGCATGTGCATCAAGACGGCAGAAGTTCAAGCAAAACTTGATGAAGGTAATATTCAAGAGGCGGAGTCCTCATTGCGAGAGGGCTTATCTCTCAATTTTGAGGTAATCACTAAGCTATCTCTCGCCACTAGTGCTATGAAATTTGGAATTAATTTCTGTTGAATACAATATTTTGAGTTGAAGTGGACCATGACTTGAGCTTTATACCAGAAACTTTTAGATGCCAGTTCAACATACTGTTGGTATCTAAGATACTTTTCTTGCTTGAAGTGTGATCTCATTGAAAGTGTCGCCTTAGTCATTGCCTTCATTTTTTTACCCTTGTCGTATGCCCTTATTCCTTCTTAAATTTTTTATAAGTGACACCCTTCTGAACTTTCCCCAGTAAAAGTGGCTCACGAATAAATGAAAAATTCTGTTTTACATTACAAAATATAAGATTGACTGCTTGCTGCCAACCTGAACTTGTCTTTCAAAGTTATCATACTTCAAGGAACATTATAGTAGCTATATCATTAGGATTAAGGATTAGAGATTGACATTAGAGTTTTGCTGTTTATGTGGCTTCATGAGGTATGAATTATGAATTTTTGTTTTGAACCAATAACTTAAATTTCTGAGTATTGTATATGCCTCTTTTAATCCATATATGTAGTTTGTGAAACTAAAAATTTAGATGACTCGGCATTAAGGTTTCTTAACCCATTCTTTTATCTGTCGATTTATGCATATATTCACTGAAACTATCTATCCTCTGAGAGCTTTATTGTTATTCACGAGCCTTTTCTTTTGCCTTATTCGATCCATCTACTATATATACTGAAAAGGATTTTAATCCTCCTCTCATATTCAGTTACTGCTAGCTTTCAGCAATAGTTGAAAACATCTGTTCTCTCCTCCTCCCAAATTAGGTTGCTTGTGTTCTAGATTAGAGGTTTGCTTCACTTGAACTCAATACCTTTCTTTCTGTGTGTTTGATGATGCAGGAAGCCAGAGCTCTATTGGGAAGACTAGAGTACCAAAGAGGTAATGTAGAAGGTGCACTTAGAGTTTTTGAAGGCATTGATCTTCAAGCTGCTATACAACGCTTACAGCCCACTTTGAATGAGAAATCTAAAAAGGGACAATCCGTATCCCAACATGCAACAAATCTGGTTCTTGAAGCTGTACTTCTTAAAGCAAAATCACTTCAGAAACTTGGGAGGTTTACTGGTACAACTATTCTATCTATTTAAAAAAATCCAGCATTTCATCACCTTATTTTCTTGTTCTTGTTTTCATCTGTCGTCATTGTTTGCTTCTCACATTCTTGATAACTGTGAAAATACAACTCTTGCTGCAGTTGCTGCTAGTGAATGCAAAAGCATCCTTGATGCTGTGGAATCAATATTTCAGCAGGGCATAGTTGATGCTCAGGTGGATAATAAGTTGCACGGTACTGTTAGTCGGGCTGTAGAACTCTTGCCAGAACTCTGGAAGCATGCTGGGTGTCATAAAGAAGCTATTATTGCATATAGGCGTGCCCTCCTGAGTCATTGGAACCTTGATAATGATTGTTGTGCACGGATTCATAAAAGATTTGCAGTTTTTCTCCTGTACAGCGGAGTTGAGGCCGGAGCACCCAGTTTATCTGTTCAAGTTGAGGGTTCATACATACCTAAAAACAATTTGGAAGAGGCAATACTTCTACTATTGATTGTCTTAAAGAAGCATTCCCTAGGTAAAACCAAATGGGATCCTTCAGTTATGGAACACCTTACATTTGCGTTGTCTCTTTGCAACCAAACGACCGTGCTAGCGAGGCAACTTGAAGAGGTGATGCCTGGGATTTTTAATCGTGTTGACCGTTGGAATACTTTAGCTCTTTGCTGTAGTGCATCTGGGGAAAGCAGCAATTCTCTAAATCTATTGAGGAAGTCATTACACAAACATGAAAGGCCAGATGACATTATGGCATTGTTGTTGGCCGCAAAAATATGCAGTGAAGATCCTTTGCTTGCTTCTGAAGGTGTGGAATATGCCACGAGAGCACTTTCCAGTGCTCATGGGAAGAATGAGCATTTGAAAGGAGTTTCCCTTCATATGTTGGGGCTTTGTTGCGGTATGCAGGCAAAGACCTCTTCTTCGGATTATGAAAGGTCACAGTTACAGTCACAAGCATTGAGGTCACTGGAGAGTGCTTTTGTCTCACAGCCTAATAATCCAGACCTTCTGTTTGAGTTGGGAGTTCAATATGCAGAACAGAGAAATCTAAATATTGCTTTGCGTTATGCAAAGAAGTATATTGATGCAACTGGTGGGTCCATATTGCGAGGTTGGAGACTGCTTGCTCTGATTTTATCTGCTCAGCAGAGATTTCCTGAAGCTCAGGTGGTTATTGATGCTGCTTTGGATGAGACAGCCAAATGGGAACAGAGACCACTCCTTCGGATGAAAGCAAAGTTAAAAATCTCTCAGTCTTCACCCACAGATGCCATAGAAACTTACCGCTATCTTTTAGCATTGATTCAAGCACAGAGGAAATCCTTTGGCCCACCAAAAAGTATTCATCAGGTATGTGCGTTACTCTTTTTACTTTAGATGACTGTTCAATGTAAATACCCGTCAATATTGAATTATGAGAAGAATCAAATCCTTTGGGCTACCGTAAAGTATTAATCAGGTTTATGCTCACTTGATACACAAGTACTTGAGGGGGCAGACAAGCAAGTCAATTGAAGTATGAGAAGAAATAAGTTAATTACTTTTGGATTCATATAGAAGTTGACTATGAAACAAACCCTCCTATCAGTTAAATGAATTAACCTTCTTTATTGTCAATGGCACTGTTTGATAGGCTGATGAAGATAAAACGAGTGAATTTGAAGTATGGCATGGTCTTGCAAATTTATATTCCAGCCTCGCACACTGGAAGGATGTTGAGATATGCCTAGAAAAAGCACAAGCTCTGAAGGAACACTCTCCAGAAATTCTTCATACCGAAGGTAGGTACTAATCTTTTTTTTTTACATAACACATGAAAATGGGGAGGAAAATGGTGGGGCTGGTGGTTTAGTTTTTATTTGCTTCCTTGGTTGCATACATATAGCTCCAAGAATTATAATTATACCGGTGTCTTTTTCTTCTGTTCCTTAGTAAATCTTATTCTTTCTGAATCATTGCTAAGGTGGAAGAAGAAAAGCAGCCCTTGGATTTACATAAACCCTTTTTTTCCAGAAAAAAACCAGGTGTAGCCTGATAATGGCTTGATTACTTTTTTTTTGTGATAATTTGCGACACAAAGGGCCTATATAAATAACCAAAAAACCAATGGATACAAACTCAACAGTTCTCCTTGCATGTTAAAACCTTATAAGGTAAACCCCTGGATGAGTAAAGAGTTCAGGTCATTGACCTGGCAATACGAACAATCCCAGGAAACTTGGCACCATATGGCCCTCTACCATCAAGACCAACAGCAACACCCCCACATCTACGAAAATGCTAAAAACAGCCTTAGAACAGAAAAACCGCCAACTAAACCACAACAAAAGCAACCTCCACATTGAGGGCTAACCAACAGCAACACGCCCATCATAACACACCAGACAGCCATTAATGACCAACCTGGCCACCATCATCACCACATTCAATGAAACCACCTCCAGCAGAGCACTCTAGAGAACAAATAACATCAAACCACCATAACCCCTTCGGCTGTGTTTTCCTCCCTGATCCACACTTCCTCTGGACTAGAGTGTGGGGCTACTACCTAGAGGTCTCTTGACTCCTTTTCTTCCGACTCTGTTTACCTTTCATACCCCTAGAGCAATTAGGATGGTAAGGAACTTAACAACGTGGCACTCTATCCCTCCCTCGCTTCAAATATATAAGATTCGACATTCTATCCTCTCCCTTGGCACTACACCTCTGGCTCTTGCCCCACAACTCTGAATGTTGTGGCACACCATCGGTCTCTTCAACAATTAGGCTACTACAAACCCCAACAAGACCATCTTTGAGTCCATTTCCAACAGTAGGGCTTCCAACAAGGGTGGTTGCCACATATCCTGGCATATTTGGGATACCTTACTTTCAAAGTTCCAAATGCTCCACGGCATTCAGGAGATTGTTCCTTGCCTTCAAATACTTCTACAATTTCTTAACAGCCCCTCTCTGATGAGCACTCTGAATCTCAACTCTTCTGCAAACTTACCTCACTCAACAACCTCCGCTGGATGCATTCACGATTGCATTTTAAGTCTGCAGTAGGGAATTCCTTATCCATCTCTGCAGGGGCGGACGCAGGGGAGGGGCAGGGGGGGCACTTGCCCCCCCGAAAATTTTGAAAATTTGTCAAATGCTCTTATAAATTTTTGTAAAAATACAACATATTATAAAATTTTAAAGAATGAAAGTGTCAAAAAATTTTTTTGCCCCCCCTAAACAAAATTTCTGGGTCCGCTACTGCATCTCTGTCAAAGAATCTCCAATATTGTTCCCCACCTCATTTCCTAAATCAACTTCTTTAAGTTAGGGACTTCCTCGTATTACCCAATCTCTTCCTCCGGAGTTTCAGGAATCACTTCAGGACTTAAATTCCAACTTCTGTGTGACTCTATAGGTTAAAATATTCCAACCTCTTTTGTCTCTTTGACAAATCTAATGTTCATCTTCTTTTGCTGTTTCAACCGCTGGCTGCCGGATACCTAAAAGGCTGTCTCTTTCCTTCCTGAATCCACCAGGCAGCTTTGTAACCCCATCAGTAAGTCAGGATGAATCAGGACAGTGGTTCGATATGTGAGCCAAAGTAAAATTACCAGACTGCTGTGTGCTATACCTGTTAAAATAGTGTCTGTATACCGATTTAAGAAAAATAATACTACATTTGTTGCTCAACTGTAGTCCCGGACTTGATATAAATAAGGTCACTTTGCAATAATCATATTATATTATAGGACCCAGAATCTTGATAGATTCGTCGGGAATGCACACTCGACTAGGCTTTCTCCCTCGGTTCTGTGATATATATTTTTTTCATTTTACATGCTAAATAGATTTCCCTCTCTTGGGTAAGACCAGACTTTTAGTTCTAAATATTGATTCTACGTGTTTTGAAACTATTGATTTTGTGTTATTTTCTCATTCTACAGTATCGCTTGTGCAGAAAAAATGGTAATGCAACCTTTTAGCTATTTATCTTGGAATTTTATAACCTAAAACTTTTACAAAATGGAAACCATATTATATGTATGATACAGGCTTTGTATGTATGTGCGTCCTGTCGTAGGTTTTACCCCTAGCATAGGCTACTTCCATCTAAGAGAGTTCATATATTGGTGAATGGTTGAGACTTGATTAAAGTTTGTCAATAAACGCACCTGCTTGTTTCTATGGATGCAAAACACAAAATATAACATTGCTCCTTACAGAAATATTCACCCTTTCTATCTGGACCATTATCTACAGTTACATATCTAATGATATACTTGACTCATACATTCTTCCAGGTGTAATGTGTGAAGGACGAGGGCAAAATTGGGAAGCCATCACTTCTTACATCAATGCTCTTCTACTGGAACCGGATTATGTTCCTTGCAAGGTACTCCTCGGTGCGCTGCTTTCTAAGATGAACTCAAGGGTATCCCCAGTTGCTCGGGCTTTGCTTTCCGATGCGTTGAGGTTAGAACCCACTAATAGAAAGGCATGGTATTATCTTGGAATGGTCCACCGGGATGAAGGGCGGCTTGCTGATGCTGCAGAGTGTTTCCAGGCTGCTTCCATGCTGGAAGAATCAGATCCCACTGAGAGTTTCGGGACTATAAGATAATAGTTTTCATTATGGATCCCTGCCATCATCTTCAGCGGGAGACGACAATCTGAAGTCCTATTTAATTTTATCGTCCTTTGCAAGAGGACAGATCTGTTCAGGTATCTGTGAGTTGTTACTTATTGGATACACCTTTTCTTTTCCTTCACTAACTTAGGAATGCGAGACAGTCAGCCGACACCATCATCACTGTCCCCCTTTTCATGGCCGCACCAAATGTCTTCTGCTGAGAAGGTTGTCGTGGGTTTTGGAGGAAGTGGTACTTGAGATTGAGAAGAGCAAGGATTTTCTGAATCTTCCATGTTTCATTGCTGAAGAAATGTTCAAATGTGTTTGAAAAGACTGCGAGCTAGGTCACAGGGGTGTGTTAGGGGACACCAATTTTTTGTTATTAAGGATGTTGTAAATATTAATTTGGTCCTTTGAAAAAGGCATATATTCATCCCTTCTGCTAGTGATATTCGACATCCAATGGTCTTTTTTTTTTCTTTTTATTTTGGAACAGAACAGATTGCTTATAGAGTTTAGTCAGCAGAAACCGTTGTATCCAACTGAAAAAGTAGAACCGCTTTCCTAAAAAATAGAACTGGAACTGCTTTGTTGTTTTCTCAAAAAGAACTGCTTTGTTAAATCCAATAGATTAGAATTCCAGTTATTGATTATCACCAAAATAGTTTTTTTTTTTTATATATCAAAAACCCAATATTCTCCAGCTAACAGATCATAGATATATTTCCCATTAAGAATCAAATTCGAGATATGGGTTTTCTCCCGATTGGCAGGCAACATGCATAGCAGGTCGCATAGGTGGTCTTAACTTCCGGCCCTAAGTACGTTTTTGAGAGTATAGCGAACCTGGCAATTCGGGTAATTTATAGATATTTACTGTTTGGTTTGGATTGGGTCGAGTTCATCTGGTTTAAATTAGATTCGGATAACTCCGGTTTGGTTGAGTTTGGGCTTGAGTGCTTTTGGTTCAGTAACCTCTGCAACATTTGATTTTTTCAGGTTATAGGTCAAATTTTGGTGACTGATCTAAATTAGGTTTGATTGATAAAATTTTCAAAGTACGAATCTTAAAGCAACCTTTGTAACTTGTATCTGTTTTCATATGTGACTCCAAATTCTTTTAATATAGTGTTACTCTTGATCAAGATTGTAATTGTGTATTTGTTGGCCAAAATCAAATTGGATGATAATTTTTGTATATGAATTTGTAACTATACATCTATCAATTGTATCGACCAAGTATAAATTTAAATTTTGTGAATTAGTGGTCAATATTTGGCACTTGACGTCCAGTCTACCCCGCCCACGCCCGACACCGTGCCTCCTGTCGTCTCATGCCCGTCACACCCCGCACTCATCACCTTGCGCAAGCGTCGCGCGCCTGCACCCATCCATCGTCGCATTACACAAGCATCATGGGCATGCATTCAAACCATTCATAAGTCTTAAACATAAAGAAACCTGAGTTTATAAAAATATAGAGTAATATAAAATAGTAACGATACACATTTCTCAGTCTTATGAAACATTTTAGGTTATGTTGTCAAGGTAGATGAAATAATCTGACGGAGATTATTCATCCTCCAAAATGCTAGTCTATTCCATGCTTCACAATAATCTACCACTAAGAATATTTATTTTCCTCATTTTATTGCGTAATTTTCTTTAGGCATATACACATCAATCTTGGTTAGTATATGTCTCAACTAAAAAGTTGAGGTTTTATAATTAAACTTCATCAACATTTATACCATTCCAAAGCCTCATGTCCTAAACGTAAAAAAAACCTAACTTTATTAAAATCAAAATTATTAGAGTATTATAAAATCATAATGATACACATTAAATTGTATTATAAAACATTTTAATGCAAAGCATCTATAGTTTGTAGCAAAACATCTATGTGTGGGAAGAGAAACAACACAATTATGAATGTTTTAGTCAACAAGGCTTGAGATACTTGAAGATTGAAGATGTCCAATATTATATATATCATTTGTGAGCAATGAACATTTATTGGATGTCTAAATCTTCATTATGTGTTTTTGGTTTCAAGATTATTTGTATGGTTGGAAGAACTATAGTAGATTAAATTTAACAAAGCATTCGGGTGGATTCGGTTCGGGTTGATTGGGTTCGGGTGAAGTCAGTTCAGGTGAAGTCGGTTCAGGTGGATTCGGGTTGTACCAAATTTTGGTTAGGTTCGGTTCAGATTTTCAGATCACTTGTCACACTATTCGGATCAAAATCATGTTCGAATCGGGTTGAATCAGTTTGGCTTTTCTGATGCGGGTCACCTTTGACCGGTCTATAGCCAATGCTCAAGTTTTCTGAGCGTCTGTTTCGTTACCTTGTCTTTTCACAATTTATGACTTTCTTTTCGTTCTCTGGCCAATAGTTGCCTCACCGATGGGGTCACTTGGTCAAGAGCATAGACCCTGCTTTTTTCTCCTCTTTGAAAAGTGTACTTATCGGAGATGTCAAGACCTCAATAAAGATTTTGTGGCTATAATAGTCTATCAGTGAATTGTGCGGTAAGGGCCGAAGGAGTCTCTTGTATTTTTTTTTTGAAAGTTACTTGAGATCACCATATATTAAGAAGAACAATACAAAAGGCAAGACTGAAAAGGCTAGAACCCTCTTAGTCTACTAATTCCAGATCTAACTTACATGCAGAAATAATACTAGGGAGAACACTATCCCCCACCCAGCACATAGTATTATCTAAGAAAGAGTTTCCTAGGTTACATGCAAGCCTAATCAGGAAATTGTCTATCAGAATAGCATTACCCCATATAATGCTAGAAACAGGGACAAGGAGTGTCTGATTATTGAAAGGTCTTCTAAGCTTGCGTTAATCATTCTTCTTTCTCCCATCCTAAGGGCTACTTTGAAATTCTTATCTACTGAATCAAAACAAATGTTATGGCTACCCACCGAAATGGCAAGTTCCATAGCAATTCTCTTCGCTTTGATATCAGCAAAATACACGCTAACAATGCTAGCAATTCTTCGATTGAAAACTGCAATAGGGAATCCATGTTCATTGCGAATCAGCCCAGCAATCACTCGATCCCCCAAAGGACTTTTATACATACCTGTACTTATATTGGAGAAGCCAACTGGGAGAGTATGTCATTGTCTCTGAGAAGCATAGGGAATAGAATTATTCATCACCTGAATGTATGCCTCAATGAAAACTCTATTAGCCTTGACTTCTCTCCACCAAGAAAGGTCCAAATTATGCTTAACTTTGTTTCTAGAAGCATATATGACCCAGAGGTTATTAGCAATATGGGAGAGCTTCATGGCATTCCATTTGTTAGCCTTGCGATGGAACCAATCCAGAAGACCTTCCACATTAGAGGGGACATTCGAAACATTGATCAAATCCTTCCAAGTCTCAGCCATTGCACAACAATGGAAAAAGCAGTGGGCCAGAGTATTCTTGCCCCCACAAAAGAAGCAATTTGACTAACCTCCAATACACCTAGCGAGATTATTCTGGCAAGGGATGATGTTCCCCATGAATTTCCAGAGATTAAGCTTCACTCTGGGACAACAAATGAAGGAGATGATCTTATTACACACTTTACTAGCAAAATGGGAGAGATTAGAAGAGCTCTCAGAAACCCGATCAATAACAAGAAAGTTATAAGCCGATTTGACTATAAACTTTTTTGTCTCTAGAATGGATCCAGTTCCAAGAAAGACTACTACCATCACCAAGAGTCGAGAGAAAACTGGCCCCTGTGTCAAGTTGCGAGTAAGTGCCTTCCTTGAGGAGATACAAAAATGAAGAAATAGACTTCCAGATAGGACTTCCTTTATCACTAGGTTGACACTCTCTTAAATTGGTATGAAGGTAATAGAGATGTTTCATGATTTTTGCCACAAGGGAATCTGGTTCAATAAGCAATCTCCATAACTGTTTAACAAGAAGGGCTTTGTTAAAATCTTCAACTTCCCTAAACCCTAAGCCACCCTGATCAACTATATTACAAATATTGGACCATTTTTTCCAATGGAAAGCCTTTTTGTCTTCTCTACCACTCCACCAAAAAGAGGCAAAAGCTGAATTCAGTTTTGCAATGATTCCTTTGGGATGAGCAAAAAGGGACATCGTGTAATTGGGGATTGACTAGAGAATGCTAGAGACTATTATAGATCTCACTGCATGGGCCATAGGTTTAGACCAACTCGAGGTCCTTTTGTAGACTGATTCTAAGAGATAAGAGAAGAGATCATATTCCTTTTACCAATTTTGAGAGGAAGGCCGAGGTATTTAGTGAAAGAGGGGACCTCTTGAACATTGAGCAAGTTGGCAAGGTTACATTTCATGGAGGGGGAGAGTCTTTTACTAAACACAAGTTCGGATTTGTGAAGGTTTATTTTGTGGCTAGAGGCTTGGAGGAATTTGACAAGAGTATGATTTAGGAAGGTAATATTAGAGGGGTTGGCCGTACCAAAAAGGAGGATGTCATCCGCAAAAGCTAGATGAGAATCGAGGGGCAATGAGGGGAGAGTTTTATACCATGGAAGTCTCGTCTAATATCGGAGTTATTAAGGAAACTGGATACGACTTCTTGGGCCAAAATAAATAGAAATGGGGAAAGAGGATCCCCTTGTCTAATGCCCCTGGACTAAGAAAAGGACGTACCTGGTTTGCCATTGATGAGAATGGAGCAACTGACTGATCTCACACAATTCATGACTGGATTGATCCAATGCGAAGGGAAGCCCATTGAGATAAGGACCTCTTGGAGAAAAGACCACTCTAATCTGTCATAGGCCTTGCTAAGGTCCAATTTAAGAGCAAAGAAACCCTTCTTGGTGGCTTGGTTCTTCTCTAAGAAGTGATGGAGTTCACCAGCTAAGATAATAATATCCGTGATAAGTCTACCTTTCACAAAACCTGATTGATTATACAAGATGGGATGAGGGAGGATATGCTGAATTTTATTCGCTAGAGTCTTCGAATCTATCTTATACACAAAGTTGCACAGAGCAATCAGTCTGAATTTATCGATATCAATAGCTCCCATCATTTTTGGAATAAGCGTGATGAAGTAATCATTAAGAGAGACCGGAAGGGGCTATCCTCTAAGGATAGGTATGACGACATCGACAATCTGATTACCAATAATGTGCCAAAAGGTAATATAGAATTTGCCATTGAAACCATCTGGTCCTAGAGCTTTGTCTGAACCTAACTGTTTAATTGTAAAATATTTCATCCTTTGTATACGGACTAGAAAGCTCGGTCACAAATCGATCATCAAGGCGCCCCTCCACTGTCGGGATAAAATCCATGTCGTTCTGAGGACCAGAAGAGGCGAACAGGGTTTGAAAATAATTCCTCGCTATAGATTCAATACTATGCTAGGAGTAGTGCATATTTTTCCCTAGGCCCATAAGGCCAAAGATCTCTTTTGATCTTTTGATAGACGAAGCTCTAGCGTAGAAGTAACCCATATTCTTATCTCCTTCTTTAATCCATGATTCTCTTGATCTTTGTTTCCACTAGATTTCTTCACGGAAAGCAAGCATTTCAATTTCCATAAGAAGTCTCTTTCTGTTGTTTGTAGAGCCCAAGGAGCTATTACTGATAGCAATGGTACCAAGTTCTTTTTTCTTATTAACGATCTTCCATCTAATTTTTGAAATAGACCATCCCTTCCACTCGCTGAGTTTTTTAGCACACTGGCTTAAACTAACAATGATATCAGGATTTTGAGCACTCCACACTTCGGCTACAATCTCAGCACATTTGGAGTCCAAACACCAACCATTTTCAAATCTAAAGACTTTTACCAGAATTTTGTGTTTACCAAAGAATCTGATAAACAGAGGACAATGATCCGAATCTTCTCGTGGCAAGTGCTCAACAGAGACATCAGGAAAAAGTAGAAGACCCTCGGAGAAACAGAATACTCTGCCTAATCTGCTATGAGAATTTGACTCGCCTACCTGACAGTTGGTATAGGTCAAATTATCTCCAAAAAAAACTAATATCATGAAGATCACACTCTGCAATTGCTTCTCTGAATGGAGACAAGTGAACCTCCTGTCTAGTCCTACCCCCTATCTTTTCGAAGGCTACCAATATCTGATTAAAATCTCCGGCCACCACCCACGACAAAGAAATGTTGCTTTATGAGAAGCAAAAGGAGTTTCCAAGATAGATATTTCAAAGACCAGTTGGACCACCCATAGAAACCTATGAAAGCAAACTGGGAGTTCCCCGGAAGAGTAATAACCACAGATATATGATGATGAGATTGAGATAAAAGGGAGCACCCTAAGAAGTTTTTCCACATGAGACACAGACCGCCACTTCTTCCTCTACTAGCAACAACTATACCCAGATAAAGAGGGAATTTATTAAAAAGCCTCCATATCAAGTTGAGATCTATGGGTTTCACTAAAAAAAAAAATTCTGGATTCAATTTGAGAATCAAGCTCTTCACCCCCGAGATGGCCTTTGGGTGCCCCAATCCCCTACAATTAAGGGATTAACAACTCATCTGAGAACCACAAATTTCGAAAACCAAGCAGAGCGACCGCTGCACAATAACCACCTCCACCACTGAACTGAACCAATAAACCACCCTCTGAGAAATAACTAGTCCCCAAGCGCAGAGAATCTGAAACCCAGACACTCTGAATTAACAATCGTGGCAGACAGCTACTACCTGAATAGGAATAGAGGGCAACTCCACTACGAAATAGCCACCACAACACGACTGAACCAAATGAACACAACCAACGAGAACCCATTGTCAGACAACTTGGAATAGCTACAAGAAAACAAGAAATACGATAACTCTGGTCACTACCCAGAAGAACGACGGGCTGAAACTCCCTAGCTGACCAACGGAACGGAACAAATTGACAAAACAATCTCACCGCTGCTGATGGACCCAACACCAAACAAAAGTTGAAGAAACTCCACCGGGGATAGGCGAAGTCAAGACCAGCAGAAGAACCCTCCAATCAGACAGAACAAATGGAGAAAGAGAACCAAATTAGGTTGAAATTACCGCACAGGAACTACCACCACCTGAGACTGGAACTAGGGTTGGTGAAGAACAAAACTCCCGGTAGAGAGGAAGAGTATAGGCACGACACCAATCTATCTGTTTGCACAGAAGAAAAAAACCAGAGAGAACGAAGCTTTTTGTCTCTAAAATTGCCTCCAGCGACTCGTAAATCTCTTAGTCTACGGTGCGGTTAGTAGAACCAGTCCATTTTCAATCTATTGTTACTTAAGTGTATAGGAGTCTCTTGTATTGGTATGAAGTAGTTGATTATTTCTATTCAGCCTTAAATATCATCTCACATTGAACATGTGGTGGTGGGGCGGGTATGTGAGGGAATGAAGGTCTTAAACTCAGGGATAGAATGATACAATATGCAATAAAGTAAAACTTATACTACCTCCGTCCCGTCATAAGTGTCCTGTTGCTTTTGGCACGTTTTTCCATCTCAATATTAAACATATAAGGTAAAATAATTTTATAAAACTGAATTTTGTATATATAGTTTATCATGTAAGGAATCATATGCAAAACTTAAATTTCAAAATTAATTTTTCTTATATGTTAAAAATTGAAGTCAAATGACATGTCCAAATAGTAAACAGGACGGTCAATGCTTTAGTCTTACAAAAATTTTACATAGTCATATACATAACATTGTTAAAATTATACTCTCTTAATTTTAAAATATAGATCACTTTAATTATTTACGTGATTTATACTATATATTATGATCAAAGGTATGTTTTCACTTGGCAATATGTTATGAAAAAATTATAATTCAATTTCTAAAAGTATATATCATTGGAATCTTGAGTGCGTTAACCTAGCTTAATAAATTCAAACAATAAGTAAGCATAAAAAAAACTATATAGTATACCAAAAATAGCACGTAATTTTTCCTAAATAAAAATTGTGTCAAGTAATTAAAAGCAATGTAATTGTAACTTGAATGACTTAGCTCGAATTAAGGCCCGTAACAAGTGATTTCAAATAAGAATAATATTTTTAGGAATTTCTAATAATTTATTTGTTATATTTATTTTTGATTTTGATAAAAGAAAGTTTTTTTATTTTGAGCATGACATATAATAAAAAATATTTATCACATAAGTTTTTTTATTGTTAATTCTTAAAAATGTACATAATATCTATTCATATAATATATATATAGTATTTGTTTCAATTTTAACCTTTTTTTTAACAAAAATTTTAACCTTTAGTATACGTGTGATTTGACCGACTATATTTCGTAATTTTGGTAAGAAACAATAATTCAGTACTATATTTTATTAATTTGGAGGTATGTAATGTAATAGAAGAGAAATAAACACATCCGCCAAAGAATAAATAAATAAATGTTTGTATTATGAATCTTATCTATCAATTAGGAGACGTTATGCTTATGCACACTTTTCTAAAATATCTAAATTGTAACGTTCACTTCTGCCTTTATTAAGAAAAAAGAGAAAAATATTGAAAAGTCATATCGTTTCTTTAGATAAATTATATGCATTACCTTAAAATTGTATACATAATCCTATACAATTGTATCTATCCGTGCCTTTATTCTGCCGTAACCATCGATAAATAGAATGGAAAATTACTACCCATCTATGACATTTAGTGAAATAATACACAAGTTAAAAAAATTATTTTTCTCATCTGGTTTTCATTTTTTACATTTCATAACTATTTTAATTTTTATTCAATTTAGAAGCTTAAATGTTATCAAAAATTGATGATGCTAAAGTGTTATATTTTGATCAAATGTCAAATTCAGAGTTTTTAAGCTCACATGTGACATGTGAGACCCAATGAACATATGTTCAGATGTCACATGTTTTTTTGGGTACCCACGAATCACATATGAGCTTACAAAACTTTGGATTTTGTGCCGGACCAAAATATAACACTTTAGCATTATCTATGTAACGTTTTATCAACTTCAGATAATATTTAAGTATTTTTTAAGTTTAGCAAAAAATTAACAGATGTAAACGAGGAAAACCACATGAACGAGGATAATAATTTTTTAAACCTCTCACCAAACGTGGAATGAGAGAGTAGTAGAACACATTCATTAATGAATGTACATGGTCACTCAGTCTGATTCCGAGGCCTTTGGTGATGAGATTCAATCACTCGCTGCACTTGATCAATGAGTCAACTTTGGCAGTGAGGTCTTGAGCTTCAGCCTCGTGACACCAACCAACCAACCACATGCTTTAGCATTCTGATCAAAGCTTTAGAGAAGCGACCCAACGCAGCCAAGGAGAGCCTCACTTATCAAACTCATACAAAATCGGAGCTTCCGCATTAAATTCCAACTTCTATCCGTACTCAAACACTCATCAAACATTTTGTAGGTTGGTAATGGGAACATGGAGCTTACTCCACCTTGGTAATATGGCTTCATGCCATATGTCAATGTATATTGGCTCAATTAAAGTAGAGAAGAAAATAAGAAAAAATCAAAAAGAAAAGAAAACACGTACACAAGGAGGAGGAGAGAGAATGAGGAGAGAGAGAAAAAATAATTTTTTTCAAATGTTATAACTACAAATAAAAGTGCAAAAATAAAAAAATTATACTGTGTTCATCATTTTTCGTGCTCTTCAAAACAAGATGTATCATGGATATGTTTTTGGTCAACTTAAAATTTTATGTTTTTAGAATGAGTATATATTAGTATTTTTAAAGTGAATCTTACTCATTAGTAAATGAATCTTCTTTAATAATAAAATGAACTATATCATTAGCAAAATGAATCTACCACAAACACCCTAAAAACCACCCTAGGATAGCTAAAAACGTCGAAGGCATTTTTAGGGTTTGTAGTACAGGGTTAGGACCCTAAACCCTAAACCACCAAACCCTAAAAAACTGTCGAGTCAGTGACGACAATATAAAACGTAGAAATATACCAAAAAGATTACCTACCGCCCAAACACCCAAAAAATCACCATAGGATAGCTAAAACGTCGAAGGCATTTTTTAGGGTTTGTAGTACAGGGTTTAGGGTCTAACGACCCTAAACCCTAAACCACAAACCCTAAAAAAACTGTCGAGTCAGTGACGACATAAAGCGAGAACTAATGCCAAAAAGATTACCCTACCCCCTAAACACCCAAAAAACCCTAGGATAGCTAAAAACGTCGAAGGCATTTTTAGGGTTTGTAGTACAGGGTTTAGGGTCTAACGACCCTAAACCCTAAACCACAAACCCTAAAAAACTGCCGAGTCAGTGACGACAATATAAAGCGTAGAACTAATTCTAAAAAGACTACCCTACCCCCACCCCCCCCCCCAAACACCCAAAATCCACCATAGGATAGCTAAAAACGTCGAAGGCATTTTTAGGGTTTGTAGACAGGGTTTAGGGTCATTAGACCCTAAACCCTAAACCAAAACCCTAAAAAACTGTCGAGTCAGTGACGACAATATAAAGCGTAGAACTAATGCCAAAAGATTACCTACCCCCAAACACCCTAAAAACCACCCAAGAGAAATGCTAAAAACATCGAAGACATTTTTATGGTTATAGTGCAGGGGTTAGACCTCTAATTCAATTTTTAACAATCTTTGATCACTTTTCTTAAACTTAAGATTCACATGACATATGTATATATAAATAAATATAAAATTTTAAATTATCAAAACATGTTCTTGTAGGGTCTTATTTTAAAGAGCTCGAATTATGATGAATAATAATATAAAATTTATGTTATTTTGACTTATAACTAATAAACTACAACATTTTAAAAATTCATAAAAAGACAAAAGTAAAAAAGACAAAATGATGCCACCTTACAAGGTGGCACCATCGCTACCTTCGAATTCGCCTTGTAGGTTTTATGAGGACGGGAGATGCGCTGTTCGCTGGGATGCGGCATATGCCACTTTTGGATTCATCTCCCCAGTTAACCCATAGTTAACTAATAGCAGATCAACGAATGTATTATGGACTATGGTAGAGAAATTCAACCAGTAGACATCTGTAAAATTTAGCTAACTAAATATTTAACATTCATTATAGAACTGGGCCCAAAAAATCATCCTCATCTTATACACCCTAAATCTGGAGCATGATTCAAAACCATTAAAACGAAGAGAGCAATCTCATCTAACTAAGCTGGACCGTACACTCCAGCGTTCGGAGCAGGAGATCATCATCATCAATCAAATCGAGCAATTAATGAAATAGTTGAGAGGGATTGAGGATGAAGAGGACATGGAGCTGTTGGACCAATAGACAAAGACACCCGTCTTGTCATAACCGTGGTATATTTGATTACATAAATATAGTATAAAGAGGTGGTCCTCGTGTGGATTTTACACTCTTCTTTTAGTAACATACTGTCATATATAAAACAACCAGATCAAAACAACTGCAAAACAGACATGCTGAACAGAGAGGGCTGACCAGGGACATGACAACACCCCCTTATTTCCCAAGAATTACAAAGAACGCCATGCCACATATCACTATCTACTAGGGATGACAATTTTAAATGGATACCCGCTAACTTAATCCACTCGATTTAAAATAAACGGATGATAACCCGAAATAAACAAATGACAGATCGGGATGGATGATCGGATGATGGGTCAGGTCGGGTGATGGATGAATTATTTTCTTTCATTACCCGATCCGTCACCTGTTTAAAGTTACGTCTTGTTTTATTTCAAGCAACCAAACAAATCTTAAAGAATTAAGAAAAACTAAAAAAAATAGTTGTAGACTTATAATTTACAGTTCATTTTAATTTTCATACTCATACAAAGCACAACATAACTATATTTATTTTCTTATTGATATTGGTGTAATATTTTTTATTATGTTGGAGTGAATTTTAGAAAATTTTATCTTTTGCAATACATAAAAATTTGATAGTTTTACCATTAAAAAAATATGGGAAAATTCACAAGATACCACTGTTTAAGTTTCTAATTCACAAATACCACTGTTTTTTTCGTAATTCAGCTTTAAACATGCTTAAACGTTGTCCGAAATTGATGAAACTTTACATGAACGATGTTAAAGTGTTATATTTGGTCCAATATCAAATTTGAAGTTTTTTAAGCTCATATGTGACATGTGGGACCCAATGAACAAGTCACATGTTCATTGGGTCCCACATTTCACATATGAGCTTAAAAAACTTCAAATTTGATATTGGACCAAAATATAACACTTTAGCATCGTCCATGTAAAGTTTCATCAATTTGGACAACGTTTAAGCATGTTTAAAGCTGAATTACGAAAAAACAGTGGTATTTTGTGAATTAGAAACTTAAACAGTGGTATCTTGTGAATTTTCCCAAAAAATATTGAATATCATCAATTATCATCTAAAACACCTGTGGATGACGGATGGATAAATAAAGAATAAACAACACAAATGGACAGATGATATACCGGGTGATCGATTCACATCCCTACATTCCTCGTTAACTCTACTTTCGGAAAATCTTTTTACTGTCACTCAAAATCTCCGTCAGAATTACCCCTTTAGGCAGATTCCCTGGCGCGTGTGGGAAACCCATGTTGCAGATTAGCTGTACTTTGTTTTCTATTGTTTGTTGGAATCCAAATGACAATCAAAATCTGATTGACTGCTGAATCAGACGATCATGAGATTGCAAGTGGATGAGTAGGAAATGCAATGCAAGCCACATATGTTGATAAATTGCTGCATTGTCGACAGGGATCACACTCTATAGTGCCATGTGCGAAGGTATTTGGATGTCATGTTTTGTTGCTAGTCGGCTGTATTCACCTACCCATCTTTGTACTCAGATCCAACCAACTAGAACAAAGAGAATAAACATACAGGTTCGGAACTTCACTTTATATTTACAATCCAGCATCAGTTATATTCTTATCCTATACACGTAAGGCTGATCGGTCATACATAGAATGGCATCGTAGGTATTTTAGTTTATACAACTATAATTAGTATAAATAGGGCTTCACAATCACGATAAGAGAGAATGGATAGAGGTATGAAGAAATGTTCTACAGCTTTTCAACAGGGAAACCGACAACAGGCTTCAATTTGGATGCCATAGAGCGCAGTTCATCGACCTCATCAGCCTCGAGTCTCCACCCACCAACAGCTCCCACAAATTCCTTAACTTGCTCTCCATTCTTGGCTCCTGGAATGGGTATCACGTTCTCTTGTACTATGAGCCAATTTAGAACAACCTGAAATGAAATGAAATGAAGAAAACCAAACAAAAAACGGGTGTATTAGTATGTCATATTGAGCTAACAGAAAAGTCATGCCTTAAAATGTAAAGGACCTGTGTTGAAGTCTTGTTGTATTTCTCTCCAATTTCCTTGATTCTATTGACCAGCGGTTGCAGCTGCATGCACCAAATTAAAGAGCCACTTCAGCCTATACTAAAACAACATTACTTGAAAGTCTAATCAATTCTGATGTCTGGCATTATATCCAACCTTCATAAGGTACTCTGGTGTATATATCCTTCCCCGTGGACCCGAAGGTGGATTTTCTGGTGTATACTTACCAGTCAAAACACCTGCAACAATAAAAATATTACATAAAATAAAGGGCCACTGCTTATTGAGTGCATAACAGTATTTATAGAAATATTAATTTCAAGCTGATGGGGTGATTCAAAGCTCCCTGTCCTGTCAATGGTTTATCACAAGGAAACTTCAACTTATGAGAGACCTGGATAGGTGAGCTCTCTGAAAAAAATACTAGCTTCCCCTCTTCTTCTTTTTTTCCTTCCCTCACATCATTAACCAGACCTTGCTCTTTTACCAAAATTCATGTCTCTAACTCTCCATTCCTTAAGAACAGATGGTTAATTCAAATAAACAAACATTCTAGACTCACTGCACCTTGGCCAAGCGGTGAGTAAGCAATCACACTGATTCCTAGCTCATCACAAGCAGCCTTCACACCATTCTCCTCAGGAGCTCTATATATCAAGCTGTAGTTGACTTGATTTGAAGCTAGTGGAATTCCCCTCTTCTTGAGTCGCTCATAAGCATCTCGGAGCCGTTTCTCTGCAATCATGCCAATATCACTGAGCTTTAACCTCAAAATCTATCTTTCTTTAGCATCATCAACAAGGAAAGTATGAGGAATTTTTTCAAAAAGAAAAGTTAGATGAATTTTTATACATGGTCATGCATGCGATGTATGGATATGTCGCATAAACAAACATTTGAGTAGCACTCTAGCAGACATTACCACTATAGTTCGAGACACCCACGGCCTTTACAAGTCCTTGTTCAACAGCATCACCAAGACCATCAATGTAGCCTGAACAATTATCTCAGAAAGGATATATAAGAGAGATGAGAATCAGGGCCAGTTTACCCAAAAACACTGCATATTGGAAGTCAACTCAGTAGTTAAAAAAGCAGATATCATAGTAGTACGCAGATTGAGAGAGAAACCTTCATTTCCCCATATTCCAGGCCTGGGAAAGGAAAAGATAGTCACTTGGTTATTAATGAGCAAGAACGAAGTGATTCCCAACCAAATGTATCATGTAATCAAATCATATTACCAATGAAGCTGATAGAGGTCAACAGAAGAAAGGCCAAGACGGGTGAGTGAATCCTTGAGGGCATTCACAACACTTACACGCCCTAACCTCCATGGCAATGCTGCGAACTTTGTGGCAACAGAAACTTCAGCCTCTGGGTCCTTTTGCTTTCGTTCTTCGATGAACCTGAGAGTCCCACAAAGAAACTTCATGGGAAATTACAAAACACTGCAAATCCTACTTTTCGTTTAGATTAGATTACAGACAACAAGATTACTGAGGTAGATGATTGTTGATAAACACGAAGCAAACAATATATTACCTTCCAAGAAGAGTTTCAGAATTTATTGCACCAAATGAGAACTGCATGCAAACAATCAGTTATTGTCAAACCTTTAGAACACTTCAGATTAACGATGAATGAGATGAAACGACCAACAGAGTGAATGTGGGGGGAAAGGAAGATCTCACCCTTGAACCGTACACCTCAGCAGTGTCAAAGAAGTTTATGCCATTGTCCATACTGGTATCAAAAGCAGCCTTTGCTGCCTTCAATTTTCTATCTGGCATAGGAAACCAAAAGTATGATGTACTAAGAGTTTATGTAACTTGAAACAAATGATCTTTGATTCTAGGAGCTAAGTCATCGGGCATGAATGATTATAACTTATAAGATCATTTTCCACATAAAACATTGGACTGTCCGATGCCAGATCTCTTTAACAGCCAACAGAAGAACCCGTAGCCCGATCGTAAAGCCTAGCATACATTCGTCATGATTTTTTCCACCAGGTTATAGAAAAATAGAACAGCACTTTCAAGATTTCCACGAAAACTGATTTGATTTGTCCAGTCATCATATAGAAGAGAAACTTATGAAAAGAAAGTTGCGGAATTTCCTTCAAGAAGAAAAAACAGCGACTAGCAATAATCATTTCCCAACCTATGAAGTTTCTCCCGACTTGACTAACTTAACAGATATCCTGAGACCGTAATTCGACAAAATTGCAGTTTTCCAAGGGGGGCGGAGTAGCTACCCATTTCTTTAACTACAATTGAAGGGAAAAAATAACAATTGAAGGAAGAGTGTTGAGTGGTTTCAGAAGGGAAAGAGCATAATTAGTAACGTTACCATCCCATTCGAAGTCATTCCAGTAGCTAGTGTCGCCCCAAGACCAAGCTCCAATCCCAAGCCGCGTAACCTCCAAATTGGACCCACCCAGTTTCAGCTTCTCCTCTGATTGACATTGACTGGTGCTCACAGAGACCGGCCCCGGTGCAACTGCTGCTTTCACCGCCCTCCTCCTGTTCCTTCTCGTTCTAGTTTCCTTCAAAACCGTAGAATTAAAGCACCATCCGCCACTCAAATTGACAGCCATAATTTCTCAGACCGTTCTTCTGTGTTGGTGTTTGTGTCCGTCGTCTCTCTGGACGGTAGAGTCGTAAATCATTGAAAAGACCGCTTTTTCTACGCCTTACCAAAAGTAGAAAACGTGGTTACTTGGCTACCTCATTCTGCAATTCCCACCTATATTTTTCATATAGCCACTTTATTCACAATTTTTAATATATAAGATAAAATAATTTTTAAAATTTAAATTTTATATATAATTTTTTACATGTTAAATTATATATTATAAAATTTATTTTTATAAAAAAATTTTTTTTATTTTATATATTTAATATTGAAATAGTAAAACATACCATAGGACAGTCAATTCAGGACGGAAAGTATTTAACTTTGGTTATGTGAAGTTATATAGAATGTAATAGGAGTATTTGTTTAACCGCCGGTCACTGTCTAACTATAAGAGCATGGATGAGGGTAAGAATATTTCTAGAGATAACATCAAGTTCATTTTAGGTAAAAATATAATTTTTTGAAATTAAGGCTCCGTTCTGTGGCCAGATTAATCTGGCATATTTTCTAAACGCAGCAATAGCTAGTTTTTAGATAAAGGTTTTTGTGAGAGGGACAGTGGGACCCAATAAAAAATACAGCAAGTAAAATTATGATAACTAGCAGATAAAGTTAGATTAATCTAGTAAAAAAAGTAGATGTGCTGAACGAACAGCTCTAAGTAAACAGATGAGTAATTGATAACAGAATGGAGAACATGGAGCTTGCTTCACCTTCTAATATGGCTGCATGCCACATGTCAATACATTATTGGTCCAACTAAAATTAAGGAAAGAAAAAAGAGAAAAAAAGAGAAATGCGTAGAGTTAAGCTAGGAGGAGAGAGAAACTATTTTTTTTCAAAATGTTATAACTCACAAAATATAAGTGTAAAAATAAAAAAAATTATATCATTTTCATCATTTTTCGTGCTCTTTAAAACAAGATGCATCATGGATATGTTTTGATAAACTTAAAATTTTATGTTTTTATAAGGAGATATATTACATATTTTTAAAGTGAATCTTATTCATTAACAAAATAAATCTTCTTTAACAATAAAATGAATCTTATTCATTAAGAAAATGAATCTTATCCCAAACACTCTAAAAACCACCGTAGGAAAGTTAAAAACGTCGAAGACATTTGTATGGTTTAGTGTAGGGTTTAGGGTTCACTTTCAATAAATGAAAGGTTCATACCTTTCTCGCATAAGTTTGTGGTAGGATTAACTTTTACTAGTATTAAACAAAATATTTACTTTTCTTAAACCTTTGATTCACCTTTAAAAAAACCTTTGATTCATTTTTCTTAAACCTCTGATTCACTTTTCTATCTCTTATTCACTTTAGTTAAACAATTTATATTTACGAGAATCACTTTTCTTAAACCTTTGATTCATTTTTCTTAAACGCATGATTCACTTTATAAAAACCTTTGATTCACATTTCTTAAACCTCTTAAACACTTTAGTTAAACAATCTACTACGCTTACGAGATCACTTTCTTATTACTCTGATTCACTTTGTAACAACTTGTGATTCACTTTTTAACAACCTTTGATTCACTTTTCTAAAATCTTTAATTCACACTAGTTAAACAACCAGAATCATTTTAGTTAAACAATCTCTGTTAATGAGATTCTTTTCTTTTAAAACCTCTTATTCACTTAATTCACTTTTTAACAACATTCGATTCATTTTTAACAACCTTTGATTCACTTTTCCTAAACTTAAGATTCAGAATTTTTAAAAAATATGTACGTACAAAAATTAAAAAAAATTAAAATTTATCAAAACATATTAATGTTTGGTCTTATTTTGAAGAGCTCGAATTATGATGAACAATGGTATAAAATTTATATTATTTGGACTTATATATAATAAAATACAATATTTTAAAATTTTATAAAATGATAAACCACGAAAAGACAAAATAGGTGTCACCTTCTGCGGTTCCACGTTCTAATTCGCGATTGATAATGATAAGTGATCGAATCACCCCGTTGAAATGACGGATTTTGACGGCACGCTGAATGTAATTTTAATTATTTTATTAAGAATATTGACGGTTTGTAAATCACACAAATAATTTTAAAATCATCCATTATGTTGGTCGGCAAAATGAATGGTTAGAAAAGATGTCCCTTATAATTTGTTAAGCAAAATGGGCGATTACGTTTGACTACGGTAAAGTAGTGATGTTGATAGAAACCGGTATTCGGTTGTATGGGTAATTGCTCAAATTTGATTATTGTATCAATTCATTTGGACCGGCTAATGAGGATCGGTTAATTATTAATTTCAGTGTAATTTTATCAGTTTGATGCGGTGAGAGTTATGTGACAGATGTATTTTTTCCGTCACTGACGGACTGTATCTCAGCCTTTGCTTTTGAGTTGAGATAAATCTCAACGGTGAAACTGACTCTGCTGATACAATAAAAATATTACTGTTGCAAGTGACACACGTATAAAAATAAAATGGTGCAGCACCAACACTGTGTGAAAATAACATTGCTTCACATGAGGATGAGGTGGAAGTAAAATATTTTTATAGTAATAGACGTAGTAGTATATTATATGTAAGAACTGAGATCTTAAATAGTTAATTGTTTTATTATTTTTGTTTCTGAAACTAGTTGCTATATTTTAATTTTTATATTATAATACAAATGTGAATATGCATATAGAATGTTGTCATTCGTTTACTATTTCTTTTACTAATGTTGTTATTGATTATTAGAAACATTTATACAATCTTCTATGATCATTTTTATTACTATTGTAAAAAAATGACATTGATTATTAAAAAAAAATTACATGTATACGATGATACACTAAATTGATAATATGATCCATTAATTTTATATTATGATTCATTAAGTAATAAGTGGTAAGTTCGACATTTTTAACTTTCCTAGGGTGGGTTTTGGGGTGTTTTGGGGGTAGGGTAATCTATTTGGAAACAGTTCTATACTTTATATTGTAGCAACTAACTCGACAGGTTTTTAGGGTCTGTGGTAGCGGGTTTAGGGTCGTCAGACCCTAAACCCGCCACTACAAACCCTAAAAATGTCTTCAACGTTTTTTAGCTATCCTAGGGTGGGTTTGGGGGGGGGGGGTATGGTAATCTATTTGGAATTTGTTTCGTACTTTATATTGTAGCAACTAACTCGACAGGTTTTTCAGGGTTTGTGGTAGCGGGTTTAGGGATCCTAAACCCGCCACTACGAACCCTAAAAATGCCTTCGACGTTTTTAGCTATCCTAGGGTGGGTTTTGGGGGGTAGGGTAATCTATTTGGAATTTGTTTCGTACTTTATATTGTAGCAACTAACTCGACAGGTTTTTAGGGTTTGTGGTAGCGGGCTTAGGGTTATTAGACCCTAAAAATGCTTTTAACGTTTTTAGCTATCCTAGGGTGGGTTTTGGGGTGTTTTTTTTTTTGGGGGGGGGGGGGGGGTAGGGTAATCTATTTGGAAACCGTTCTATACTTTACATTGTAGCAACTAACTCGACAGGTTTTTAGGGTTTGTGGTCGCAGGTTTAGGGTTGTTAGACCCTAATCCCGCCACTGCCAACCCTAAAAATGTCTTCGACATTTATTAGCTTTCCTAGGGTGGGTTTTAGGGTGTGTGGGGTTAGCGTAATCTATTTTGAAGTCGGTTTATACTTTATATTGTCATGACTGACTCGATAGATTTCCACGCCACAATTATATATAACGTTTCCATGATTTATATTTAAAGGTGTCCACGAGTTCATATAAACATTTCCACATTTTTATATATATGTTTCCATGTTTTTATATAGATGTTTCCATGTTTCTACGATTCCATGATTATCTATAACTTTTCCATGCCACAATTACTTATAAACGTTTCCACGACATGATTACATATAAACATTTTCATTATTATATATGAATGTTTCCATGCTACAATTTTATATAACGTTTCCACGATATATATATAAATGTATCCACGAGTTCGGATAAACGTTTCCACCTTTTTATTTAAACATTTTCACTTTGTTAGATATACGTTTCCACATTTTTATATAAACGTTTTGTAACGCCCCGGTTTACCACCACCATTTACTTAGCCTCTTTTTTTTTATTCTTTAGAGACATGTTATAACTGAAATAACAACTTATATTATACATGCGTCAGTCTTCTTTTTACAAAGGTCCCCTAATACTATCACCGGGGGTTACCGCCACACTTACTAACCACTAGTAAGTGTAAGGCTATTACCACCACCACCAACGTAGCTATCTTACATGCTGTTACTATCAAAAGAGTGACACAACCAACCCGTCACTTTACACCTTAGTACCAAAAGACCCCTTCCAGCCAACTACTATGTTAGCTCCTACTCCTATTTTACACCAAAAGTAAAGGGGTATCAAAAGGCTATTACATCGCTAGCATCTAACTAGGGACCACTTGCATATACTCGTACATGTGGAAACATCATGAGTGATACTGGCTGCCCATTTCCGGGTGCCTAAAACCTTGATCTTCTTGTTCCATCCTCATAAATATCTCGGTGACCCCAGGCTGTAATTCTACGATAGGTGACAAACATGAAAATATAGAAAGTATCGGTGGACTCGTCCTCAGTGCAGAGAAGGTGTCCATCCCAGTTACCCTGAATTCACAGAATACATATACACAGGAACACAAACAAATAAAATCAGTAAAAACTGAGTAACACTACCACACCCCGTAAAAACTTATTTTCTCTTTAAAACCTTTGTTTCCAGCAAATATTAACAAATATAACAAATCAGAATAGATCACACACCATTTACCTGTACCAAAATTATCAAGAGATAATTAATATCAATACAAGATATTTCCAAATGAAGTCCACCACCACCACCACCCACCCTATGTCCTTAAGTGTGCACACCCCCCTATTGAAAACTTCTGCCCAATAGGAGTAGATCATAGTGGCAGCTCCAATTTCATTAGTAGGAGCTTATATTGTTGCCGGAACGTCGGCTTGGCCTTAAAGGCTCTCACAAGAGGCATAGCCTTAGGATAACCATGATATCAACATCACACAATACTTTCCACCACCACCACAAGAGGTTATCCTTAAACACATTTGCAAACCATGAGTAAGATATCATAACCAAGCTTTACACAAGTAGTAATTCACACATCAAGCTCACCACTTGTAAAATAACCTTAATAACATAATATACCATTCAAGCTCCAATAAATCAGAGAATCAAACAATTTCCAAGAAACCACCTTAGAAAGCTTAAATTCTTATTTTTAGCCAAAATCACTATTCACCAACTTAAACAACTTCCCAAAGAGTCTCGGCCTAAAATTTAACCATGATCCAATATCAACAACACAAGTATCTCCTCAAAATTTCAGCTCAAGATCAATTCGGAAACCCATTCAAACATTCGGAAAGGCTTAAAGCACATTTTCTCATTTTTAGCTTCTTTACCTTGTCTAACCGACTTAAATTTCTCCATTCGACTTGATTTTTCAACCATAACCATATATTCACTATTCAAGACTACCCTCAAAATTTTAGCTCAAACCCATGTCGGAAACCCATCCAAACAATTCCTAAAGCTTAAAGCTCATTTTTCTTCATTTTCAAAGTTCTTTAGTGTTTTCCTACTTCCCAACCTTATTTCGACTTGATTTTCTAGGATGTTCACTAACTATTCATCCCTAGTTTACTGTAGAAATTTTAAGAAAATAAGAGATAGGATTCGTAGATAACAAACAGAATGACTTAAGAAGGAAAATAAGCTTAAAGGGTGAAAGTGATGTGCATAGATGTTACCTGTCCTCTCCTAGCCATTTTGGAGCTTTTCTACCTTGATTATAAGTTGCTTGAGCTCAAAATCTCCACCAACCAAGTCGCCCACCTTGGATTTGGCTTCCACTCCTTAAACTTGCCTTTTTCCTTGATTTTAGCTTAATTACTACCTTAGATTTGTGTTTCCAATGGAGGAGTGTTGTTGCCTATGCTCCAATGGTGTTTTCTAGCTTAGGAGAAGCAAGGTAGATGAAGAGAATGGCCACCTTGCTCACCTACCATGGCCGACCTCCACCCCCCCTTTTATACTAAATTTTCATCCTTATCTTACTATTTGTAATTATTACTTCTAGAATTGTCCATAGCCATTGATTTGTGTTAGGTGACAAAAACCAATCCTAACCACCATGCCAAACCGCCATTGAATGGATAAGGAGGGGGCAAGTTGCCTTGATCATTATTACAAATAGTAAGGAGGTGTGAATAGTAAGGAGGTGTGAATAGTAACCGAGATATTTTTCTCCTCCTTCCTTGATATTTTCGGCCACCATCTTAGGCCATGTTTGGCTTGAGCTTTTATGGGAATTAAGACTATATGTGTAGGTATGTTAATACTAGTGTGGGTTATCAAGTTTCAGGAATTTCCTCGGGTCACTTTGAGCTCTCCCGAAGCCCGTTTGCCCAGAACCACTAAATACTGAAAAATGTAACTAGATTGTCTTATATTAAAAGAAGAAAGATATGATTGTTTCTTTCCTCAAAACACTCTCAAAAGTATCTAACACACTTCCTAAGGTTGATACCCACTCTCAGTTCCTGAGGAATTTAGTAATTTTCGGAATTTCAGAAATCTTGAAACTAAGGTTTACCGGGTGATACTCCGGGAACTAAGTTCCTAATGTTCACCAAGCACCTCCAACTAATTATAACCTTCTCCATCTTTAGAAATTAGGGTTTCCTAAGGTTTACAATTAAATAAGACCTTAATCACAGTTTAAGAAATTTGGGGTATTACATCCTCCCCCCGTTAAACAAAGCTTCGTCCTCGAAGCTAATTCATCACACCAAACAATACAGTCACATACTCCAAGAAATTAAAACAATACTCCACACAATAATTCTAGTTAACCTCATCAACCACAAATGATTCAGCAACATCACACAAAACCTCAGACACACCAATCATCACACATATAAACCATTCACAAATTCAACGATACCACATATATAAATCATTAAGAACAACTCCTAAAATACATTCAAGTATTACCAACCATTTCTGGCACCAACAAACATTCACAATCACAAACATTCACAAACACTAGTAGTCATTCACCACTTACCATACGACTCTCCCCCCCTAAAAAGAAAGTTTCTCCTGAAACTTTAATTGCTGACCTTAATCAAAGAGTTCTGGGTGTTGAGTTCTCATCTTGCTCTCTAGTTCCCATGTAGCTTCTTGAACTCCATGATGAGTCCATAAAACTTTAACCAAATCCACAGACTTCCCTCGGGTCTCCCTTGTCTTACGATCCAAAATTTTAATTGGGTGTTCCTCATAAGTCAAATTAGGTGCAACTTCTACCTCGTTCGGTTGCAACACATGTGATTCGTCTGGAACGTACCGTTTCAATTGTGATACGTGAAACACGTTGTGGACCCTATCCAAGTTCATCGGCAAAGCTAATCGGTAAGCCAAATTTCCAACCTTTTCCAATATTTCATACGGACCGATGTACTTAGGAGCAAGTTTTCCTTTCTTGCCAAATCGTACCACGCTCTTAGTGGGTGAAACCTTCAGAAATACCTTGTCCCCCACATTGAACTCAACTGGCCTTCTATGCAAATCAGCATAAGACTTTTGCCTATCTTGTGCGGCTTTCAATCTCTGCCGAATGTTCTTAACCTGTTGAGCCATCTCCTCTGTTAACTCAGGCCCAACCCAAACCACCTCCTGCGCATCATTCCAACACAACGGAGTACGACACTTTCTACCATATAAGGCTTCATACGGGGCCATATGGATACTTGAGTGGTAACTGTTGTTATAAGAAAATTCAATCAAGTGCAACTTGTCACTCCATGACCCTTGATAATCCATCGCACAAGCCCGCAACATATCCTCCAAGTTTGAATAGTTCTCTCCGTCTGCCCATCAGTCTGTGGGTGGTAAGCTGTACTAAGGCTCAATTTTGTTCCCATGGCTTTTTGAAATTGCTGCCAAAATCTTGAGACAAACCTAGAATCTCTATCCGAAATAATTTCCATAGGGACTCCGTGATACTTAACCACATTTCTAATATATGCTTCCACCAGCTGTTCCATAGACCAAGTACTTTTCATTGGAATTAGTCTAGTAGTCTTGGTCAACCGATCCACAATCACCCAAATCTGATCCATCCCACCTCTGGTCGGTGGTAATCCCACTATGAAATCCATAGATATCGAATCCCATTTCCACATGGGTATATCCAATGATTGCAACATGCCTCCTGTTTCTTATGCTCAAATTTAACTTTTTGACATGTTAGACACTTCGACACATGTTCAGCTACCTCCTTTTTCATGCCTGGCCACCAAAACTTTCTTCAAATCTTTATACAACTTATTTCCTCCCGGATGTATGGAATATGCAGAGTTATGAGCTTCCTGCATCAACTTCTTTTAATATCGCCACATGAATCTGGTATACACACTTCCATCTCCACGAAATCTCAGACCCATCGTCATGAATCTTAAAATCTGGGGCTTCCCTTTTTCCACTTTTTCCTTTATTTTCGTAGTTCTCATCCTCTGCTGATGATGCAAAATTTCCTTGTAAATGTCGAGGAATACGTTCATACTAGACAAAATTTCTCTATCCACCTCTCCCGTTGTTACCACCTCAAGGTTCAACCTTTTGAAATCTTGTACCAATCATCATGTAGTATCCAATTAGCTTCTCCCTCGTGACTCCTCTTTCGACTTAAAGCGTCTGCCACCACGTTGGCTTTGCCTTCATGGTATAAAATCTCCAGGTCATAATCCTTAATAAGTTCCAACCATCTCCTTTGCCTCATATTAAGCTCTTTTTGAGTGAAATATATTTCAAGCTCTTGTGATCCGTGTAAATCTTACAAGAAGTTCCATACAAGTAGTGCCTCCAAATTTTCAAGGCAAAAACTACAGCTGCAAGTTCCAAATCATGAGTAGGATACCTGGTCTCATAGCTCTTCAATGTGAGGCATAGGCAATGACCTTGCCATTCTGCATCAACACACACCCTAAACCATATTTAGACGCGTCACTATATACTTCAAAACCGTCTGTACCACAGGGCAATGCAAGAACTGGTGTTGGTTAACTTCTCTTCAAAATCTGGAAAGCTTTTTCACAATCCTCATCCCACTTATAACGCACTTCCTTTTTCATCAGATTTGTGAGCGGTCTCGCAATTTTAGCGAAGTCTTGAACAAACTTCCTATAGTATCCAGCTAGCCCAAGAAAACTTCTAACTTCTCGTACATTCGTTGGCCTGGGCCAATCCTTAACAGCCTGAATTTTAGCCGGGTCAACCGAAATTCCATCACCGGTTACCACATGACCTAAAAACGATACTTCCTTGAGCCAAAAATCACACTTAGATAATTTGGCATACAGCTTCTTCTCCCTTAAAACTTGTAGAACTTGCCGCAGATGATCAGCATGTTGCTCCTCATCCTTTGAGTACACCAATATGTCATCAATAAATACCACTACAAACTTATCCAGGAATTGGCTGAAAACCCGATTCATTAAGTCCATAAATACTGCTGGCGCATTTGTTAGCCCGAATGGCATCACCACAAATTCATAATGTCCATACCTCGTTCGAAAGGCTGTCTTTGGTATGTCCTTCTCTGCTATCTTTAACTGATGATAGCCTGACCTTAATCGATCTTAGAAAATACTTTCGCTCCTTGTAGCTGGTCGAACAAATCATCAATCCTAGGCAAGGGATATTTATTCTTGATTGTAACGTTATTTAACTCCCTGTAATCAATGCAAAGACGCAAAGTTCCATCCTTCTTTCTTACAAACAAAACTGGGGCTCCCCACGGAGAAGCACTCGGTCGAATATAACCTTTTTCTAAAAGTTCCTCCAATGTTTCTTTAACTCATTCATCTCATTCGGGGCCATCCTATAAGGGTGCTTAGAAATTGGAGCTGTTCCTGGTACTAAATCAATAGTAAACTCAATCTCACGGTCGGGTGGAAGTCCAGGAATTTCTTCTGGAAAAACATCTGGAAATTCCCTGACTACTGGAAGATCCTCAAGTGCGGATGACTTTGTTCTTGCGCCAATTTTTCCTCTTGAACATAACACAAATAAACTGGCTCTCCTTTTCGCAACTCCTTTAAAAATTTTAAGGCAGGTAGGACTTTTACCCTTTGCTTAGCTCCTTCGCATGTGTACGACACTCTCTTTCCTTTCTTCCCACATAAGCTAATCTTTTGTTTTTCACAATCTATGCGCCCCTTGTGCTTACTTAACCAATCCATCCCCAAGATTATATCAAAATCCTTCAAATCAAACTCTACCAGATCCATCTCAAATTCTCTACCCTCTATGGTTATTTTACTCCTTCCATCTTCCTAGTGCATCCTACCACTCTTCCCGTAGGTGTAGAAACAGAAATTTCAACTTCTATATCGGGGACTACTCCTACTTTCTCAAGAACTCAGAGGATATAAAAGAACAGGTTGCACCGGAATCAAATAATACTTTAGCACTAGTTCCAAGAACGGAAAAGTACCTGTAATGACGTCCCCTTCTTGTTGAGATTCAGCCTCCGTCTTGCTGATTACGTTGATATACCCTGATTCTTATAGCCTCCTCCTGGGTACTACCACTTCCGTATTGTATTTGCTTCCCCTGATTATTCCCTTGTCCACTCATGTTACCTCTTGGACCATTATAATTATTCCTCTGTCCATTTTGATTATTCAGCTGTACTCCTCCTTGGTTGCCACGATTGTTCTGGTTGATGAATTTCCAGTTGTAGCAGGTCTTGCTACCTGATCAGTACCTCCTTCCATCCTTCTTACCCTACACTCATAGGCCCTATGGCCTAACTTCCCACAGTTAAAACACTTACCAACCTTCCTTCGCAATCTTCACCTGGATTCCTTCCACAAATCTTGCAATAAAAGTATCTAGTTCCTTTATCATTGAATCGTCGTCCCGGATAATTGGGTCTGGCTCCCCCACTTGGTCTAACTTCTACTTTAGCCCTCTTATCAAAGCTCTCGGCCTTACGAGTCTCCATTCTCCTTTTCCGCCCCGTTTGTACTTCCTTCCTTCTCTGTTGTACCTATAAAGATTAGCAGCTTTATCGTACGCCTCTTGTAAAGTAGTTATAGGTATTACACTCAGAGCTTCTTGTAAATCCCAATTTAACCCTCCAGAAACGTTGAACCTTAGCAGTCTCATCGGGTACCACATGCGGAGCAAATCTAGCAAGCTCCACAAACTTAGCATGATAAGTTTTAACATCATCTCCGCTGCCTCAATCCAGTAAATTCCTGATATTTTGCAACCTTACATGCTCCGGATAAAATCTTTTCCTCATCGCATCTTTCAACATATTCCACCCAAAACCCGGATTTCCTTTGAGTCTCTCCTCCTCCGCAGTCCACCACAGATCAGCCTCACCTTTAAAGTAAAATACAGCCCCACTTACCTTCTTTTCTTCAGGGCAATCAATAATATCAAGTATTTTGTCAAACTCTCTGATCCACTCTTCCAGAATTACTGGATCCTCTTCTCCCAATAAGTACTGGGTTTCATAGCTGCTATCCTCCGGGAGAAATCCTTGGGTATTTCAGCTCTAGCCTCGTGCTGCTCCAGGATTCTTCCCATACTCAGTGTCAACTCCCTCAGTTCATCCATCTGTCCTCTCCCCTCTCCATTACTCCGTCCACTCCCCTCTCCATTATTCTACACACAGATATGTTAGTTGCAATATAAATAGTTAACTACAATCAATCAAGCACACAACACAAATATCACAACAAATCATATTTTCAGAACCGCATGGTTCTGCCTAGTCTCCTAAACCTAAGCCTGGGTCACCTTGCTTCCTAGTCAAACTCAAATTTCCCCTCCAGCTAACCTATAGCTCTGATACCACTCTGTAACGCCCCGGTTTACCACCACCATTTACTTAGCCTCTTTTTTTTTATTCTTAGAGACATGTTATAACTGAAATAATAACTTATATTATACATGCATCAGTCTTCTTTTTACAAAAGGTCCCCTAAAATTATCACCGGGGGTTACCGCCACACTTACTAACCACTAGTAAGTGTAAGGCTATTACCACCACCACCTACGTAGCTATCTTACATCGCTGTTACTATCAAAAGAGTGACACAACCCAACCCGTCACTTTACACCTTAGTACCAAAAGACCCCTTCCAGCCAACTACTATGTTAGCTCCTACTCCTATTTTACACCAAAAGTAAAGGGGTATCAAAAGGCTATTACATCGCTAGCATCTAACTAGGGACCACTTGCATATACTCGTACATGTGGAAACATCATGTGATGACTACTGCCCATTCTCCGGGTGCCTAAAACCTTGTATCTTCTTGTTCCACTCCTCATAAATATCTCGGTGACCCCAGGCTGTAATTCTACGATAGGTGACAAACATGAAAATATAGAAAGTATCGGTGGACTCGTCCTCAGTGCAGAGAAGGTGTCCATCCCAGTTACCCTGAATTCACAGAATACATATACACAGGAAACACAACCAAATAAAATCAGTAAAAACTGAGTAACACTACCACACCCCAAAAACTTATTTTCTCTTTAAAACCTTTGTTCCAGCAAATATTAACAAATATAACAAATCAGAATAGATCACACACCATTTACCTGTACCAAGAATTATCAAGAGATATCAATATCAATACAAGATATTTCCAAATGAAGTCCACCACCACCACCACCCTATGTCCTTAAGTGTGCACACCCCCTATTGAAAACTTCTGCCCAATAGGAGTAGATCATAGTGGCAGCTCCAATTTCATTAGTAGGAGCTTATATTGTTGCCGGAACGTCGGCTTGGCCTTAAAGGCTCTCACAAGAGGCATAGCCTTAGGATAACCATGATATCAACATCACACAATACTTTCCACCACCACCACAAGAGGTTATCCTTAAACACATTTGCAAACCATGAGTAAGATATCATAACCAAGCTTTACACAAGTAGTAATTCACACATCAAGCTCACCACTTGTAAAATAACCTTATATCAACATATACCATTCAAGCTCCAATAAATCAGAGAATCAAACAATTTCCAAGAAACCACCTTAGAAAGCTTAAATTCTTATTTTTAGCCAAAATCACTATTCACCAACTTAAACAACTTCCCAAAGAGTCTCGGCCTAAAATTTAACCATGATCCAATATCAACAACACAAGTATCTCCCAAAATTTCAGCTCAAGATCAATTCGGAAACCCATTCAAACATTCGAAAGGCTTAAAGCACATTTTCTCATTTTTAGCTTCTTTACCTTGTCTAACCGACTTAAATTTCTCCATTCGACTTGATTTTTCAACCATAACCATATATTCACTATTCAAGACTACCCTCAAAATTTTAGCTCAAACCCATGTCGGAAACCCATCCAAACAATTCCTAAAGCTTAAAGCTCATTTTTCTCCATTTTCAAAGTTCTTTAGTGTTTTCCTACTTCCCAACCTTATTTCGACTTGATTTTCTAGGATGTTCACTAACTATTCATCCCTAGTTTACTGTAGAAATTTTAAGAAAATAAGAGATAGGATTCGTAGATAACAAAACAGAATGACTTAAGAAGGAAAATAAGCTTAAAGGGTGAAAGTGATGTGCATAGATGTTACCTGTCCTCTCCTAGCCATTTTGGAGCTTTTCTACCTTGATTATAAGTTGCTTGAGCTCAAAATCTCCAACCAAGTCACCCACCTTGGAGTTTGGCTTCCACTCCTTAAACTTGCCTTTTTCCTTGATTTTAGCTTAATTACTACCTTAGATTTGTGTTTCCAATGGAGGAGTGTTGTTGCCTATGCTCCAATGGTGTTTTCTAGCTTAGGAGAAGCAAGGTAGATGAAGAAATGGCCACCTTGCTCACCTACCATGGCCGACCTCCACCCCCCCTTTTATACTAAATTTTCATCCTTATCTTACTATTTGTAATTATTACTTCTAGAATTGTCCATAGCCATAGATTTGTGTTAGGTGACAAAAACCAATCCTAACCACCATGCCAAACCGCCATTGAATGGATAAGGAGGGGGCAAGTTGCCTTGATCATTATTACAAATAGTAAGGAGGTGTGAATAGTAAGGAGGTGTGAATAGTAACCGAGATATTTTTCTCCTCCTTCCTTGATATTTTCGGCCACCATCTTAGGCCATGTTTGGCTTGAGCTTTTTATGGGAATTAAGACTATATGTGTAGGTATGTTAATACTAGTGTGGGTTATCAAGTTTCAGGAATTTCCTCGGGTCACTTGAGCTCTCCAAGCCCGTTTGCCCAGAACCACTAAATACTGAAAAATGTAACTAGATTGTCTTATATTAAAAGAAGAAAGATATGATTGTTTCTTTCCTCAAAACACTCTCAAAAGTATCTAACACACTTCCTAAGGTTGATACCCACTCTCAGTTCCTAAGGAATTTAGTAATTTTCGGGAATTTCAGAAATCTGTGAAACTAAGGTTTACCGGGTGATACTCCGGGAACTAAGGTTCCTAATGTTCACCAAGCACCTCCAACTAATTATAACCTTCTCCATCTTTAGAAATTAGGGTTTCCTAAGGTTTACAATTAAATAAGACCTTAGTCACAGTTTAAGAAATTTGGGGTATTACACGTTTCCACGTTTACGATTCCATGATTATATACAATGTTTCCACGCCATGATTACATATAAACATTTCCACGATCTGATTACATATAATCAATTTTCATAACATATATGAATGTTTCCTCGCCGATTACATATAACGTTTCCACGATTTATATATAAACGTTTCCACGATTTATGTATAAATGTTTCCACGATTTATATATAAATGTTTCCACGATTTATATATAAACGTTTCCACGATTTATATATAAACGTTTCCACGTCATGATTACATATATACGCTTACCCCATTATATATTTCATGCCACAATTATATATAACGTTTCTACGCCACGATTATATATACATTTCCACACAATTAAGTATAACGATTACATCGTTATGCATAAACGTGTCCACGTTTTTTTAAATAAACGTTGCCACGTTTCTACGATTCCATTATATAAATGTTTCCACACCTCCAATCCTGAAATACCCCAAGTAATTACCACTATAAATCCCTAAGCAATTAAACGCATAAAATCATAAACGCGAGGAGATCATCCGGGAATAACGCGTTCCATAATTCAGACATATAATAATGTACAAGCAATTAAATTTGGTATATACATGTAACGTCATGTATTAATACGGTCACATACTTATATATGTACGTTTATGAAAATACATATACGGAACGTTACAATATTACAACGTCGTATATGATAAATAATAACGTCGCATAGTTACATATAACTAAAACGCGACAAAATAAAAGGGGGCGTATGTGAATATACATGTATGTATAAATGACTAGCAACGTATACAATTAATAACGCGACATATTATATAGTCGCTTATATATATAAATAAACATGTATATAGCTTATACAAAAAAAGAGGGGAAAGGGGAGCAAAGGTGCTCCCGCTAAGGTTCAAACCTCGTACCTCTCGTACCCATCCCGAACACTTTAACCGGTTGAGTTGTGCTCGAATTCAATAACTAGTACTAATGAATTAAAACTAGTACTAAATTTACTAAGGTAACAAAAAAAAAGAGAGAATCGACATGGTCCTGACTACTTGGCACATGTACTGAAATCTCCATACTCACAAAACAATTTCTGGTGCCGGTTGTTGATTTCCACATAATCAGCCGAGGAGACACCTTCCTTGAAACTCCAGCCCCATTAAATCAATCTTCACGCCCATACCCCCTTGATATCTGAAGACCTCAAACACCACTCGAGAATTTTTGATTTCAGTAACAGAGGAAGCCTACTGCTCTTTCAAAATTTCATGCATCAGAGCTTGTCTTTTGCAAACTCCCACACATGCATATGAGAGTTAGTGAGCAACTGTCACTTAACCAGTCTACCCACCCAATTTCTCCCCTTAAATTAGCATCTTAGTATAGCATGTTCCACGCAAGAACTCATCTGGTGCAATGCGACTCATGTTCTGACCACGAGCGAGGTAATTATCTGTTGCCCAACCATTGTCATTCACTTCTGTCTCTATACCCGAGAATTCCCCCTTAATGTGGAACTCACTTCCTTCTTCATCTGTGCATAACTTTGCCTGGGAATGTAACCCATGAAGAGTGCACCAAGATCCCACGAACAATAGGCCATTCCTGTTTCAGAAGAGAAAAAAAAAACTAACCAGGTAGATCGTCAATCAGTGTTTGCCACCATCTGTTTCATCAGTTTCTGTGCTTGATGGTACTGATCTGGTTCACCCCATCTTCTTTCCCTGTGCTGCATGTGTACTCCATGCTATTCCATCAATGAAGAACCTGTAGACCTTCGAGCAAGAATCTGCCAAGACCTCACGTGAAATGTAGCTAGCAGGTGGAGCTTCTGGAACACTTCCTTTTTCTTTCGTTCTGGCTTCAGTCATTGCTTGCCCTGATTCCCAAGTCTAACTTCTGATAAATGTCCCTCAGTGTCGTCGTGTGACCAAAGTACTGGGAATCCCACCTGCACCAAAGATCAACGAGAGAAAACAGCTAAGAATAAAGAGGTGAGCTACTTCTGAATTTAACATATCAACAGAAAACAAGAAGAGAACCTAACTGCCAAGTTTAAACTGCTAAGTATTCTGAAATCTGTATCATGTGCTCTCAGTATACTAATGCCCTAGGGTGGTATTGAGTTTAGTAATACATTTACAACGTGATAAGTGCATTTGTCTAAGCTACCTAAATGTGAGAGGGTTGAGGAAAAAGGGAACGGGTTGGTGTACTACAAATGTAGAACTGGAATGCAGAGAAGTTTCAGTTTATTTTTTTCTGGTGCCTAGAAGTTTTTTTTTTCTGTCACAGTAGTTGTGACTAGTTCCCTTGAGTTGTTTAAGGTCAAAACTATATTAAGACATATATACCTAACAACTGGGCAATCGAGGGAAGGTCAGTCAACACATTAGGACAGAAGTAAGTAACAGAAAAAAAATTGTAAGGGTGGGTTATCAGTTCCTGAAATCTTGATCTTCCTGCATATTAATCCTTCAGAAGCTTAAACAATGTGGGTGTGAATCTATCTGAAATTAAAACCATGGTGAAGCACTTAAGTAATTGGGTAAGCATGTTGAAAGAAAAAAAAAGGAGATTGAAAGTCAAACTATGAACAATGAAATAAAAGAAAGAGATAGAAGAGTGTAAGAACTGGACCTCAGTCTCTGAAAATTCGTAGCTTTAGTACAGGGATGCATTTGTGGATTAGTAGCGCTGTTTTTGGATTAGACTGGGTTTTAAAACTTGGATAGAATTCCTGGCTACATAAGTAATTAGGAGGGAGAAGTTGGAAGGCAAATTTAAAGAACAGAAAGATAGAAGAAGATTTATCAGCTATGACTTCAGTTTCTGCAATTGTAGTCTTCTGTACCTTTCAGGAGTTTAAGCATGTTGTTGGGGATCTGTTCTACAGCTAAACTAAGATAAAACACTAAATTTACTGAGTAAGCATTTCGGGAAAAGAATTATAAGTCAACTCATGGATAAAGAAAAGAAATAGAATAGAGAGTTTCAGATTTGCTGTGGTAGTGTTTCAGCTTTCTAGTTCTGTACAACTGGGTTACATAATTGATTAACAGGTCAGGGAGGTTTACTAATGGACTTAAATCATGGCTAATACACTCACCTCAGTTGGTGTAGTCACTTGAGAGGTTAGTAGTCAGATAAGTGAATTAAAACTGAAGTTTAATGAAGTGATATGCAGGGTTGTGTGTTCCAGCTTTGTCTTCTGTAACTTGGGATCTGTGTAACTGAATCACAGAAATGTTAAGAGTGTTGGGCTGGCATGTTAAGGAACTTAAAATCCAAGCTAATGCACTTAACTAGAACTGGAAACCCTTGGTAAAGATAGGAAATCAATTTAATACATTATAAGAGAAGTGACTGGTTACATGTTTCAGTTTGCAGTTTCTTTCCTGATAAGCACTAGGTTGTTGCTGTAACTTTAATAGCGTAGTCTTGGGTCTAAAGCCTTTTTGACACTTAAGCCTAAGTGTAGCTAAGTTAGGGAAACTAGAGGAAGTAGAAAAAAACAGATTAATGTACAAGAAGCAGAAAATAGAAGGTAGGAACCCCAGTGTAGGTTTTCAGTTTCTGAAGTTTCGAGGTTCCAGTATGCCTCTGTTACAGAGAGTTATAGGGAGTGGTGGAGAGTGGTTCAAGAGTTTAAAACCATACTGATTCATGTGACTAAGTGAGTAAGCATTGTGGGAAAGAAAACTGTAAGTCAAATTGTGAACAGGAAAAGAAAAAAAAAACTAGAAGAGAGATTATCGGTTATGGTTCAGTTTTCTTCATTTCTCCAGTTCGGTATACCTTGGTACAGGGGCACTTGATGGGGTTGTGGTGAATTGCTAATGAATCTGAAACACCTATAATATACCTTAGTAAGTTTATAAGTGCATTTGGTAAACTAGAAAACAGATTAGAAGGCAGATGAATAACAACCAGAAAAGAAACTGAAAAGGAGTTGCATCAGTCCATGATTTCTGTCTCCCAGTTTCAGCGTTGGGTCATCTCAGTAACTTTAACCAGTTGCTGTGGGTCTTCATTCGGTTTAGAATCTTGATATAGCCTTATTTAACGGAGTCATTATGTTGAGGAAGATTGGAAGTCAGGGTCATGAATCGATGAGAGAGCATAGAAAGGAGAATATCAGTTTTTTATACTCCAGTTATAGTTGTTCTGAAAGTTTGGGTTTCTGTTTAACATCTGTTACAGTAGGTTATGAGGGATTGTAATGAGTGGTTCATGAACTTAAAACCCTTCTAATTCATTTAACTAAGTGTGGTTACACCTTGGGACAAACTGGAGATCAGATCAACGGTCAACAAGAAGGGAGGATGTAATGCAATGGTTGCTTGTTTCAGTTTTCTGAAACTTACGCTTCAGTTTGGTCAACTTGCAGAGGGAGTATAAGTGATGTGGCGGTTTAAAAATGAACCCAAAATATTACTGAAAGAGTGATGTAAGTTGGTGTTCTCATTTGGGAGGTTAGAAGCCAATTAATTACTAACTAAAGGAAGGGATAAGGTAGAAACACATGGATTCTGTTTCAGATTTTGCTATAAGAGTGTCATTTCTGTACAACTGTAATACGGTTGGTGTGGGAGTATGGGATAGGCCTGAAAAGGGACTTAGAACCTGACTGATATATCCACCTAAGGGTATCAACACTTTGGGAAAAATTATAAAGCAATTCAATGCATTAAAAAGAGGAACTCAAAGGGAGTATGCACAGATTTTGTGCTTCAGTCTTATGAAATTTGGGTTTCTGTATAAATGGGTTTAGGGTTATCTTAAGGACTATATTATTATGATACTAGGGTTAAAACATTGCTAACCTATTTAGCTAAGGGAGGGAATACACTTGGGGGAATTAAAAATAAACTTCTAGAGTTGAGAGCTAAGCTAAGGGGAGAGAGGTACCAATGGTGAGTTATGAGTTTGTGCCTAGGTTCTATGTGAGTAGATTGTTGTATTAAGTTAATTATGAGTATTAAACTGCATAAGGATGCCCGTTCATGAGGGGATACATCTTAGGCAAATTAAAATCCGTCTTAGACAAACTTGTTACATATTAGTGTTTAAAATACTCTAGAACATTATCTAGAGGAGGGACTTAGTAATTCCACAATATAAATGTGCAAGAGGTTTGGTAAAGCCTAAGGTGGATACTTGGGAAGTTTCTAATGGGTAATATAAACTAAGCATTTCATGAATCACCGAGGGAACAATACCCGATAAGATGTGATAAACTAGGAAACGTTCACAGGGGTCGTCACATGAAATCATAAACTGATATGTTGTTTTAATTAACGTTAGGGCCGTAACGAGCGCCAACCGGGACCCCCGTGTGTGAGATGCTCTTGCTTCGAATAAGGTATGAACATGTGTGGTTCGTATGTTGCTGTGTTACACGGCTTGTGTGCTGTGTGCCTTGTTTGACTATGACCACAAGACTAATGCATGAAAACGGATGTTTGTTTTACCGTGCTTATTTGTCTGTTGTGAGCTTGTGTAAAGCATGTGAACGAATTTCTTATTTTCCTTGCTTATCCGCTTACTATTATTGTGCATATTGCTTGCGCGCACACAGTAGTGTAGTCCCTTCTCGTTGATGAAACCTTGAGATGAAACACAACGAACTTCGTAAACAAAACAAAGGAACTACATAAAGGGTAAACTCCTCTTAACTATAGAGGACCTCTAATGACACCCACTATGGTGTCGAACTATCAATGATAATGATAAGCCAATACCCGTCAGAAATGAATAGGGAGACGGACCCTTTGTATCCGGGGTAGAGACCAATAATCTAAAAAGGAATAGGGAGACGGACCCTTTGTATCCGGGGTAGAGACCAATAATCTAAAAAGGAATAGGGAGACGGACCCTTGGTATCCGGGGTAGAGACCAGAACATCAGAAGGCATAGGGAGACGGACCCTTTGTATCCGGGGCAGAGGCTAGTAACATTGAAAAGGAATAGGGAGACGGATCCTTGGTATCCGGGGCAGTGGCTAGTAGCATTTAAAAACAATAGAGAGAGAGAGAGCTATCCGGGAATGGAAGATTGGCTATGGACAAGACGTTCTCCAAATTGTGGTGATAAGAGAACTCACAAATAATCCTTAAAGAACCAAGGAAAGATTGGCACACATGGTGCAAGGGAGGAGAAAGAAAATACACATTATGAGAATAAAGAAAAGAAATGAAAACACACAACGTTCGAATGATCCTATAGTGAGGGTCATGGGTATAACATACCTGTGCACACGCTTTATTATTTACATGAGTGTTGTTGCTATACTAGCAGCTTGTTGTGCTTGGTTGCGTGTTTGACGTGGCTATGACGCCAGTATGTTATGCTTGGTTGCTTGTTAACGCTTTGCTACCCTTGAGTGTGTATGATACCATGATGTATTGTGGCCTGCTTACTGCTTTGTTATAGCATGTAAATTGACTTAATAATATTCGACCAAGTAGTCGTGTGGCCCGGCAACATACGGGCTACACACGTTCATACTCAGCGTTTGCCGAGTCCTTTACACCCAATTTTTTTCAGGTATTGTGTCGGACGATAACGGAGCGTAGGTGAGATGACTACCATGGGGGTAGTCCATCAGGGCATAACTTTTGAATTGTGTAGTATGCTTAGTGTATGGGTTGTTACTAAACCCGAGATGTAATTCTCAGACTATGATTTGGTATTTTTATTGTAGACACTCGGTATTTGGGAATTGTATTTATATTGTACATGAGTTTTTATTGAGGGCTGTTTCCAGTCATGCAGACCGTAACTTAGTATTAGTGATGTGGTCTGTCAACCACGTGGGTGGTTGGCATCTGTAGCACCCGGATGATATCGAGAATCCACTACGTAGTTATCATGTAATATGACTAGGAGCTTGGTTTTGTACTATGGGATGTTTATTCGGGGGTGTTACAAATCCTCTCTCTGCTAAAACCAAAGAACATAAGATTTTTGTTTGAGGAACGTAAGTTAGGGTTGGGTGATTGTGAAAGGAATAGTTGGAGCCATAGAGCGTAAGCTTTTTATTTGAGGAACGCAAGTTAGGGTCACTGGCCCTACTGTCTAAAATTCATTTTCTTGCTAGATGTATTGTTGCATCTGTTGAGTTCATAGCAGGTTTTTGTGTCCCAAAATGATTCAACACTAGTAGAAAAAAGATTTTAAATGACGCACTTTAAACCATGGTTATTAAGAAAACCGTCATATATAGTGCACGCCTCATCACATAAATGACGGTTCTCTATATAACCGTCATATATAGTTCGTCCGCCTTGAAGATAAAACGACGGTTCCGCACTAACCGTCGTATAAAGTGTTTATAAACCACGGTTCATTTGCAATCGTTGTTTAAAGATTTACCGAAAGTATTATAAACCACGGTTTTTGTGAAACCGTCGTTTATTGTTCCAGTCACATAGGTCTTAAACGACGGTTTCTGAATTAACCGTCGTTTAATTAAAAACCCGACCTTTCCTTTCTTCTTCCTCCTCCCGCGTTCTCTGGTTTTCCCCTGGCGATTTCCCGACGATTTTTCCACCCCGTCTTCCCCTATCGCCGTCGAGCTGTGCCGTCCTCCTCCGGCGCCGTCGAGCTTGTGCCCGTCCTCCTCCGCCGTCGACTGTTGTGCCCCGTCCTCCTCTGGTCGAACTCCGCGCGCATCGCCATCTTCTCGGCCGCCTCACCACCCCCTCGCCTGAAGACCGTCTCGACTCAGCGCACCACGCCCCAAGGTAACACCACGCCTAACTACTATCTATTTTTTTAACGTATGGTATTATATATGTGTATATATGCAATGGCTGTTTGATTATCGAATTCTCTCCGGTTGAATGCGTGGGATTTCCAATGGTGTTATATATTATATTAATGAAGTTAATTACATACCTGGTTAGAATTGTAGAAGGTAATTAGCTACAAAGAGGCAGGTGCGTATGTTGGCAATTGTCCTTTGGTAATTAGCTGAGATGGGTTGGATTTAAAAACTAACTACTACTACTCAATTAAATTAAGTAGCGAGAGAAAGAGAGAGAGAAAGGGGGGAAGGGAGGTGTGTGATGTAAATTGGAGGCCAGGGAAACGAACGTATTAATTGAGGTGGAAGAAATCCCAAGAAGAAAGAGTATTGCAGAAGCAGAGGGAAAAAATTGAATATAAAGTTACAGAAATCAGAGAGAAAGAGGTGACGAGTGAATTCATTCCTTCATTCATTGCTAACTGCTAAGTAGAGGAAGAGAGGTTGAGGCGGTGTGTATGAAGATACACTCCTACTTGTAATTGAGGGTGTCTGCTTGTATTAACAGTTTCAGCGGCTTCGGTATTGAAGACCCTGTAATTTTTAAAATATATATATATTGCACCTCCTTTTATCGCTGAGTGGCGATTCCTAACTGGCAACGGTCTTTAAAACTTATTAGATAGGGTTTTAATACGAGTAGTAAGTAGTACATACATATAAGTATCAATGTATCTGCACATGCATCGATCATCGATGATCAACCATGTTATTTGATCCGCCATTTTTATTGATTATTCTTAGGGGAGGTGTTTGTATTGGCACATAAAACAAAATGGAAGCAAGAAAGGGAATAAAGAATAATGAAAAAAATTCTCTACGGTTCTCTTAAATGTTTGTTTATGCAGGGGAAAATGAAATGGTTTTCGTAGTAGTCTTTCTGATGTTGCTACTATGTTTCTTTCTGCCTTAAAAAAATGTGGAGTATATAAAAATACGCAAAGGTCATGCCAAATTTTTTCCAGAATTTAACCTTATTTTAATTTTATTGAATAGGTGTTTCTACGGTTGAACAATCCCTCTTCCTTCCCATTTGTGACTTGATCATCCCTACTCATTAGGTTAGTTTTTTAAAAATGTTTCAATAACATGGTTTATTCAAAATATCTTTGTTTGGTTATTTGTTCAATTATTCATATTTTTTTCAAATTAAAACCTTATATTCTAATTTCATTGAATAGGTGTCACTACACACAGTCGGATTGTCTACTTGTCGCACTATCTGCTGCTGTCAACCTCTGCTTCCGGTTTGCCTGATCAGAACCCACGGTAAAACACTTGCATTTCTGATTATAATTTTAGAAACAAATACTAATATATATAATATTGTCGCAAATAAACGTTATACTAAATTCTACTTCTATTCTACAATTATTAGAATATATATTTACATAGTGTGGTGAAATGTGAGATTAAGTTGAAATGGGGTGGTTGTTTTTTGTTCATTGATCATATATACATTTACTATATGCATACTTGTCTGCCTGATAATAATTCGTATGGTTTGCTGAGAATTAATGTTGTTGCTACTGTGTTTGTTTCTGCCTTAAAAAAATGTGGAGTGTCTAAAAATACGCAAAGGTCATGCCAAATTTTTTCCAGAATTTAAGCTGATTCTAATTCCATCAAATTTAACTTTCTTCATAATTACTTACAGTTTCAATTAAAGCCTTATTATTATTTCATTGAATAGGTGTCATATACTACGTGCAAGAACATCTGTCTACTTGTCTCTTCTCTATCTTGTGTTGTTCGCGCTGACCATCCAGTACTCACCAGGTTGGTATTTAAAACCTTTCAATTTATTTTGTTTTTCTATTAAACAATGGAAAATCAATTCAAACATAGAATTACTGTCTGAGATTTACCTGATAGAGGTATGTCTTAGATAGTCCCTGTTGGGACTGTCCAATGACCTTTGATCTCACCATCTAGGTTGTGAATGAGTTAATAATATACAGTAGTTCAGTGATAATTTCAGCAGCATTACCCTAGTGTTCTTCTAGTGTACATATATATATATGTGAATTGAAACGATTCATATATATATATCTACACTAGGAGAACTGTAGGGTAATGCTGCCGAAATTATCACTGAACTACTGTATTATTAACTTGTTCCTAGGTGAGATCGAAGGTGATTGGATAGGTTTAGGTTGTTAAATCTGTAAATAAAAAAAGAGGAGATCAATGGAACGAGTTCACGACATCTGGTGTGTGTTGAAAAAGGAGATGGAGCGCTCAGTGATGTACAGTGACAAATTGGACATCAAGTACCTATAAGGGGTCAATAAATTTTGCAAAGTCCTTGTTGACAATCTTAAACCAAGGGATAAGGATATATTTGATGTCCTTGTGCCGATTGCAAGAATGACTTCAAATACCGAGGTGTGGACAAGATTAAGGATCATCTGATTCGTAGAGGGTTTACAGAAGATTATGAAGCCATAACAATACTGCATGGTCAACATTCAGTACAAGTGTTTGAATGTGCTGATAACGTCGTTGCAGAACAATCAGAAATGGATGCTTCACACGATTTTGGGGATATTCAAGATGATTCACTAGTTAGTGATTCAGATGATCAGGAGGACCTTAATGCAATGATGGAAGATGTTGAACAACATTTTTCCAACAAACCCAAAACATTCGAAAATCTGATGCAAGCATCAAAGGACTCGTTGTACGGTGGATGTGATACGCAAACACAAAACAAATTGAGCGTTGCCCTAAAACTATTCAATCTGAAGGCGAGACATGGATGGAGTGATGTCAGTTTTACAGATCTTTTACAACTGCTGAAGGATGTACTACCAAAGGACAATGTGATACCCACAACAACTTATGAAGCAAAGAAGTTAATGTGTCCGATGGGTATGGAATATAAAAAAATACATGCTTGTCCAAATGGGTGTATGTTGTACTGGAAGGAGAATGAGTTGGATGACCATTGCTCTGAATGTGGGGAATCACGCTATGTAAAAAAGGGTGACAGAAACCACATAAGCACTAACGTGGGTTCTCCTGCGAAGGTGTTGTGGTATCTACCGATTATTCCCCGATTCAAACGTTTGTTTGCAGTTCAGAAAGATGCTGAGAACCTCCGATGGCATGCTACCCATAGAAAGGATGATGGTAAATTGAGACATCCAGCCGATTCACCACAATGGAGAAACATTGACAGAATATACCTCAATTCGGTACAGACCCAAGGAACTTAAGACTTGGTTTATGTACTGATGGGATGAACCCTTATGGCACTTTGAGCAGTATACACAGTACTTGGCCTATTTTATTGACAATATACAATCTGCCGCCATGGTTGTGTATGAAACCCAGACATATTCTCCTCTCTCTGTTGATATCGGGTCCAAAACAACCGGGAAACAAAATTGATGTGTTTTTGCAACCACTTATTGACGATTTACAATTGTTGTGGAATGAAGGTGCGACAGTGTATGATTCATACGGTATGGAAAACTTCACGCTCCGGGCTATGTTGTTTTGTACAATCAATGATTTCCCTGCATACGGCAACCTCTCGGGATACACAATTAAAGGAGCTCTAGCGTGCCCTATATGTGGAGATAGAACTTGCAGTATACAGTTAAAACACAGTGGAAAAAATGTGTACATGGGCCATCGGAAATTCCTCCTGAAAGGTCACAAATACCGTAAGATGACAAAAGAGTTTGATGAAAAAACGGATCATGCAGTTGCACGACCACCACTATCTGCTGCTGAGACTTACAATCAGTTGAAGAATGTTGTGAACAACTTCGGTCCACCAATTAAAGCCACTGAAAAGAGCATCTGGAAGAAAAAATCAATATTTTGGGAACTTGAATATTGGCAACATTTAGAGGTGAGACATTGCATTGATGCTATGCACGTGGATAAAAACATTGGTGAAAGTGTAACTGCGACACTACTAAACGTGAAAGGAAAGTCAAAAGACCATTTGAAGGGTAGAAAAGATCTGGTTGAATTGGGTATACGAGAAGAACTCGCGCCACAACAAAGAGGGAAAAGAACATTCTTGCCTCCCGCTTGTCATACATTATCCAAAGAAGAGAAAATAAGTTTTTGTAGTTCTCTTCGTCATATTAAAGTGCCATCCGGTTACTCATCGAACATATCAAGTTTGGTATCAATGTCTGATCTTAAATTGGTAGGGATGAAGTCTCACGACTATCATGTGCTGATGCAGCACTTACTTCCGGTTGCAATCTGTGGGATCCTTCCAGCTGATGTCAGGAAAACTATTACAAATTTATGTGTTTTCTTTAAAGGAATTTCGTGTAAAGTGCTTGATGTGGAGATGCTGGATAAACTACAGAATGACCTTGTGATCACCATGTGTCAGTTGGAAATGTATTTTCCTCCTTCGTTTTTTGATATTATGGTGCATCTACTTGTTCATCTTGTTAGAGAGATCAAACACTGTGGTCCGTTATACCTTCGATACATGTATCCGTTTGAGAGATATATGGGTATACTGAAAAAGAAAATGAAAAACCATCGGCGTCCAAAGGGAAGCATAATTGAAGGGACAGTAACAGAGGAAGTAGTTGACTTCTGCACTCACTACTTAGACGGTGTTGATGTTATTGGATTACCGAAAGCAAGACATGATGGCAGGCTTAAAGGGGTTGGTACCTGTGGGAAAAAATTATGCAGAGTTGATATTGATACATTGAACAAGGCACATCTGGTTGTTTTGAATCATTCTGAAGTTGTTGAACCGTATTTCGATGCACACCTAGCCTGCCTCAAAACAAAACACCCAACGATGAGTAATGCCAAATTAAAAAAAAGAGCAGAATGCAACATTTGTTAAGTGGTTCAGACAGAAGGTGTTGTATGAAGATTCAAGGAACGTGGATGAAATGATCCAGTTGTTGGCACTTGGTCCAAATCTCGATGTGTTGTCTTATGATGGATATGATGTGGAAGAGTAAGGGCTTACTGACGAAAACTAATGAAGACGGCACTCAGTCAGTTGTTGCTAATGTTGACGATGCAAGTAGGGTGCAGACATTTATGCTGGGTCGCATGAAGAAAAATGACGAGGGAGTATATGTGTTCCCGCAGAGCGAGACTGCTGAGTTGGCTTCAAAGATTGTAAGTATATATTTTTAAAAGTTGTTGTTTACTAATTAGTAACTTTATTTCTAATATTTTTGTAATTTAAAATAGTCTGGATCTACTGAGCGATGGGAGATGGTTCCGGCCCCTCCGTCTCAGGATGATCCACTGAATAAGGCCCTTGGGCAAAAGGATCATCCAGGGCGAGTGTGGGGGCTTGGAGGGGAAGTTCGCCAAAAAGACGTGTTTTCTACGTCTCGATCGAGAGTACCGCAGGCTGAAATGATAGAGAGAATGGTGGATGAACGGGTGCACGACCGGTTGGAGGAGTTGGAAAGATGTCACGCTGAGTCGGAAAGACGTCACGCTGAGGAGCGTCAAGCCTACGAGGAGCGCCTACGAAGACTTGAGGCTTTAGTATTGGGCTAAGTGCATGCTCCTACACCGACACCTACTCCTACACCGGTGTCTGCTCCTACCGCGACGGCGGATACATCGACAGTGGCCGCGTCTCCTACACCGGCACCTACTGCTAGACCGATGTCTGCTCCGGATCCTACCACGACGGCAGATCCTATGATGGTCGATGATCCTACACCGACGTCTGCTCCTACCACGACAGCGGATACTCCGATGGTGGATCATCCTGCACCTTCTTCTTCTACCAGAGACACATTTCCTTATCAAAACCTTCCGGTTTGTTCTTTTTTCCTCCTTAGTTATTTTAACATTACTTTTAAAACAATATAATTTTATTACCTTGCTTACTGTTGTGAGTTGATGTAGGTGGCTAAATCATGCCATCTGTTTCAAGTGTTGGATGGTGAGACTGTGCATGTTGCATACGGTCGGGTTTTAGCGACCGGACCGAACAGTATAGTACATTTCAAGCTCATCCCACCTCTTCACGCTCGTGTGATGGTAGACGACATTGTGCGAGGCCATGAGGACTCTCCGCTTCCGTTGGAGTGGAATCAGTGGAGTAAAATAGGTCAATTACAATCTTCAGTTGTTCCATGGCCATATTCTCTCATTGATGTCAGTGACAAGGTAAACTATTTACATGCTTATTGTTTAGTTTTTAACTTGACTGTTGACTGATATGTTTATTATTTAAATTTTGTATACTATTAGATTGATAAGGAATTAAGACCGGTTAAGAAGAGGAAAGTGGATAAGGGGAAGGAAGTTGTGAAATCAAATGAGGAGAGTCAGAGTGTGAGAAAGGAAGTGGTGAAACCTTTCGATATGACTCATAGGAGATCCCCCATTCTAACACCCAAATATCTGAAGAAGCTGACAGTCAAATAAAAAATGTTGTATGACTTTTTCATGACGAGGCCGCAGTTTGTCACCAACTTCAACATGAAAGTGTCTAAGCATGTTTTCCACTCCCCTGAGCCCAGAGATCTGATGATTACTGTGAGCGATCTAAGAGAATTTTTGATGGAGACCTGCTTAACATCTCTGTGATTCAGGCCTATTGTGTGTAAGTATCTTTTAAATTATTACATTATCTTTCATTTTTTAAGCTATTTAACATATCTTATGAAAAAAATGTTGTTTAGGTGTTTGACTAGTAGACTACTAGCGAGCAAGAGATTATTAGCCCTCTCTTTCTTGTGTCCGCAATTGATGTCAGCAAGTCAGGCCGCATTGGATGAGCAAGGATGTGCAGAGCACGTGAGGCAGGGATTTTGTACTGCGATGCGAAGAAAAAGCAAATATTTGCTGATCCCATATCATCAGATGTAAGTACACAATAACTGGAATTTTTTGCTTCCTAATTACATTATGTGATAAATTAAAAATATTGTTCTACAAAACATTTTTTGTTTTACCTGTGGTAGCAATCATTGGATGTTGATGGTGTTGTGTATCAACACCTCATGCTTTTTGATACTAGACCCCATTGGGCGCTGATGACCTTCGAGAGATCGCTGTAGAGAAATATTTGAAGGAGTGAGTATTTAAAATTTTAATGCATTTTGTATTTATTTTAAGCTTGTCCTGAATTATTGGCAATAAATGACTTCATTTTAAAATGATGTATTTATGCAGGGGTCATAAGCTTGGTTTGAGTGATGAGAAGAAACTATTCTCCATCTTGGACTTCCATTACATACGTGTAAGTAATCATTTAATTTATGCATGCATTTTTGTATTAAAGTTAAACGTTTAATTTTTTGATCTGTCTAAAGTTGGTAATCCATGGATGGTGTGATGACAGTGTCCTAAACAGCCTGATTCACGGAGCTGTGGCTATTATGTGATGCGGTACATGTTCGAGATTGTACAAAATATTGACACGCTTGATGATGATGACAAGGTAACCCATACCAATCAAAGTTTTAGTTAAAGTTATTGCATTTTAAATAAAATTGTGTGTACTAATGATGATCAGTTTCTTTTTATGGACAAATCGTTTCTTTTTTCACAAAAGCAAGGAGCACGTATTCCAAGATAGATCTCGACTTTGTAAGAGATCATTTATCACAGTTTTGGTGTAAAAATTACTTGAGCGTTTCTTAGATCTTATCCTAGTGTAGTTAGACATAGACTTTTGTTTGTGCTGAAGCAACGTAGACTCTCAAAGTTTGTAAAGTTCAACTCTCTCTTATTTTTGAAAGTTTGAATGGGTTTGTTTGCAATTCGTTTTCGATGTTGCAATTCAAATTGGTAACTTGGTTTATGGTCATATATAGTGTGGTTGGTTACCAAAGGGCAATACCAGTTGGATGCCCTGTACAGGTTGTATATGTGATTGTAAATTGGGTTGTGTTGGAAAACACATGGTAGAGGCTAAAAAAACAAGAAAAACTAAAAAAAAAGAAAAAAAAACCGTGGTTTAAAATTCAGTGGAACGACGTTTTAAACCACGGTTGGTTAGAGAACCGTCGTATAAAAGAGTCATATACCACGGTTATGTAGATGGACCGTCGTATAAAAGCCTTATATACCACGGTTATAAAGCCAAACCGTGGTATAAAATCGGTCTGATCCCGCGATAGAAACGGCTTTAAACGACGGTCGTAGAACAACCATGGTTTATAATCGCGCTTTTAAACGACGGTTTTGAACCGTGGTTTATAGGCATTTTCGAATATACGACACGCGTATTAACCACGGTTCTAAACCGTGGTATATAGGCTTTTTAACCGTGGTTAAAAACATTTTCTGCACTAGTGCAAGCTACTTTATTTTCCATTAGCAGCAGAGATTGTATTTGTTTCACCCAAGCTACTAGTGCTACATATGCTATCAGAAGTAAATTGTCTCTCAGAAATAGATTTTTGATCTGTATATGGACACGGAGGGAATTCACATAAGTTATTGAAAGGAAAAGGACCTTTATTTATTTTAGGTAGGTTGCAAAACATATCAGCTGCACTATGTGCTTCATACAAATCAGTAAGAGAATCATCAGATACAATATACCTTTTACTCATATCAGCAACAAAGGCATATTCATTATGCTCTTCACACAAAGATAAGCAATTTGGCCTCACATTTGTAGTTTTCAAATTGTCCAAAGTACTACGCAGAGAGGTTCCTTTCATATTACACAAGTCATAGAAATTCTTAGATTCAGTTTGCACTTCATATTCTCTATTCATAATGTTCTTATTATAATTAGAATCTATCAAAGCAAATCTAGTAAAAGGTTTCAAAATTGTACCCACAAACCTGTAGGTGACATTCCCTTATTCCTTTTCTGATGAATGGTCTTTGGCAAAATGGGACAGTAAGTGGTTCACTTGCTCTAGTGTAAAAACTACCTTGTTCCCTTCTTGTCCAGCTTGTTTTTTCATGGTGTTGGCGTCTAATTTACAGCTGCTGGCCTCTTCCCTTTTCTCCATGACTGGGGATAGCCGTGGATCTAGTAGCACTGCTCTATAGTATGCCCACTTTTCTCATAATGTGTGATGAAAAGGGTTGTGCGCTTCATATCCTTGGACGGTGGAAATATGGTTTTCTTGTTTTCTACTGCAAATGGCAGGCTGTTTTCTCCTTTTGTTGTTGAACAGACTGTCCTTTGATGTTCTTCGTGAATCAAGAATGAATAAACTTGCTCAATCGAAGGTAGCGGTGACATCATTAATATGTTCCCTCGCACATTGAAAACTTCTCAGACAGACCCATCAAAAACTGCACTACCCTCTGCCGCCTAAACATTTCTTTGTATCCAACATCTGCATGAGATTCACAATTAGGGACTTCCTGGCGAGGTATCAAGTTCGTCCCAGTTTTTCTTTATATTGGTGTAGTATGCCCTAATCGAATCTCCTTCCTGCTTGGTCTCTATCAGCCTTTGATGCAGAGAATATATTTAAGCGGCGTTCGATTCTTCAAATCGAGTTGATAACTCACTCCAAATTTGCATAACTGTTTTACACTATAGGACAGTGCCTCCAATGTCCTTGTCTAGGGCGGTGAGGATCCAAGCTATAACCATTGAATTGCATCGATCCTAAGACTCCCCTTTTGTTTCCGAGTCTGTGGGTCTGGGAAACGTGTCATCAACGTAGCATAGTTTGTTCTTGGCTCTCAAGGCGATTGTCATCCCTTGTTTCCATGCGTGAAAGCCCTTCCATTCAAACTTTCCGGTTAGCAAGGCATCTGGGCTTTCTGAATTCGCCAAGAAAAGTGGGTCGGAGTTGTCCGCAACTACACTTGTCTGAGCTTCCATTCTCACCTTCTCGCTCGTCTCTTCTTTATCTTACCATTGTCGCTCCCATATGAAGACATCATCGGAACTACCATCGGCTTCTTCAAAGGGATCTCCCTAGCGCATCCAAGCAAAACTTAGATTCTCTCTCAAAGATTATCCCTCCTCGTCTGAATCCTGGTCTGATACCATGAAAAAATACCTCAATCCTTTATTCAGCATGAGCAAAACGAACCCAAGGTAGTGGATCTAAAAATATTGTACAAAAGAACAAAAGAAAATGGATGAAGAAGAAGGTGGCTACACAGAGCCGCAAAACAGACAGGGGCGAGAAAACATAATGCGGAAAAAAAAACCTAGAGCCAGCACTGATTACCTGACTTACTTTGAAAGAAAATGCTAAAGAACAAAAGACTAAAACTTCCTTACTAAAACGATATGTTTTAACTCCTAACACAACCTGGGTTGAATATTCTTTTTGTTTTTTTAAAGTAGCATAATTATCATACCTTCGTTAATGATTATGGAGCTTAGTCATCATTAATTTGTTTCTTTATTAACATTAAGTTGTTTGTTTAGTTATACATGTTTATTTCATGTTCATTGTAGATGGTAAGGATGTGGCGAGGTACAATATGTCCGCACACAGAGTCTCTAAGGAGAAGTGAATTACCTTTTTGTATGTTGTCGTCATTTGTGTTAGTTACAAAACTGATGTTTTAAGATGCTGCTGGTTGAGATTTATTTAGAATGACTCCTACTGTGAAGAATTTCAACATGACATATGTATTTATGTGTAATGAGATGTGGATGGATACACATCGATGTTCAATAATCATTGAGAACTAGGGGCCACTGATGATTGTCACTGACAGAGAGTTGGGTTGATGAAAGCCCTTGAGACTAATATCCCATATGTATCTCTACTTTTATGTCGGTGGTTTATTAACTTTGATATTGAGAAAACAGTCTTTTCTGAAAGGTAGTTTATAGCCAAACTGAGGTTTATATTAGGAGTACACTTGCAAGAGGGAATTGTATAGATCATAAGGGAAACTTGACTGGATAATGTGATTATATAAAACTTGGTCAATATACAAAAAGAAATTTGGAGAGTGATGAACCAACATAATACCTCACGTGGGAATTGTACACAAACATGTATGGCTGATTAATTTCAAAAGAGTTTTTATTTGTTAGTATCTTGTTGTCATAGTAGGAATTGAACACTAGGGTCGTAAAATGAACTCAAGACCTCAAAGAATATGAAGAATTAATTACGAGGAGATTAGGTGATTTCAAGGTAAAATGAGTGATAAGTACATAAATAAGCATGTATTAAGGGTTTGTTTTATGTATTTTATCAATGTTTATCTTGCTCATTCTTCACTTTAGGTAGTTTTCCTTTAGTTTTTTGTTTCATTGGTATTCTAACACATTTATGGTTTAAACATCAAATTAACTTAGCTAGGACCAAAGTAGATAAATGGAGGAGCGTGTGGGAACAAACATAATTGACATCAAGCTAAAATGAAGAAGATAGAGGGAAAACATTGATACAAAGGCCGACCACCCCATCGGACAGCCCCACCTGAGTAGGTTGGAGCGAAAATTCAGTTCGACTTCTGAGCACCCCAAGAGACCGCCCCACTAGGTAGGTCGGACTTAAAATCATGTGTGTCTTCTTCCAGAGCCGACCGCCTCAGTGGGTAGATCGCCCATTTTTTTCAAATACTTCAGTGTTTAAAAAGCCAATAAAATGTGTGTGTGTGTGTGCGCGCGCGTGTGTGTGGGCGTGTGTGGGTGTGTGCGTGTGCGTGTGTGTGTGCATGTGTGTTTGTCTGCATGCGTGTGTGCATGTGCGCGTGTGTGTTTGTGTGTGGTGGAACGATACAAGACCCACACACTCGTATGACAAACTGGCTCACCCCTAGAGCACCATTTGAATTCTTTCTATCAATGAGCAAATATGAAGCAAAGAATTTACTTGGTTCAACATACCTAGTAGTCCACGGGATTTTGGTAAAGGTTGAACTATGATTTTAGTGTAAACAAATTGAGTGTTTGGGTCTGCGAGTAAGAATGTCATGGACAAAGAAGATATAAAGAGAATATGCAGAAAGCACAAGATAGAATAATAGTAGTAAATTTTTTTCTAGTGTAAAGCATGGTTGTCTTAATTTTTTGTTCCACCTTTATTTAAAGGTGTTGATTTCCCTTCGTGCCTGCTTCGCATTAAGGATCATCACTCATTGAAGTCGGTTCCAATGTCCCTGCCTCGTCTATCAATGCTTGTGTAACCCTCATCCTCTATTCATGTCATTCTTTATAAATATGGTATGTTTCAGTTGCTAGATGAGATATCTGAAATATTTTATGGAGTACGACACATAAATCCATTTGAAGGGATGTTCAGAGATGTTTTTAAAGAGAGCTCAATTCCTTTTAGTTATGGTTAAACTTGCTTTCGATTCTATCGACTTGTTTGCTTGGATTGATTATCTTCATTTGTGTGCGGTGGGAGGAAATATGGGGTTGTAATGTTATTTCCTTCTATGACAAAAACAGAGGAGAACTGTCAAAATGGTCTTTGGCTTAGCGGATGTCAATGAGCTTTGTCCAAGCTTCTCAGTACAAAAATTACTTAGAGATAATGGAATTATCCAGGTATGTAGCAAATTATTATCTCAATTTGTTTAATAATAAGAGATTGTGCTAAGTCTTTTGTTTATTAGTTGTTGTTATGCTGGAAAAAAGCATTTGAAAAAAAATTCACTGTTCACATGTTTTTTTGCTACGCTTTTTTTTTCCATTTACATGGGTTTTACTCTTTTTTTTTTTCATTTTCTCCTTTGTTGAAATAGTATAGACCTGGTTTTGGTTTTGTTGCTTAATTATATCTGGCTACTCTTCAACATGAATTCAAATCCTAACAATTTTACATAAACCTCAACCGGACAGGTCTTTTATTTGTTGCTTTATTGACTCATCAAAAATATTTGTTGATAATTCTTATCTCAGACAATATTTGTTAATACTTGACTCCAAGTCTTTTGGTGTTGAACGCCTCATACTTAGATTCATTCTTGTATTTTGTGTCTTTGATGTCTTTTTTTTATGGGGAACAACAACTGATATGTGATCACATCTGAATATAATTGATGGATGATATCAATTAGCCCCACTTTATATTGCGTAAGTTACTCATTTACTATGTAATTATACAAGAATGTCTTAACTACAGTTACTTATTTCTACTAGGTTCCAACACGTGCTAGAGGCAATGAACAATCTCTATCCCTAAGTACTTCAGATAGTGTAACACGTTGACTGGAAGATAGTGCCATGCCTGGAATGAAGACTTGTTGGACGAAGTGGAAACTTCAAAATGAAAACAGAGTATTGGACAAAAACTATATATTTTGGATTGAAGGCTGAAACCAAAAACTTTTGTCCAGCTTGGTGTTGCGCTGTAAACAACTAGTTTTTTCAATGTAGCATGACTTTTAAATCTTGTTAGGTTGTATAAACTTTTTGAAGATACATTATATAATATATTAGATATGATTGAAGCTGGTTTACAATGTCTTGGTTCATCTATGTTCTAAAGGTTGTGTATAACCAATTATATAAAGGCATTAAAGGTTTTTGAAACTTTGAAAAATAGGTTGGAAAAGACAAATATGGGCAAGATTACGTTGTACTTCAAACATCCTTTACCCACGGATTGATCTGTGGGCATAGGTGTAACCTTACCCCCACGGTTTAGTTTATAAGAATAGGGGTGCATTTTTACCCACAGATAGATTGGTTACTATAGGTTTGTTCAATTCGTTATAAACAACAGTTTTACAATGGTCTTTAGTGATGGACAAACCGTTGGCATAGGCTTTAACCCCTTCTCCAAGGGAAATACTCACGGTGCCTACGCTAACAGATTTTATCCTTTGGAGTAGCCTTTTCGTACAAATATTTAGCCTATGCTAACGGAATTTTTCCGTTGGCAAATGTCTTTTTTTTTTGGTAGTGAGTGAGGTAGAAGAAGAGATCAGGAGATCTCCAACACCTCTGCTCACAAAACAAGCGATGCAGCCAAGGAAATAATGCTTTTTCTGGTATGAGCGTTGGAAGTGGTGTTTCGAGGCATCTAGGTGCGAGTAAGGGTTGGCTATGCAAATGAGGTCACAACCAGGAATTCAAACAAAATCCACCTAACTCTGTGGATTGTCCTTTTATGGACCAGTCAAGAATTGGGTACACCGTGGGGTCAATCAACAAACTTTGTTACCTTTGACAGTTGCTTTGTTAGGCCTCACTGAGGATGATTGTCACATGTCCTTCTATTGTAGCTCTTTAAAACGTATGTATGCTAGTTTTACTTATCATGAGGTATTGATAATGCATTTGTTCTTACTATAACTACATGTATCATAGTGAAATCAATTATCTTATAACAATAACGTCAATGTTTTTCATTTTTTATAAATCACCTAAAAAATTAACATAATCTATGTTTGCAAAAGAGCGTAAACATAACTGATTTCCTTGTAGTTCCATTATCAACAACAAAATACTACTCCCAATTTAAACATGAGTTTTTATTTTTCTTTTTTAAGTTAAAATTTAAAATAGCCCAAATTACCCTTAATATATAATAAGAATTCAAAAATTATCATGATATATCTTATCTAATCAAAATGATAAAGTTTGACTAAATAATATCCTATTAAACATCTACATAATATTGTAAACTTTTAAAAATTCTATAATTTTAGAAAAAATTGCTCCCTTGCAATACATGATATTTTAGCCGCAAATACAAAGATTAAGGTGAAGAAATATGTACTATTTTACTCTTACGTTTTACTAAGAATTAAGGTAATTGATAGAGAAGAATAAGGTATAGAGTCCAAATGGAAAAATAAGAAATAAATTATTTTATATTTCAAAAATAATGAGCTCATTTGGGGAACAACTTCTAACAGCAGACAACTTCTCAATTTCTAAAATCAGCAGATTTCCATCAAACACCCAAAACCAGCAGCTGACAGCTTCTGCAAAATCACCAGCTGACAACTTCTCAATTTTCAGCAGCAAGACATAATAATTGTCTCTGCTTTTTAAAACCATCAACAGGTGTTCCACCAAACACCAAAACCAACAGCTGACAGCTTCTGTAAAACCATCAACAAACTACTTCTCAATTTCCAACAGCAGGACCCAACAGCAGCCCCAACAGCTATCCCCAAACGAACCCGATAAGAACAGGCTAAATATCTCGATATGAATGAATATCTAAGGCAATGTTTGGATTCGACAAGGAAACGGGAAAGGGAATGGGATTGGGAAAACAAGGAGAATGGGAAAGGGAATGGGAAAGTATGTTTGTTGTTTGGTTATGTATGAGTAAATATGGGAATGACTGTTTAGTTTTGAAATGAAAATAATGTGTTTGTTTTATTAAATGATTTGTGGATAAATTTACAGGATATCACTAAAAAATTTATTAATTCATAAAATACCATAAACTTTTAAAAAAAAATTCGATACCACCAAAAATAATTTAATTCATAAGATACCACTAAAATACCCTCATTTATTAATAAACATATTTACATTATATCACGTTAATATTTTTTGTTCATAAAATAACACATAAATGTTTATATCTATTTTTTATTCAAAATAACACATTACTGTAATACATAACATAACTATTTAAAAAACAAACTCACGTTCCCTGTTCCCTGGTGCCGCTCCCGTCCGATTACCACGGGATTGATTTGAGGGGAAAAATCTGTAGCCGTTCCCATTCCCAATGCACAATTGTATATTAACAAACAACATAAAGGGACCGTGTCCCATATTCTTTCCCATTCCCTCATTTTCCCCTTCGATACAAACACTGCGTAAGTTATAAAGACTTAGGGGGCGTTCACTTCAGGGTAAACAGTAAAGGGAAACGGAATGATTCCCTTTGTAATCGTTTGTTTGTATTTTTTAAATTCTGTTTCCCCCACTTTCAGTTCTAAAAACCCTCATATCCCTCTACACAAACAAACTACAAACAGCGATTCCCTCCAACATTGTGGGGAATGGTATTCCCTTTGTTTCATCTTTCATCTATTCGCGCTTAATTTGGATAAATATTAATATATGTTATTTCTAATATATGTAAATCTTATTATATATTATTATTTAAAATATTAATATATATATATTAATGTATATTTTATAAATATTAAAATATCATTTATTTTAAATATTATATTATATGTATACTTATATTTTATATAAATATGAAAATATATTATATATAAATACCAATATATTTCATTTATAATATAAAAAAATTACTATATATATTATATATATTATTATGTATGTATTAATATTAAATAATTATTTATATATTATTTATAATTATATACAAGTTAATATATATCATTTATAATTTAAGTAAATATTAATATATATACTATATAATTTATATAATTATTATGCATTATATTTAATTTATGTAAATATATATTATTTATAGTTTAAATATAATTTATATAATTATGAATATTATTTTATATAAATTATATTATTTTAAAGAAATATTAACATATAATATTTATATATTTTTTATTATATACATTATTTAAATACATACTATGTAAGATTTAATTCAATATATATATCAAAATTAAACAACAAGAAAGGGAATCATTAGAAATTGTATTCCGTTTCTGAACCAGAACCAAACAAACTTCTTGATTGGGGGAATTCCTTTCATTTCCTTTCCATTCCCTTTCCTGATTCCATTCCGTTTCCTTATCTCGAAGTGAACGCCCCCTTATTACTTAAAATACCATCTTTGTCACGAAAAGCTCGTGGTTGTAAGTATTACAATCATGAAAACAGTACAGTGCTTCTATTTTAAACGCAAAATAAAAGATAACCTAACCGGATTAATGGAGCAAGATTCCAAAAAAACCCCTACGTACTCGACGAATCACAGGCCAGCGCGTCTCCCCTTCGGCCCCCTCTCTCATTTATATATGTACAGTATCTTTTTTCTTTATATAACTGCCCAACTCGCAACTCCCCTGGATGGAAGAGGTTCGGTAGGAAAAATCATATGCTCTCCTTTTTTTCGACCGCACCTCTCAATCTTTTCGATTGTTCCCCTAAATCCAGTTTTCCTTCCTCACCTTAAACCCTAAGTCCTCATCGATCCTTGTCATATTGTGCTCAATTTCTTCCGATCGTTCCTCCTGGGGTTTTTGATTTTGTTGTAGTGAGGTGAATCGGTGAGATCCCGTTTCGATTCATTTTTTCCCTTCTGAAAAGTGGAAATTACGCATGAGCTGGTCGGTATTGAATCTGGGACTTACTTCGAGCTCAAATCATTTTATCACTTGTCTTTTGATCTTTATCCTCCATTATTCTCCTCAATTACGCCCAGCCTTCCTTTTTAATTTTAATCAAAACCCTCTGACTTCGTCGTCATCGCCGTCGTCAGCATTATTGTTGCCGGTGAATACAAGCTTTTTCGTGATCGATTCGCATCTGGTCCTGGATCCTCGTAATTCTAATAGTCATCTTCGTTCGTTCATCAATGGAGCTCAAAAACAGGAGTAATCGCCAATTGCGCCCAGGTAGCTTGCTAAAACACGTGTCATTCCAAACTAAGCAATATTTATTATCCCTTCAAAGTTATTCCATCCTCTTGTAACTTTTTTGTGGTTGCTCTTAGTCGGTCGCTTTTTTGGCGGGCCCCGTTCTCCGACCTACTTCATCAACGTGGTAACTCATGAATTCCTCGTTAATGTCGTTTTAGTAGGCGTGCTTTTAGTGTATATGGTGGGAATGCAGTTGTGCTAGTTTGGTCTGCGACTGAGTATTATTGACAGAGCACTAACATATTATCTCCGTGCTAGTTCACCCGTTAATGTGAATATGATGATGGGTGCATCGTTTTTTCTTACCAAATCCGTAAAATACATTCAACCTTTCGAATTTCTTTTATTGTATTAAGTTAGTATTTTGCGTTATTCTGAATTGTTTTTTTCATACCGTTGATTAGCCAACAAAAATATATCTGGTTTTGAAGCGACGTTTAATCTTTGTCCGACCTTCTATAGATGAAGTATTGGTACTAGTTTTGTTTGCATGAATTCCCTGATATTGTCTTTTAAACAAGTTTTTTCCTTGACGAACTTGAGAGACGTTGTGGCTCATGTTTTGGTTTATTGATTAACTGAAAACTAGTTGTGAAGGTAAATTTAATAATTGTTTTTTTTCTTCTGCTTTTGCATTATGCGCTTAATACCTTGAAAAGAGCTAGGGACTCAATAGCTTGATTTCATAGGATGCTAGCCTTACTTTTTTTATACTGTCAGAAACAATGTTGTGGATTAAATTTGATTTGAGAGGAAATCTCCTTTAAAGCTGGTGGTCAAATTTCTTAATAAAGGCGGCAATGCTGAAACTATTATTGTCTTGCAGGTCTCTGTTCTTCAAAAACAGGGAGGAGGCATTCAACTCCTTCTGTGATAGTCATAGGTTCTGGAATGGCAGGTACAGCTGCTGCAAATGCCCTCCGCGAAGCCTCCTTTCAGGTAATTGATGATAGCAATAATCAAAATGGTCAGGGCTGCTGATCTCCTAGAAGTCTTAAGAATCATAGCTTGTTATTTGAGTGATTAGAACAAGCGTTGAATCTTTTTTAATCACTTTCAGAAACATTCTACGATATTTTTCTTCCCTTATTATGGTACTTTAGCTTTTATCATCGGAGTATACAAGCTTCCCTTTCATTCTTTGGCTACTCTTTGACTTATTTAAGGTTCTAATGAATCTTTGCCTTAATGTATGATATGTGTATGCATGTGTTTAGATGGATATTTTTTATTGCTTTTACTTCAGCTTGTATTCATGATCTTCTATAAACGCGAAGTTAGAATTTTAAGGTTCTGACTTTATTGTCTATAGTGAGAATCATGTGTTGTGTGTTAAATGAATGGTGCACATAGAAATAACGAGCATTAAAACTTGCAGGTGCTTGTGCTGGAGTCTCGAGACAGAATTGGTGGTCGAGTGTGCACCGACTATTCGTTCGGCTTTCCTGTCGACCTGGGTGCGTCATGGTGAGTTTGAAATACCCAATAATTGTTGGTTAACGTATATACATATATGCATATATGTCTATACGCATTCACAAGGCCTTTATATTTCCAGGCTGCATGGAGTTTGCAATGAAAATCCATTGGCACCTTTGATAGGAAGACTTGGACTTCCTCTGTATCGCACCAGTGGTGACAATTCTGTGCTGTATGACCATGATCTTGAAAGGTAATTTCAAATTCTTGCAGTTTATGTGCTGTGTATGTTCCAGCTAATTTAACATCATTTAACTGACAAAACATTTACTTTTACTACTGCCAGCTAAACTTTTAATGCACACATAATGTTGCACTTTTGTGTTTTGCGTAATGCAAGGATCCGCGGATTGATTATGTAAACAGCCTTTAGCGATAGAACCTTAGAAGAAGTCAAGATCTAAATTGCTTGTTTGAATTTATTGCATTTACCTATGCTTTATTGACCATGGCCTATGCTTTCAATGATTTTTGAGAATGGAGGCAATGCTTTTGTATTGAAACTTTTTTTGAAATAATGATTTCAAATTTGGTCGTTGTGAAAGTGCTTATTTTGTAGCCTGTTATGAGATTGTTGGATTTGCAGGTTCAAGGCTTTAATCTCACTTCTTTTCAGCATTTGAATATTTATGTATCTGGAGTTCTTAATATCGCATGATATTTTGGTCCTTCTGGCTTGAAACTACACTCATGCCATGCTAAAAGTGCTATGACTAATGTGTATCTCCTAATTTATTTCTAGCTAATTCTTTTGCGTGACTGTTCCTTTCAGTTATGCTCTTTTTGATACTGAGGGTAATCAAGTTCCTCCTGATATGGTGGTTAAAGTTGGTGAAGCATTTGAGAGCGTATTAAGTGAGGTATCACGTTCTTTTGTTTGATTTCTTTCTTGCTTAATTAAGCGTAGTTTGAACCCATTTGGTAAAGGGGCCGATTTACTTTGGGTACCATGCTCGAAAGCTTTCTACCATGAAAGAATGAGGCTATGTTCTATCTGTGAAGAGGGATGTACCAGAGCATTTGGTTTTTTACCGTTCAACTAATCAAACTAAGCTCGATTGTGCATCTGTTGAGATGCCAAGTGTGTATCATTGGATTAACTTATTCAAATATGCAGGCCAACAAAGTTCGTGAAGAATTGCAGAATGACATGTCTATTCATCAAGCTTTCTCCATTGTTTTCGAGAGAAGACCTGATCTAAGGTAACATTACAACAAGGTCTCTGTTTTTTTTTTCTGTCTATTTACTGTTAGAGCAAAATTTATTGCAAGTGGATTCAAACTACAGGTTAGAAGGGGTTGCTCACAAAGTACTACAGTGGTACTTGTGTAGGATGGAGGGGTGGTTTGCTGCTGATGCGGAGACCATTTCCCTGAAGTGTTGGGACCAGGTATGCATCTCAAATCATTCTTCTTAAAGTGCCCATAACTCGTATACGGATAGTGGATGTTTTTGAGCGGAAAAACTTATATGTTGTACTTGTTATTGATCATTTCATCTAATTTATCCTAGCCCAAGTTTTCATTGTCCGTTTTTTTGGCTCTTTGACTTGCTTAGGAAGTTCTGCTCCCTGGTGGTCATGGACTTATGGTGCGTGGTTATCTTCCAGTTATCAACACACTGGCCAAAGGTCTAGATATTCGGTTAAACCATAGGTACTACAACTCCGCTAAAAACGTGTCGGTAGTTTTTGGATGTGCTTGTTTTCTTTTCGTGACCAATACGTTTCTTTTCTTATCTTTTTTATCCCCCTTTTCCAGAGTTAAACGTGTTGCTAGGCATCATGACGGAGTCAAGGTAACAGTAGAAGATGGCACCACATATTTAGCAGATGCAGCTGTTATCGCTGTTCCTCTAGGAGTTTTAAAATCTCAGACAATAAGCTTCGAACCGAGGTTGCCAGAGTGGAAAGAGGCTGCTATTGCTGATCTAGGTATTGGGATCGAGAATAAGATCATTCTCCATTTTGAGGAGGTGTTCTGGCCAAATGTAGAGTTCTTGGGAGTAGTTGCTGAGACCTCATATGGTTGCAGTTACTTTCTTAATCTGCATAAAGCAACTGGGCACCCTGTCCTTGTGTATATGCCTGCAGGAAAGCTTGCTCAAGACATCGAGAAGATGTCCGATGAGGCTGCTGCTAATTTTGCCTTCACACAGCTGAGGAAGATTCTGCCTAGTGCGTCGACCCCGGTAAGTGCTTCTTTCAATTTATTTGTAGCAAAATTTTCACCTTCCTTGTGAAGTACCTATTGTTTTATATTCTTGGAGGAAGCTGTGTTGTTTATTAAACTAGTTTTTGCCCCTCAAACTACCACAGGTACAGTACTTGGTGTCCCACTGGGGATCAGATGAAAACTCGCTTGGCTCATATAGCTATGACCAAGTAGATAAACCCCATGATCTGTATGAGAGGCTAAGGATTCCTGTGGATAACCTATTTTTTGCTGGGGAGGCAACAAGTTCAGCCTACCCAGGGTCTGTTCATGGCGCCTACGCCACTGGTTTACAAGCTGCGGAGGATTGCCGAATGAGAGTGTTGGAACGCTATGGTGAGCTGGATGTGTTCCAGTCTGTGATGTCGGAAGAGACATGTGTTCCTCTCCTCATTTCGAGGATGTAGATGATGTAAACGAGAACATTTGCGATGGAAAAAGAAAATCATCTCAAAACTGAAACGATTCCCTTACTATATATATTAATTACATTTGCCCCCACCCCACAATTCAGTGTAGTCTAGTTGTGGATGGTAAGAGCATTAATTGAACTCTAGTTGTGGCGTGTAATTTAAACTAAATAACACGTACCAGTGGTAACTTTCTGGACTGCAGATCATTTGGTTCGATATCTTGAACACACCCTGAACAGGACATTAAAAAAAATTATCTACTATCCCCCAGGACCCTCTCTCAATTGCACCTTTATATTCCAGCAACAGGGGTTGAGTGCAATCTATGCCGTATAATTAATGGAGTATTTGAATCTATTCATTTGTGAACCTAAAAAGTGAAGTCCTAGGTGTTTGCGCATTGCTTAAATTTTTTCTTGTTGGGTCTCTCAAGGACTTTCTCTGCCTTCTAGTGTAAATGCCTCTAGTCAATGGTAGACACACCTGTCAAACTACGTCGTCCTAAACACTGATGTCAGTATCAACTATATTGAGTTGTTATTACTATTTCTTTTTTACTTTCTTTTCGGCTTCAGTTTTTACTAATCTGTCACCAACACCACGTCCCCAGAAGTGGGAAGAAGAAGCAACAGAACCAAAAACACTCCCAAGTGGGTAGAAGACCACGCACTAACAGAGAGGATTTAGTGGAGCCATTTTCTGCATAATTATAATTACTAGATAATTCAAGTAGTGACATCGTTTAGGTGATATTAGTTAGTGGGTAATTTTAGTTTAATTATTTAGTAACTGCACTTAACTCTCCTATATATATGGGTTGTAAATCAGTAGAAGTCATCAATGAACTAAATTCCCAATCTTCCTTCATAATCTCTCATTCTAAGGCTCTCCTATCTGTCAAACAATTAAGAAACCAGAAAACGGTTTCATTGGTGCTTTCACCTGTCGACCTCCAACATGGACGGAACCACCACCCAGTTTCGCGCTCTTGAAGATTCACAGAAAAAACTCACCAACAATGTTTCTCAACTTGCCGACCAGGTGCAGCAGATTTCCTCTCTACAACAATCCACGGCTGATCAATTATCCTCCATTCAGTCCACCTTGTCATCACAGATGGCGGACATCCTCAACCGTCTCACATTCATCAAAACTCGGCACCACCAGCAATCATCCGCCTCGTCATCGGCGCTGCAACCACGCACGCCCAAACTAGAAATTCCCTTTTTTGGGGCGACAATGTACTAGGATGGCTGTTCCAAATCGAGCGGTTCTTCTTCTTCCATCAGACACCGATGGCCCAGTGGCTAGACGTCGCTTCTCTTTACCTGACTGGCCCCGCCTTGGTGTGGCTCACCGTTCAGCATCAGGCGCATCTATTCTCTTCCTGGGATCACTTCAAGCGCGCCATTGAAGCTCGTTTTGATCCATCGACCTTCGAAAATCCAGAGGGGTCGTTGTACAAACTCTGCCAGACATCTACTGTCAATCGCTACATCGAGGAATTTGAGGCCTTGCACTCCTGTGTCCCCCATCTACCAATGACGAGCGCTCTACACTGTTTTGTCGCCGGCCTGCGCGACGATATCCAGCGTGAAGTTCTCATCCTCACGCCCACCTCCCTCACGATAGCCATCGGCCTCGCTCGATTGATTGAAGAAAAACTGGCCCGCCAGCCCCGCTCGTTGGTCCGTGTGAACAGCCCCGCAGCCCCCGCCTTGCACCCACCCCCGCCTAATCCAGCATCCGGCATCCTGGCCCTGCCCTCCCCACCGCCAAAGCCGCCGGTGACTACCTCTTCCCCTCCAAGCGTGGCCCGCCTACCATTTAAGCGCCTTACCCAGGCTGAAGCCCTTCCATGACGGGAGAAGGGTCTTTGCTACAATTGTGATGAGAAATTCGTCTCGGGTCACCGTTGTAAGCCATGCCAGTTCATGTGCATCATCACCGATGAATCTGACCACGTTGACCCCGACCTCCTGCCGACAACCGAGGACAACGACTCCCCCACTAGTAACTTGCCGCAAGCTGATAAGTGTCCAAATGAGCATGATTTATAGGTGTATTTCATATATTATATTAGCACTTTTCTTGCTCATTTCTCCACTTCGGTTAGTTTTTCCTCTAGTTTATGTTTTATTGTTATCTCACAAATTTATTGTTTAAACATGAGGAAAACCAAGCTGGGAGTAAAGTAGACGAAGAGACGAACGCATAGACGCAAACGGCTCAGAAAACGGAGTCCAAACGAAGAATCTAGAGCCGGTCAAAGTTTGTAGAAGGAAATAAGTCGTAGTTCGTAGAAAGAAACAAAGCCACGCGACTGACCTCCCTTGTGTCCGCGTTGGGAATAGGCGGACGGAGGCGCGGACAAGCTACAACCGCGCGAGGACAGCAGAGGCGTCCGCATGGGGGTTAGGCGGACGGCCGCGCGGACAGAATGAGTGACCGGGCGGACGCGAGGTCGACTGTCACGTCCGCGTGAGAATTGAGGCGGACGGAGACGCGGACGCCACGCGGACACGACTAAAACAGACACGTGAACAGTTTTTCTTCTTCGTTCTTCGCGGCGCTTTCTTCTTCCTTCTTCACGGCGCCTACAGACAACAAGATAAGCCGACAGTCCTCACGTGTCTGCAACCCCAATCCATCTACCTCCTTATCTTATCCTGTTAATACCACTTGCACGCATGCTCATCTCTTCTTCTGCTTTCTTCTTCTTCCTCTTCTCTATATAAACACTACCACTTCATCAGAGAAACCTGCGCACAAATGGCCCGAAGTAATTCTCTGTAATACTCACACACATGTTCCACCCTCAAACTCAACACTCAAAATCTCTCATTTCACTTACAAAAATCCTACGTATGCTCCCACTCTTCTTCCCCTTCATTTTCTCCATTCACCATCCACGCATCTCATATTGTTATTACATCCAACCTCTGTCTGACTTATTACCAGTTAATATGTCAGGCTAAGGAGGATTTACTCCGGGTGAAGGTTTAATTATGTATTTGTATTAATTATGCAATATTTCTACCGGTTAAAATAAATTCAGTTTGTTACGATTAAAGTTTTGTTTCTCTCCCTTTTTAATAAATTTCATCGATTTATTAAAAAGCCTTACTAAATCTGTTTTTAATCTGATCGGTGACGAGCAGACAGGTTAATTAAGCCGTAAAACTGTAGTAACTTATTTTCATCGTTTAAGTTAGTACAAGTTGCAAGAATAAAATTCCTCACACTCCTCAGTCGTTTACACGCATTTGCTTGAGTTTTCATCGGACCTTGCATTTTCAGGTAAACGAGTTCTTATGAGTTTTCATCGGACCTTAAGAAAATAACAGGAATTTGCCAAATTATTAACCGGTAGAGATAGAACACAATTAATCAGATCATATTAACCTGAATCCGGAGTCCCGTTTAATTCAACTTCAGTTCACTAAATTAATCTGTTATTCATTTTTCAGAAACAAGTCAATTAATCCCCCCTCTTGTGACACGCTTAGGTACTACTTATTTCACTATAAGTCCCACGGTTCGATATCCGGTCGCTTACACTTACTATACTACTACGACCGGGATTTGTTTGCAGCCCGACGTTTAATTTGAGTTTTAATTTTCTTTTCTTTTAATTTTACACCAGTTCTAACCACTCAGATATACACTTCTGCAAAATGGCGCCGTTGCCGGGGACTTGATTTATTCTAGTCCCTAAGCCCCGGTTAATTAGCCTGTTATATTATAATAATTTGTTAATATTAATTGGACACCTGACTTTGGACATCTGACTACGGACATCTGACTTCTGACATCTAATTACTAACTCTTTATATTATTGTCATTTAATTTCCATTGTCCTTAACATTTAATTTCCATTGTCCTTAACATTTAATTTCCATTGTCCTTCAATTTCTAGTATACTAACTACTAACTTTAATTTTCTGTCATTTCTTTCCATTGTCATTTCAATTTTCTGTCATTTCTTTCCATTGTCTCTAACTACTAACATTTAATTTCTGTCAACTAATTTCTAACATTTTTATTTATTCTAACACATAACGAGTCTCTTTTCTCTGTTTTGAGTGGTGAATGCCTTTTACCAGGTCAAACAGCCTCCCAGAAAATATTAATAATCACACGGTTGGTTACAATCCAGAAATCGAGAGAACCTTTCTGCGCACCCTAAGGCAGAACCGAACTCAACAATACATTACCACCACAGTGATAAAATCTGACCCGGAAGCTGACATGGCATCTACACCAGCGACAGTTCGAAATATCAACAGGCCGTCTAACCAAGGACAACAGCCTGCTATCATCCTTCCTCACCTTAGCCCATCCGAATACGATGAGTGGCAGAAGCTGAAGCCATATCATCAGATTCGATGTGTGAAGGAGTTGGGCATGTTTGATGGCACCAATCCTGACGAAGCCCTGTTACATGTTACAAAATTCTTACAACATGTCAACAGTCTTACTGCAACCGACGCAGTACTCCAGTATGCAAGATTGTCATTATTCCCTCACAGCCTGACGGGAAATGCGAGCAAGTGGTATCATAGCCTAACACCAAGTACCATTGGTACTTGGGATGACATGTCCACCAAGTTCTACGACAAATTCCTACCCCCGAGCCGAACATTGGAGATGATTGCTGAAATCTATAATTTCAAGCAACCTGGGTCGGAAAATATTTGTGAAACTTGGGACCGTTTCAAAGGTCTACTACTTACTTGTCCTCACCATGGTCTGACGAAAGAACAAGTATCACAATTGTTTTACAAAGGCTTGATCGGTCCGTGCAGAACAATGGTATTATCCTCCTTAGGGGCCGATATTCTGAAAAAGCCAGGAGCACAATTTCTGAACAGCATGGAGTCTCTCTGTGAGGAAATCAGAGACTGGGCCTCCGGTGGATCAAGGAGCAGTACTCCAGGTTTATATCATGTTGGGGAAAGTGATAACAAGTTTGACATGCTGATGAAAAGCCATGAGCAACTCATGGAAAGCAATGCTCAGCAGGCAACAAAAGTCAGTACTCTGCAAAAAGTGGTTGAGCAGATGGCTATGAATTCCTACCCCCAGCAAGCTAAGTCGATGATTTCCCGATCATCTACAACCCCTCCAGGCTATGCACCTCTGTCCCAATCATCTCCTGTTATTTCTTGTATACAATGTGGTGGGCCCCATGACTACGAACAATGCCCCCAGCTACAAGAATTAAAAGCAGCAGAGGAGGCAAACTATCTCACCAACAATTCAGGATACAGACAACCTTGGCAACGTAACATGCAATCCAACCTTCGCTACTCAAACACCGACAATATCCAAAACCCACATACACTTCAACCATCTCAAAATTACAGACCTCAGTCCAATTTTCAAGGAGGCCAGAGGCAGTATCAGCAACAACCTTACGAAAATGATGCTTCTTCGAGTCGACAAACTCCACCTCCTTCGAATCCTGAGTCTGGATGTCTCAAATGCAAGAGATGTTTAAGGCAATGATGGGTAAGTCCAGAGATACGCAAGAAGAGGTCGCAGCCCTGCGCAAAGACCAAACAGCCTTGCAGTCTCAGATTCAACAACTCCTTACCCAACAGAGGCCACCTGGTAAATTTCCCTCACAAACCAATCCAAATCCAAAAGAGTATGCAAGTGCAATTTACGTAGTGGACCAGCCCATCACATTAGCTCAAAAGGGCAACAACCTGAGAGTGAAATGGTCCCTGAAGGGAGCAAGGCGGAGGAGAAACATCGACATGAACCAATTGAAGCTCTATGCCAAATTAGTTGCGATAAACGAAATGATGGAAGGTCCACTAGACCTTACATCACAGCAACCGGAGAGCAAACTAGTTCATATAGTGGACGACTTACCTGAGGATTTGAGTTACTCTATACCACCCCCGTTCGAAAATGAGCAAACGGTATCAAACCTTCTGCTTGAGCTTGAAGACAAGCCATCAGAGGACAACTTCTACCTCAACTTCATGGAGCCTCCTCCCTCTGAAGTCAATTACCGTTATTTTCCTCCTTCTCTGTGCTATATCCAGAAAATGAGGATAGTTATCCTCAAAAATGAAGATGAGGAAATGTCGCTCCCGTTAGAACATCCAAACAAAATACCAATATCACCTTCAAGGAACCACCTCCCTCTAAAGTTGAATTCAATCAAGGCTCTTCCTATGAGCCTCTCAAGAAGACGAGGATTATTACATCCTCAAATTTGAAGGGAAAAGCCATCCAACTTTGATCTTCATCTGGAGGATCACAGCCTTCCCCTCTTATGCAACAAAGAAGTAGGGTGGAAACTCGAAGTCAGCTCGCTAAGTGAGAAGGCCACCTTTCCATTTGATCCAGGGTCAGAATTTGAAGATACAAATTTCCCCGAAGTTCTCCCTGAACCGCTCAACGCAGATAAGGATGTCTTCATCCTTAAATTTGAATGGGCGTCTCCACAACTAGATGGTACTCACACTAAGGATCATCCATTGAAAAATTTGGGCCCTTCGACAAAGAAAAATAATGCCCACCCAACCCACCGTTGCAGCCCACTTCCACCTTCATTTTCATTCCGGGGGAGGAAATTTACATCCTCGACTCTGAGCAAGCACCACCACTACCATCTTGCATCAATACGGCTAAACAACAAAAGGAGAATGTTTACATTCTCCAGTTTGAGGAAGCACTACCACCATCACCCGGTTTTCAATACAATATTAATGGCAGCAAACACCTCCTTCAAAACCAGGTTTTGTGGAGTTTGTCTTTTCCTACTGTAATTGTTGTCGTAATTCTTTGTTTTGATCCAGGTGGTTCGGTCCTACATATTGCCAATTTCCGGTTCCCGATACTACCATTGTCAACATTCATTTATGATCCGGGATAATGACGACCATACGTCTAGCTAGAGACGTTAAACCCGGGCAGCTTGGTGGGAGGCAACCCACTATCTATCTTTTGTCTTTCCTTTAATTTAATGTTGTTTCTTTTATTGTACTATATTTTCCTTTATATTTTATAATAAAATGCAGGTTTTACTTGAGTTCTTCTGGCTGTGTAGAATACTTTACAGGTTCATTTCATGACATTCCACAGCTGCACTCAAGTGTGGGGGAGCTCTACACTCTACGAAATTTGGGGAGTACACTCTTTCCTTTATTAATTGCATGCCCTGTTAATTATTTAAATCTACGCAATGAGGGCATTGCTTGAGCTTAAGTGTGGGGGAAGAGCCTTTTCAGGGCATTCTGTGCTAAAAATGTTTAAATCTCTCTACTTATCTTGCATTTGTTCAAAAATTAAAATTATGTACCCTGCTAATGTAGGTTGTTCTCTTTAAGAATAAATACTGTTATGAATTGTGGGATAAATGGTACAAATTTTAAAATTTTGATTACTTTTGAGGAGCATTTTATATGCGGTGTGACCAAATAATCTGCAAATGGTTGGATTTTATTGCTCAGGGTTTCTTTCTGTCTTCTCTTTAGGGATTGCTAAGGGGTGCTTCTCTGTTTAAAAAAAAAAGAATAAAAAAAAATAATAATAAGGGACTTGTGAGACACCATTGGTAACCAACAAAAGAGAGTTGAGTGTTCTTAAATACAAAGGCGTGATGCCTACATTTTATCTTCTCTTCCCTTATGCAAAAGTGAAACAAAATACATAAATCTATTTTTCCTTTGTTTTCTCCTCAAATGCCCATTCTTGAGAGAAGTTGGCCATGGTAAAAGTTCTCAGAGTCACATAAACAAAAGAAACATTGAAGTACCTTAGATCATACCCCGAAACTCTATATGTTATTTTTACCTTGATCACACCTATGCCACCAGATTTTTCACACTCCTCAATAAGTTAAAAAGATCAAGTACTGTTCACTTCTTATCCTACCCTTCATAATAATTTGTTAGTATTGAGCATTTCCTACTTGCTTAGGTACATGGTTTTGCTTGAGGACAAACAAAAAGATAAGTGTGGGGGTGTGATAAGTGTCCAAATGAGCATGATTTATAGGTGTATTTCATATATTATATTAGCACTTTTCTTGCTCATTTCTCCACTTCGGTTAGTTTTTCCTCTAGTTTATGTTTTATTGTTATCTCACAAATTTATTGTTTAAATATGAGGAAAACCAAGCTGGGAGTAAAGTAGACGAAGAGACGAACGCATAGACGCAAACGGCTCAGAAAACGGAGTCCAAACGAAGAATCTAGAGCCGGTCAAAGTTTGTAGAAGGAAATAAGTCGTAGTTCGTAGAAAGAAACAAAGCCACGCGACTGACCTCCCTTGTGTCCACGTTGGGAATAGGCGGACGGAGGCGCGGACAAGCTACAACCGCGCGAGGACAGCAGAGGCGTCCGCATGGGGGTTAGGCGGACGACCGCGCGGACAGAATGAGTGACCGGGCGGACGCGAGGTCGACAGTCACGTCCGCGTGAGAATTGAGGCGGACGGAGACGCGGACGCCACGCGGACGCGACTAAAACAGACACGCGAACAGTTTTTCTTCTTCGTTCTTCGCGGCGCTTTCTTCTTCCTTCTTCACGGCGCCTACAGACAACAAGATAAGCCGACAGTCCTCACGCGTCTGCAACCCCAATCCATCTACCTCCTTATCTTATCCTGTTAATACCACTTGCACACATGCTTATCTCTTCTTCTGCTTTCTTCTTCTTCCTCTTCTCTATATAAACACTACCACTTCATCAGAGAAACCTGCGCACAAATGGCCCGAAGTAATTCTCTGTAATACTCACACACTTGTTCCACCCTCAAACTCAACACTCAAAATCTCTCATTTCACTTACAAAAATCCTACGTATGCTCCCACTCTTCTTCCCCTTCATTTTCTCCATTCACCATCCACGCATCTCATATTGTTATTACGTCCAACCTCTGTCTGACTTATTACCAGTTAATATGTCAGGCTAAGGAGGATTTACTCCGGGTGAAGGTTTAATTATGTATTTGTATTAATTATGCAATATTTCTACCGGTTAAAATAAATTTAGTTTGTTACGATTAAAGTTTTGTTTCTCTCCCTTTTTAATAAATTTCATCGATTTATTAAAAAGCCTTACTAAATCTGTTTTTAATCTGATCGGTGACGAGCAGACAGGTTAATTAAGCCGTAAAACTGTAGTAACTTATTTTCATCGTTTAAGTTAGTACAAGTTGCAAGAATAAAATTCCTCACACTCCTCAGCCGTTTACACGCATTTTGCTTGAGTTTTCATCGGACCTTGCATTTTCAGGTAAACGAGTTCTTATGAGTTTTCATCGGACCTTAAGAAAATAACAGGAATCTTGCCAAATTATTTTATTAAACCGGTAGAGATAGCACAATTAATCAGATCATATTAACCTGAATCCGGAGTCCCGTTTAATTCAACTTCAGTTCACTAAATTAATCTGTTATTCATTTTTCAGAAACAAGTCAATTAATCCCCCCTCTTGTGACACGCTTAGGTACTACTTATTTCACTATAAGTCCCACGGTTCGATATCCGGTCGCTTACACTTACTATACTACTACGACCGGGATTTGTTTGCAGCCCGACGTTTAATTTGAGTTTTAATTTTCTTTTCTTTTAATTTTACACCAGTTCTAACCACTCAGATATACACTTCTGCACAAGCCAATACCGACACACCTTTGGTCTCCCTTCATGCGTTCGACAGTCATGCGAATGCTTCTACCATTCGGGTCTGGGGTAAAATCAATGACCAACCGCTGACGGTCCTCATCGACAGTGGTTCCACCCACAGCTTCATCCAAAATCGCTGGGCAAAGCACCTCCGCATGCCCATTGTTCCATCCCGCCACTTGTCGGTTCATGTCGGCAATGGAGAAACGATGAACATCGCCGGCTCCTGCCCACAAGTCCTAGTTCTGCTCGGCAACCACACTTTCCACATCGATTTCCACCTCCTTCCAGTTCACGGCGCCGACCTCATCTTGGGGTGCGACTGGCTGGCCACCCTCGGCTCTATCATCTCAGATTACTCGGCTATGTATATCCAGTTCCAGGTTGACTCCAAGTGGGTCACATTGCACGGCATGGCCGCACATGACATCACACCTATCTCCTACTCCCAGATGTGTGTCGAATGTCGCAAGCATTCCATCGCTCATTACTACGGGAACTCGGTCACCGCCACCTCCCTCTCGGATCCAGTTGCCACCCCCTCCAGCACCACCGACATTGCCCTCCAGGAACTGCTGCGTGAGTTCGCGGATGTCTTCGCTCCACCCAAAGGGCTCCCTCCCCACCGACAACATGACCACCGCATCCCGCTATCGCCGCACACTGAACCAGTCAACGTTCGACCCTACCGCTACCCACACCGCCACAAAGATGAAATCTAGCACTTAGTTTGGGATATGTTGGCGGACGACATCATCCGATCCAGCACCAGCCCATTTTCTTCTCCCGTTCTCCTTGTCCGGAAGAAATATGGCACTTGGCGCTTCTGCGTCGATTGCCGGGCACTAAATACGGTCACGATCAAAGACCGTTTTCCTATCCCAACCGTTGATGAGCTACTCGATGAACTGCACGGCGCCACCGTTTTCTCTAAGTTGGACCTCTGCGCCGGATACCACCAGCTCCGTTTGGCGCCTTGCGACATCCATAAGTCTGCCTTTCGCACACACGAGGGTCATTACGAGTTTCTTGTCATGCCTTTCAGCCTGACCAACGCACCCTCCTCCTTCCAGGCCGCCATGAACACCATTTTCAAACCGGTACTTCGTCATTTTGTTCTTGTTTTTTTTACGATATCTTGGTCTACAGTGCAGATGCGGCAACCCACCTAGATCACCTACGCGAGACCCTTACTATTCTACGTATCAACTCATTCTTCGCCAAGGAGTCCAAGTGCACATTCGGTGTTCCATCTCTCGCATACTTGGGACACATCATTTTCGCTATAGAAGTCGCTATGGATCCCGATAAGGTGCATGTCGTCCTCTCCTGGCCGACCCCAACCACCATCAAACAACTCCGCGGGTTTCTCGGATTGGCCGGATACTATCGTCGCTTCATCGCTGGTTGTTCCAAGATCGCTGCCCCACTAACCGACCTCCTCAAAAAGGACTCCTTCCATTGGTCCCTCCCCGCCACCACCGCATTTGCCCACCTCAAGCAAGCCTTGGCCACTGCCCAAGTTCTAACTCTACCTCATTTCACCCAGCCCTTCACCGTCCAGACTAACGCTTCCGGATCTGGCATTGGAGCGGTACTGACGCAAGCGGGCCATCCTGTTGCCTTCTTCAGCAAACGACTCGGCCCTCGTATGCAAACGGCCTCCGCCTACTCTCGCGAGATGTTCACCAACACTGAAGCGATTTCTAAATGGTGGCCGTACTTGTTGGGCTCTCACTTCACAGTCTTGACCGACCACCAGAGCCTACGAGCATTGTTGACACAAACAATCCAGACCCCAGAACAGCAGCGTTGGCTCGCCAAACTCGCCGGGTTCAACTTCGAGATCGTGTATCGCCTAGGTCGTGACAACACCCCCGCAGATGCTCTGTCCCGCCTTCCGGAAGTATCCTTGGCCAGTTTCCAGATGGTCTCGAAGCCCGTGGTCGCTCTTCTGATGACCTTACGTTCTTACATTGCAACCTACTGCCAAGCCCTTTGCCAACAACTTCAGGACACCCCGGCTGCCCTCCCACACTTCACTCTTAAGGACGGCCTCCTCTACTTCAAAGACAAATTGTTCATCCCCGAGGGCTCGGCGCTGCGCCACCTCCTCTTGCAAGAGTTCCATAGCTCTCCCCTCGGTGGCCACGTCGGCATCGTGCACACAACAGCCAAGCTCACTACCACCTTTGATTGGCCGGGTATCTGCCGGGAAGTCAAGGATTTTGTAACGGCTTGCACAACTTCTCGGGACTACCATCATCGGCACCGCACACTTAACCCTCACTGATCGTACCCAGCTCCTCCAACGGCTCACTTCCAACATTCAGCGTGGCCAACTCCGCATGCTCTAAAAAACAGATAAGAATCACACCGACACTTCCTTTAGCGTTGGTGACTTGGTCTACGTCAAACTTCAACCCTACCGCCAATCCTCAGTTGCCCACCGAAACTCCCACAAATTGGCTAAGCGCTACTACGACCCTTTTCCAATTACCGCCCGCATCGGCCCCGTGGCGTACCGTCTCTAGCTCTCCGATACCGCCAAAATCCATAACGTCTTCCACGTCTCTCTGCTGAAACTAGCCCGCGGGTTCCAACCAGGCACGACACTCTCCCTTCCAACCGAGTTCTTCGTCGGCCTCCCCATTCTTAACCCTCCACGCTGTCCTGGCCACCCGCCAGCAACTCGTCGGCACTCGCTTTATTCCCCAAGCCTTAATATAGTGGATAGGTCTACCGGCCTCCGACGCCACATGGGAATCAGTCGCTGACCTGGCTCAGGACTACCCTCACCTCTGCCTTGAGGACAAGTCAGCACCTGAAGCGGGGGGCAATGTCACCAACACCACGTCTCCAGAAGTGGGAAGAAGAAGCAACAGAACCAAAACACTCCCAAGTGGTTAGAAGACCACGTTCTGCACTAACAAAGAGGATTTAGTGGAGCTATTTTCTATATAATTACAATTACTAGATAATTCAAGTACTGGCATCAGTTTAGGTGATATTAGTTAGTGGGTAATTTTAGTTTAATTATTTAGTAACTACACTTAACTCTCCTATATATATGGGTTCTAAATCAATAGAAGTCATCAATAAACTAAATTCCCAATCTTCCTTCCCAATCTCTCTCATTCTAAGGTTCTCCCGTCTGTCAAACAATTAAGAAACCAGAAAACGGTTTCATAATCCTTTTTGAAAGAAATATATTGTATTAAGAACATAAAGATTCAATACATTGTGGAATAGTGGACAACTAAAGGGTGCGTTGTTCCGTTCTCCTAGCATGAGCCGCTAGACTATGGGCGTCCAAATTTTGATCCCTTGGTATGTAAAACAAAGAGATGTCAGTAAAACTAGAGATATGAGATAGAACATGATCTAATACTTGTTTAGAAGTATCATCTAAAAGATTGGGCGTATCATTCGACAAGTAACAATTAGTACTTTACAATCTGTTAGGGTGGATGTGTGTGAGTTGAGCTTGTTTTTCTGCTTCTATTGCAAACTCCACAACTAGTGCTTCAACTGTTGTAGGTTGAAGATTTGTTTTGCCATAAGCAAATGAGAGACTTGTCATTGGATCCTGACCCAAAATACCTAATCCCATGGAACCTTGAACATCCAAACTATCATCACTATAAATTTCATACCAATGTGGGTGTTGTTGCTGATGAATATTCAAATTTGCAAGTGATGTTACGTGGCAAGAAAGGGCTGTCTGTAAGTAGCCTTGCACCTGGCTCCATCCCCACATTAGTGAACTAACTAGATGATGATTATATTCGCAACGGGTAAACCATAAACTCCACAAAATATGATCAAAGCCACAAGGGAGGAGGATGCGGCGGTGTGGCACATATGAAGGTACCAATCACAAGAGCTCAGCAGAAATCAATTTAGGCTTCAAGAATGGGATTGCATTCCAAAAAGCTTTAACATGCGGGTAAGACATAAAAACGTGCAATAAAGTTTCAGGTGAGCCACAAAGTAAACAATTGTCGGGGATATTGGCAATCCTTGAATGGAGAAGTGCCTTACACGGAAGAAAACCTTGCATAAGTCTCCATCCAAAGTGTTGTATGCGAGGTGGTAAGGCACATTTACGTAAATGCTTGATCGCTTTCCCTAACAGATTTGTAGTTGAGGAAAGAACAGAGACCAAACTATTGTTAATATCTGCATAATAAGCTGTTGGTAGAAAAATTACCATGTTTTGTGTGACCCTAGTACCAGTAGTCGTGTGGTGTTGCTTGAGGTTGGAGCGAAATAGCCTGAATATCCTGGACATCTTTTGCGTCAAAAACACCGATTGAGGAGAGGGACATTCCATGTGCGATTCTGTGGAAGAATAAACATAGAAACCAAAGCTTGGGAGGACACTGTTGAAGGAATCTTCCACAAAAAGGGGGGGACCTGGTTTGTTATTTATCCACCGATTCTTGATGGCGGTTGAGAGACCATTAACTATTTGTTTCGTGTGCCATCCTGAACTAAATCTCGGACACTACAAAGTGCTCTCCAAATTGGGCTTGAGTTTGGAGTCATTTGAGTTGGGATGTCAGTGGATGCAAAATATTTTGCCTTGTAAATCCTTGAAAGCAACAAATGAGGATTGGTAAGGATTAGCCAAAACTGTTTTGCTAACAAAGTAAGGTTGAACTGATGCAAATCCCTAAAGCCCAAACCACCTGACTCCGGTGCTTGACACATTGTAGACCATTTTTTCCAATGAAGTGTGGATTTGGTGGTAGTGCCTCCCCACCATAAACTAGCTAGAAGCATGTGAATCTACCGAACAACTGTGACCGGGAGTTTAATGACAACCATAACATACGTGGGTATTGACTGAAGCACAGACTTGATAAGAACCACACGACCTGCTTGAGAAACCAACTTATTCCACCCGTGGATACGCTTTGCAACTCTATCTTTGATGCAGTGAATGATGAAGATTTAAAAAGCGATTCAAGCTTCAAGGTAGCTATTCATACATCTCATGAGTTTCGGTTGTGCATAGTAGTTTTATTTAGACTTAGTTGTGATCCGTTTTGTAAATGCAGTAAATATGCATATCTTAAAGCTTGATAAGGTAATAATGAAATGAATGAGGTTTTAAAAAAACTTTTTTTCAAGTGATGAAAAGAAATCTCCTAAACGGATTCGATGATTCATTTCAAATACCATGCAAATGCAACAACGATTTAATTGACAGTTCCGATAAAATAAATAAATTGAAAACAGATCCATTCTCTTTTCTCAAAATACAATAAAAAAATAGATCGAACTTCTGGACTGGGCGGTCGAAAAACAGAAAGAGCCGGCCCATTATCGGTCGACCCAAAAGATGTAAGAAGAAAAAGAAAAAATAGATTTAAACAAGTGACTGACATAATGTCGTCTTTAAGACGATGAAAACCCTACTCTTCGTGTTTTTCTCTATCGACCATTGTTTTGCCTTCGCCTCGCGCCTCCGCCCCGAGTGTGAGAGAGATAAGAGAACACAGGGAGATCGGTGAGAGAAGATGGAGGCTGCAAGAACAGTGAAAGATGTTTCGCCTCACGAGTTCGTGAAGGCGTACGCCGCTCACCTTAAACGATCCGGCAAGGTTCGTCTCTCTGGTTTTGTTTAGTTCAAGGATCTACTCTCGAATCCATTAAACAAAGCCCTTTCCTATGGATATCTTCTTATCATTCTGTTTGGCCTTTCTTGTTTACATGTTTCCATTTTATGGTAATTTTTATCACGGGAAAGGTTCAGAATTCAAATCTGCTGATTTTTTTTCTTTGATAGAGTAATGTTTGTGTCTGAGCCATTATTATTAAAGGCTTATATTCCATCCTTCCCTGGCTTTATTTCATGAGAAATTCGAACTCTTTTATGTATGCTCTGGCGTTAGTGATGGGCCACTGGTGGTTTACGATGGTTAGAAAGCAGAACATGCATTTGACAAATCTGTCTTGGTTCTGAAGCAAATATCCTGTTGAGGGGCATGCTTATTTGTGTAGAATGTGTTTGAAGATTTTAGCATATTGTGGCTGCTTTTAAACTCGTGAGGATTGGTGTATGGTTAAAAAGAAATTTTTTAACGTTGATCTCAAAAGGATTGCATCTTTTTTACATCAAGAAGTTGAATTGTGAAGGTGCATTATCTACTGGGCTGGTCTGCTACGCTTGCTATGCTCTTATTCACTTATGTGTTGTCTATTTTTCATGTGTTATAGATTGAGTTGCCACACTGGACTGATATAGTCAAGACTGCAAAGTTCAAGGAACTTGCTCCCTATGACCCTGATTGGTACTACATCAGAGCTGGTGCGTGTGTTCTCCTTTATTGCTTTGTCTATTGCTGGATATCTGTTTTTGTATCCATCTATTTTAAGCTTGGTTTAATGTAGTGTTATTTAACATTCTGTTCTGTGGTACAGCCTCCATGGCCAGAAAAATTTACTTGAGGGGAGGTATTGGTGTTGGTGGGTTTAGAAGAATCTATGGAGGAAGCCAGAGGAATGGAAGCCGCCCTCCGCATTTCTGTAAGAGCAGTGGATCTATTGCTCGCAACATCCTTCAACAATTGCAGGAGATAAACATCATCGAATTTGATCCCAAGAGGTGAGTAGTAGTACCATGATTTTCAATATTTGCTCATTGCTATTTTTTTTAATTAAGAGCAGTGGTGTTGTTCATCATCAGTATGCTTTTTCATTAATTAAGAGGAGTTTAGCTGTCAATTTCAGTATCCTTCTTGTGCATTTTACCACAACTCACAGATGATAAATTCATTTATTTTGATGGCAGTGGGAGAAGAATCACATCAAGCGGGAGGAGGGATCTGGATCAAGTTGCTGGAAGGATTGGGGCATCTGCTGTTTGAAAGATGTACCCAATTCTTTTGAGACAAATGAGAATGTTGTAGTTTTATTCCCAGACTTTGTCTTTTGAATGATGATCCTTAAGATGTGATTTTTGTTAGTGTTAATTTTGTTCCACCTTTTATATGGACTCTAGAAGTTTTGATTGCGCATTCTGGGTTTTTGGAACATAAGTTTCTTGTTGACTAGTTTATATGAATTTCCTATATGGCTTGATTGAGTTCTCTACATCCTCCAGGTATTAAGTGGTTAATTAGTCCAGTTGAAATTTAACTTTGGGTGGAGTCGGCCTTTCTTACAATGCTTTACGTTTGCCGTTTTATATGGTTTGGTTTGAAAGGTAAAGGTTATACGTTTTGTACATGAAACCTAGCCCCTAGTAGACGATGAAAATCTCAGAATCAATGGATTATCCATTGCGTTATGTAGCAATCGCATTTTAATCTTTCGTTAGTATATAAAACCATTTAATGTACAATTAGCGAACAACTACAATCAATTAGTATGTCAGTCAATATGGAACCGAGCCAAATAGCTTTGTGTGGATCAATTAATTAATCATCTTAGAGCACAACAACCGATAATGAAGACAACAAGAAGGAGGATGAAGATGATGATATTGAAACGATTTAGCCTCGCCCAGTAGTTGAGAAACATGGCGAGGTAGCCAGCCTTGCAGGAGTCGCAGGTGTAGCATAACGAGTCCTGATTGTTACTCCAGAGTTTGCAGTCTGGATCCTCCGAGCGGAAGCCATTCTTTGGGGGTCTCCATGATGTCGCGTTCAGGTACTCGAACCCACAATGAACGGGTGGCTTGCAGCAAGCGTTCTGCACATAACATAACCTAGCTATATGAGATTCGTAGTATTCATTTTACCTATCAGATTCCTTCATATAATTTGATAATTTCAACCCTTGTTTACTACTCCATTCTATTCATTATATATATTCTTTGAATATATTAGGTACATAAAGAAAAGAATGAATGCATGCAAACCTACCTCTACTGGAGACAACTTCTGCTTGCTCTTACGAAAGACATCAAAGATAGATCTAAAAGTCTCAAGCTTGCCACAAACATCATGATGAACCATACATTCCTTGACATCTCTCCAACTCTTGTCATCAACCAGTCTATTCTTCAGCCACGGCCGAAAATCTTGTAGTCTGTATTCCTTATAATCCGTACCTTCAACAGGTTGTCCAGGGATGGCTCTCATGTACACTGACCCAAACACAATGACAAACCCTAGAGTGACTATGAGGACGAAGATGATGATAAGGTAGACCCAGAGAAAAAAGGTACACTTGCAGCAAGAACCAAGGAATCCAACAATAGAGACGACTAAGAGGAATAAACCCACGTAATAGAGAGGCTTGTAGATTACAGGATCACATGGGGAAGAAGCTGCGTGTTTCATTATCCAACCCGCAAGGAGGAATGGAAGGGAGAGGGTGAAGATGAACGAATTTACTAACCCGATCAAAGAATCGCTAAGAATACCCATATTTATAAAACGGGTCGGGTTATAGTGTATAATCTATTGATCCGGTTAAAATTTATTCAACTTCTTCCCTCCCCTTCCCCTTCCCCTTCCTCCTCCAATGATAGGATTTTGTTTTTTTTTTTTGTACTTTTTGCTTCTTTTTCTTTTCTGTTTTCAAATTTATAGGGCAATTTGTTAATGTGGCTAGCTAGCTTGTTGAAAAGCGATTCAAAAGGACAACTATAATTTACTTTTTTTTGTGAGGGAAAATACATTCAGCAGTTCAATTTGACAGGTTGATCTTACAAAATAAGCCAGCCTTGTGTGAAAGAAATACGGTTAAAAGCAAGAAGAGAAATAGAAAAAAGGTTTGCATGGCTAGCTGTTGATGATTGGCATAGAGGAATAAACGGGCTGGGGCGGAGCCGGGGTGTTTCTATATTTAGTGTTAATTTATTCACACATGACATTTTGGAGGATGCACCAAGTATATTACTAAAAGGCTGGACAAAATACGCACGTTTTTCAATTTATCATTTTATAGTTATACGTGCTTAGATTATATATGAGCCTAAATTTGTGGAAAAAGACCGCTAATCATTAATCAAATTCATAACCCACACATAGCAGAAACTAAACATAACAACTGGTTACCGTGTGCAACTCATCAAAAGTCAGCTGGATGCAACAGATCATGCAATATAAAACAGACAACAAAAACTCTACAAGGGTGTATTAATAACAACTTATACAATGATACAGGGGTGCATAACCTATACCCAATTCTAGATTTTGGTACACAATCTTAGTAATCTAATATTTGATGCAAGTACCTACTATAGTCTATAGACCTTAACATGGAAAGTGCTAATTAGCATATGTTTTTAGTCCTTTTTTAAAATGATATAGTAACTAAATTTACTTAATCTCATTACAATCTATAAAAACTATGACTTTGTTAGAGTTATACATGAACTTTAGTCTATGCTTTCCAGAAATAGTAACTGGACATGCTAGTTTAGGGTTGCGTTCGGGTGCACACTTTATGTGCATTTTTTGACAGTATAAATGTACAGCATATGCTGTTTTGGACTCCTTTAGTTATTTTTACTGTTCGCCTAAAACAGCATAAATGTCCGCAGCAAATGCTACTTTTTCGTTTTCGTGCTTTCAATTCCGTTTCTTTACTCACTTCATAATGCAATAACTGTGACTATTGATTTAAAAAAAATACAAGTTAATTTATTACAAATTACATAATGCTTTAAATAATTTATAAAAAATAGTACTACATCTTTAGTCAAATTTACAAAAAATCACATTTATAATACAAATCTATAATATATTATTTGTAATACCACATAGATTAATAAAATTAAAAAAACGAATAAATATAACACTTGTTGATATATAAATTAAAATATGAAAATAGCATATAGAAATATGAATGCTATAAATTTATTAACATACAAAGTTACAAAATATTATATATTATTAAAAGTTATAATTTCACTAAATAAATTCACATAACATTATCAGAAAATTTGAAACGTTTTTTCTCTTTTTTATGCTTTTATATTTGTAAGAATTATAAAATTTAGATAATAAAAATATATTGTTTAGGAGTTACAACTTTTGCTTAAATAATAGAAATAAAAATTTTATTGTTTGTGAATTTTTTTATTTATTTTTACTAACAAAATAAAGTTATGTAGTGTAATATAATAAATTATAATTGTAATACGAAAACGATAAACGCACTACATATAACTAACTGAACCAAACATGCTGCATATATGCTGCACTACCAAACAACAGTTTTCAAAACAGCTGCATTTATGCCAGCACATTCCTGCCAGCAAATATGCTGCATTTATGCCAGCGCATTCCTGTTGTCAAATATGCTGCATTTATGCTGCCAAAACAGCTATGCCGAACAGAGCCTAGATTTTTGATTTATAATGCTACATCCATTTTGTTCTTCTCAAACACCTACGATTTATCACTACCTCTTTTTCTTAATTATGGTACTCAATTCGTATAAATTATGTGGTTAAAATTTTATATTTTGTTTATGGTACTGAATAATTAAAAAACTAAAAAATATATTTTTTTAATATTTTATGTTTTTTTATTTTTTGAGTTTTTTTGTCAATTTTTCAACACTTATGGATATATTGTGTAATTTAAAAGTACTTTGTTAACTAGTAGAGATATTTTATCTTTTTTTCCTTCTAGTAAATGACTATAGTGATATTTCATGGACTTTTACAAAAGTGTAGTGGCATTTTGTGAGATTCTTTGGGGGCATTTCATGAATTAGTAAAAAATAGAGTGACATTTCATGAAATTTCCCTAAAAAATATATAAAATATAAAAATATCATAGAATATTAAATTTTTTAAGTAATTTTAGATTTTTTTTTAAAAAATTATTATTTACAATATATAGAATATAAAATTTTAAAGACATATAAGTTTTAAAATAACTTGAAAAAAGATGTTAATATTTATAAAAACATCATAAAATATTAATAATTATTAAATATTATATAAAAATTTAAATCTTTTTATTAATTACTAAAATACTAAAACTAAAATCTTTTTATTAAGTACTAAAATTGAAATTTTTTATTAGTTAAAATATATTGGCATTTCATAAAATTCCTAAAATAAATATAAAAAATATTAAAATATCATTAAATATATTTGAAATTTTAAATAATTTTTAGATTTTTTAAATTATTAATTACCATATATAGAATATAAATTATTGAAGACATAATAATTCTAAAATAATTTGAAAAAAATTGTTAATATTTATAAAAATATCCTAAAATATTAATAATTATTAAATGACATGTAGAAAAAGTAGAATCTTTTTATTAAGTACTAAAATAATAAACACGTTGTTTAAACAAAGTTATAATTTGTGTTTTAAAAAAACTTTCAATTTTTTAAGGAAAAATTATTTTAATTTTTTTTCAATAGTTTGTGATATTTTATTCAATTTTTTAATTATATTTTTATAGTATTTTGATTTTTTGTGAATTTTGGTGAATTTTTTAACTCAGGGACATATTGTGAACTTTAAAAGTACTTTTTTAACTAGTAGAGATATTTTTATCATTTTTTCTTCTGGTCAATAGCTATAGTGACATTTCATGCACTTTTGTAAAAATATAGTGGTTTTGTGACTTCTTTCTTTTTAGTGGTTTTTCATGAATTAGCCAAAAATATAGTGACATTTCATGAAATTTCCCTAATATTTATTATTTATTTTAATATTTTTTTAATTATCTAATATTTTTATTATATTTTTAAATTTTATTGATTTTTTAAGACATATTATAAACTTTCAAGTAATTTGTTTACTAGACTTTTTTTTTTCCTGCTGATCAAACACTATAATGATATTTCATAAATTTTGGAAAATTTTAGTGATATTTTATAATTTTTTTACTGAATTTCATGAACAAAATTTATAGTGAAAATTAATGAAATTTAGGAGAGGTGAACAACATAGTAACAAAAGAAAAAAAAAACAGTCGCGAATCTGTTAAGCCCTACAAAATACACCAGGCAATAGCCGACGCCGCTCTGTTCCGCCTCCCTTCCTCGCTCTCCGGCTCCCATTCCCTCCGTCAATCGTCATGGGCGTAGGAACGGAGCTCAACCCTGCATTTTACGAGGAGGATCACAAAGAAGAGAAGAAGATGAAGAAGAAGAAAAAGAAGAGCAAGTTAGACGTGGAATTGGAAGTGGCGGAAGACCAGCCAGACAAAATTCCACCTTTGGTCGGCTACTTTCCTTCTGGGTTCAACCCTCTGAAGCAGCAGAATAATGATCCGCCGTCAGTCTGCGTTTATCGAAACAAGGAGAAGCAGAGGAGGCTCGAGCTAGTGGTCAGGCCTTCAGATAGGTCAAGAGTTAACTTTGTTGGAACTAGTTACTCGGGCGAAGGGGCTTGTGCATCCATGTGTAATTATGCCCTAGGGGTTCTAGACAAGGAGACTCAGACGCTCAAGATTATCCCCGTCGCTGCTAACAAGGTTAGTTACTTTGTTTGGAAATAGAAGGGTTGGCATTATGGTCGTTGTAAATCTTGTGTTTAAGTTTCCGGGGATAGATAGTTCTAATTTTGACTGGATAACTTGTCTTATCTATATGGTGAGAAGTAGTTGGGAAGAAGATTATCGGATTAGCTTTGACCCTTTGTAGAGGTATTCTGTCGGTTTAGCATTGATCCTGACACTTCTTGAAAGAACTGGTTTCCTTTTCTTGTTACATTACTGAATTAATCATTCCTGGTGGTGCCGTGGTGGTACGTCGATCATGAAGGGAGATTCATAGAGTAATGCATTGAGGGGGGGGGGGGGGTGTGGATAGTGAAGACATAAGACATAGAGAAGAGAATGCTGGTGATGAAATACCCTCTACTGATGCACTTTGGTACACACAGTCCACTATAGATTATTTGTGGCTACTAGTCATTCTGTTGGATGGAAACTTAAGTTGTCTTTTTAAGATTAATGAAAAAAGGAAGAAGTTTTTCGTAGACTTGTATATAGTGAGTTGCTAGACTATAGTAGAACAGCAGGTATTATTTCAACTTTTTGCTAGTGGAACTGCTATGGTTTTATACGCATCATATGTTCTATTGTTTGTTGTGCCTTGTTGTTATATCATCCCAACTGTTAATGGAGCGCTTGTTGGTTATGCTCAGATTTTTAGATTGGAGCCGAAAACCAGCTCGGACTTGTCGGATGCTGCTCTGTCTACTCCAGTGAAAAAGGAATTAACTAATGCTGAAATGGCTGAAAAGAGGAGAGGTCTGACCAACATGTATGGAACAAACAAGGCTAAGAAGGGGGTATGTGTACAATTTTTCTGTCTAGTTCTATGTTTCTTGAATGAGAATACATTTCTAGGTACATCTTTCACATTTTCATTGTTCTTCATATCTGTAAAATATGTGGCAAAAGGCTGTTACACTTTGCTATTTTGATGAAACTCATTGGGCTGAAGAGACCTTATGTCCTAGTGTGCAGTTTGGGCACCAGCTGACTTACCCTTCACCTAAGTTGTGTTGTTCCAAAACAGTAGGTAGGGACAACACGTGAGCAGCTCTTTCTCTGGCTGGCTATTTAAGGAAAATGGTAACTAGGGTTGTAGCTATCAAGAAGAACATTTGCATTTTGGCCATTCTCGTGGAATAGGCAGGATATTCTTGATTAGGCAGAGCTAGTCTCTGATTTTCTTCTTTTATCTTTTGCCCTTTATTTGCCCCATTTCCACTATTTTGTTGCTTGCCCATTACTGAAATAGTAGTTATTGCACGATCCTATCAATTTAGTTTGCAGATTATGTAAGTGTGTGACGGAGGGAGTAAAATGGGATTTGGTACTAAAATGTACAAAGTAAGATGATGGATAGGATGTCATTGAATTTGAGAGATGAGTTAGTGAGCTGAGCTAGAGATATAGACATGAGATGTGAGCAAAGGATGGAGAGGATAAAGAAGCTTGACATATAGAGAGAGAAATTAGAGTTTAAGGAGGTCTGTTCTTCTAATAGTGGAGCTGAGGAAGGCAGCCCAGATGGAGTGTTTGACTAACCAGGAATGGAAAGATCCATTAGTGTCAACACCCATGGAGCTTTCTCAATCCGTCGAGGAGGTTGAAGAGGTGTTCATTGGGGAATCAGAGCTGGAATCAGAAGAATTGAAACCAGTACTCACCATAACCACTCAAGAATCTCAAAATAAGAAAAAAGTATGATAGTACATCCTCGTGGAGCTCAGAGGCAAAGAGGCCGAGAGGAAAGGTCTGTTCAATATTGTTGCTCATGGAAGAGAGCACTGGAAAGGAGTAGAGGGTCAGTAGATCAACAAAGAGTGGTGGAATTGAAGAAGATAATAAGGCTGAACAAAATTAAACAAAGAAAAAGGGAGAAAAGAAAATGGGTGAAGAGAAGAAAGGAAAGAGGAAGAGGCTGATTGTAAAGAGTAACTTATAAAAAGGCTTCCATTAATTTTGGACTTGAACAGATTTGGGATGATCCAATTCGCCCAAACCTAAGTGAGATTTCAATCACCACTCCGACAGCAGAAAAATGGGGAAGAGAAAAGCTGCCACGATTGGGAAAAAGGGGTCATTGTGCCGGGGTACCAACATCTTGAGGAGGGGAAGGGGAAAAAGAACTGGATTTGTTCTCTTATGACTAGTGTCATTGTCTCTAGAGTGAGCGCCCAGATTGATTCTTTCCGTGGAGCTCAATTGTGGTTGCCTCTAAATTTAGAGTTTGCAGAGATCTGTTGTGGCACAGAGGAGACCGAAGGCGGAGGTTCAAAATGTGTTATTATTTTTCGATCTGAACCCATTTGAATTATGAAACTAGGAGAATATAATCAAAACTGTACAGGTGAGGCCATCAGAATTAAGCAGCAGCAGTAGCTACAATGGGAACATCTCAATCTCTAATCGGGCAGTTGATGGTGTTGCCACTACCAACCATTATCTTCTTCTGTTTATCACCACTCCAATGAAGGAAGTGGGAAATGAGACAAGGCAGCCAAATAAGCATTTGTGGGACAGCTGAAATGAGGTCCATCCGAGTCAGGGCAAGCGTAAAAGGATGATTGAAGTCAACCAGCAAGGGTGCATGCTTCTGTTTCACAACAAAGGGTTGTTGAGGTTAGCCTGCAATCTGAGTGGAAGAGCCTAAAATTCTAGGTTTGTGGCTGGGTTAATCATGGTTATTTCGGATGAAGCTCATCGAGGCAACGAGAGGGAACATCTTTGTCGGGATAAAGAAACTGAGACTGGGAGCACAGCTGAACAGCCTGAAACTGGAAGTTATCAACGATGAGAAGTTGAAGCGGGTGCTTGATGGCCATGTGAGGAGACTGCTCTTAAGATACACTCTATCTCCACCTGAGACAAAGACTAGGCGCGTCTTTGATTCAAACCTTGAATCTGATAGATAGAGCGGATTATAGGAGTGGTGGCTGGCAATTATGGGGTAATATCAGAATGACATTGGTCCAGTAGAACCTCACTGTCTGTATCAACACCCCTTCCCCATGTGTCCCCAATGGGGTGAAAATTCTTTCCAATAAATGGTGGTTGGCAGTATGTTGTCGAAGTTAGGTGGTTTATGTGTGAGATTGTCAATGGGAAAGAACTGTCACGTCACTTAGTATCCTTCAGAGATTGTTATTCCAGCTGGATAAGTAAAAACCTGGGCCTGGTGTAGTATGTTCAACATGGGAGCAAGAATGAAGATTGGTTCTGGGATGGACATGTTCACTTTCTGACATCCAGCTTGGCAAGAAAGCACTAAATTTCTGAAAGCGGGATTAGAAGCTGCCTATGTCCCTTGAGAGGAAGATCGTGGACGACCCGTTTGTTTCACAATATTGCTTTCAAGTTCATTAAATTTTAAAATGAGCAGCCAGCCAAGGATGCTAAGGTGTGGAAACAGGTCTTATACCACCTTGAGGACAAGGTTGCTTTTGAATGGAGGTGGAATGATGATGTGACACTTTGGGTACAAGAGACCTTATGGCCCAATGTGTTGTCTGGACCAGGGGCTCGCAGACCTACCCTTCACCCAAGTATTGTTGCTTAAAAAAAAGTTGGTAGCAAACACCTTCAATATAACCTGTGAGCAGCATCTGCTGCTTGCCCCATGCCCCAGCATCTCCTCCTGTGGAATAGGCAGGATATTTCCTGATTAGGCAGAGCTAGTCTCTGATTATCTTCTTCCTTTATTTGCATTATTTCCCACTATTCTATTGCTGCTTTGATAGTGGGTAACCCTTCAATGGCCTTAGACCCTTATTAATGCAACAGCAATTACTGTGTGATCCTATCATATTTATGTACAATGCTCTCCATAAATCAATACTTCATGTTATGCCTTAATTTTTGGTCCTTCTGTTTCAGTTCCTCTTTTGTGATGCTATGGCAGTAATGGATTAGTCAATATAATGTATTTTGCAGAATCAGAAGGTAATGAAAATGAGAGAAACCACAAATGCCGACGGGCAAACAGGCTTGGATCTTGATCTGGAGGATACTATTGACAAGGAAGCTCTTGCAAGTGCGGACTCTGGGAGCGCTCGTAATATTCCTCCTCATGATCTGTCTGCCGACAAGCCCGAGGCTGCTTATCCACTGGAAAAGATAATTCTCAAAGGCGAGTGGGACTATCTTCTGGACATCTGGCATCTGCGCCAAGCTGGTGAAGAAATTACCTCTGACCAATACCCAACTTTTGTGCGTAACCGAATTTACAAGCTAGATCTGATCAAGGTATGTTCAGTCCCTTGGTATACTAATTATGGTGTTTGAGTTGTTTCCTAGATGACTGGATTCCCAATTCACTTTGAAACCTCATTGAAGTACCTGAATTGTCGCGTGTACATCTAATAACTGAAGTTTAACAATTGTCTTGGCTAGTCAAACATTTTATGGGTGCCGGTGGTTGGCAGACTTGGCTCTTATGGACAGTGATTTGTTTGGCCTGCTACCCACCCTCATTTTTCAACTGGAAAAATTGTGTTGCGTGCTTAACAAATAACAACCATGATCATCTGGTACAGGATGAGTTGAAGAAAAAGAAGCTGACTTGTGCACTCTCATTTATCACCCACCTCATAAAATTCAAGGACAAGCGGTCACTGGATGGGTCCTCCTCGGCCAAGCAACACCATATTCCAAGTATTCTGCTTCAGAGGTTTAGCGCTATGTTTGGAGAAGCAGACAAGAAGAGTAAGATCCAAGTTGATAACATTGGTCTCCTGATAAGCTATGTATTGGTGTTGACTCTGATAGTGGATGATTTTGAGACCATACCTGAGGATATCTCCAAGGATCTGAGAATCAATACTTCAAGCTTAAGAACACATTTCGAGACCCTGGGTTGTAAGCTTGTGAGTAGGAGTAGAACAGTGGTGGCAACACTTCCGGTTCCTCTGCAATTTCCATCAACCCGGCGCAGAAAACGAAAACAGAATAGGTAGTTCCTATGAAAAAGAGTTCATTTTCAGAGATACCTGAATGGAGTAAATCTTGCTTTCTTTTTGGGTAGGATATTTGATTGTAATGTTCACTTAATCATCAGTATTGGGTGCAGTTTTGTCTGTTTTATGCTCTGTTAATTTATAGAGTATGATGCTTGGTGTAGAGATTTTCTGGATTTTCCAGCTCTGGTTGGTGTCCGTGCTTCTCAGCTGTTGATCTGATCTTCTATGGTTGTACTATTTTGTAATTTGGAGGGGAAACAATCTGAAGCAGCAGCCGACTTTGTACTTTTGCATTCTGAGGCATGATATGAAGTGTCGAGGTTGATACGGATATGAGCTACACATTCTACTGAAAGATCAAAATGCATGCATAAACGTGCTGTTTGCTATGAATGGCTTGGGCTGCCCAGTTTGCCATTGTGAAGCACTAGAGATCATAGGCTCCTTGCTCGTCAGAAGAGGTTTATGTAACCTTTAAATAGTTCACTGTAATGCGCAGATCTGTTTCGTTAGATTAATTACTGAACCCGTTTATGGATAGTTCAGCCAGGGTCGTCTTGTATTGGATCTCCGATGTCGAGAGGAGGGCCCAAAATAAAGTCAATTGGTGTGTCCAAGATCGCTGGTATGGTACAAAAGTGAGGACGAAACTTATTTTTTTTTCGAAAACAGGACGAACACTAGCATTACTTAAATAAAGACAATATTACATCTGGATAGTTCCCAACCCATATACTTTCCCCATTACAAGCCCTTGCCATATTTGCTAACAGATGAGCATTAACATTCTTATCCCTGGGTACATAGTAACAACCAAAGTAATCAAAAAACGACCCCACTTCCTTAACCCCATCCAGAACATTTTTTGCTTCAAAATCTACCTCTCCTTCCCCACCTAAGTACTTGATATTTGCTAAGCAGTCCGACTTTAAGGACACCCTACTACAACCCGCCTGTCTTGCCACATGCTGTCCAAACAAAATTGCATGAGCTTCAACCACTCCTGGCGCACAAAACGACCGTAGCCTCTTAACTCCCACCGCAAGCAGCCGCCCATCCTCCGAAACACAAGCAGCCCCAACACCACTACTTCCACTTTCCTGCTGCACACTTCCATCTACATAAACAGAAACACAATCTGTTACATTAGCCCCATCTGCCTGATTGTTTAAAAACCTCGCTGAAACATATTGTACCTCAGCAGCCTCCAAGAAAGCTTGCGCCTCCATCCAAAACCAGACAAAACCCCTCGTCGTTTCGTGCTTCATTCTGCATCGGGCATACCAAATCTTCCAAAGATAAATCAAAAGAGAACCCACCTCGTTAGTGTTCCTCATTAAACAGAAATCTAGAAACCAGTCACACAAAGCCGCGTCATTACAGCAAGCCGGAACATATAAAAGCCCATACATGCCCCACAGAGGATCAAGTATTCTACAATCAAAAAACACATGCACAAGGCTTTCTTTCACATCATAAAAAGGGCACAAACCATTAGATAGGCCCTTGCAGCGATACTCTATAAGTGCATTACATGGTAAGATGCGGTGCAGCAACTTCCAAGCAAATAACACAACACGAGGATGAAGTTGACATTTATTAATTTTTCTCATTGCCCTGCCAACTGCACCACCACTTGACACAGAAGGCTGGTCACCATACTTAACAGACCTTACCAAATAATAAGCTGACCTAACTGAAAAAGTACCACTTTTAGCAGGCCTCCAGGCCCACCCATCAGGGTGAGGCTGTTCCTTTAAATGGGTTGATAAAACATATTCCGCATCCTCCTCTTTAAATAAGCTCCTAATCAGACCTTCATCCCAAGTTCTTGTGCTATTAATCAGACAACTCACATCACATTCATCTACTACCGCAGGTGGCAGATGATTCAAGAAAAGCCTACCGCCTGGCTTTCCCCACATCCATCTATCCTTTAAGCTAATACTTCTACCATCCCCGACAACACGACGAGCCCCTAAGTCCAGCAAATGCAGAACACCATGAAAAGCTCTCCAAATAGGGCTTGGCCTACTTCCCAGAGCAGCTGACAACAGGTGCGTACTACTAAAGTACCTGGCCTTCAAAACTTGTGAAACCAGTAAGGAGGGGTTTGTAAGGACACGCCAACATTGCTTCACTAAGAGTGCTTCATTGAAAGAGGACAACTCTCTAAATCCCAACCCCCCATCTACCTTATTGTTGCATAGGTCACCCCACTTCTTCCAACACATGCCCCTGTCCAGACCAGTCCCCTTCCACCAGAATCTCATAATGAGCGAATTAATCTCCCTAACAAGCGTGAGAGGAAGCCGTATCACCCCCATAACATACGTAGGTATCGCCTGCAAGACACTTTTTTTTATCAAAACTCCCCGTCCCACCTACGAAACCACCTTAGTCCACCCTGCTATCCTTGCCGCAACTTTATCCCGCACATAAGAAAAAACCTGAAGCCTACTACGGCCAACCTTGCTGGGAAAGCCTAAATACACCCCCAGATCACCAACCTCTCGTATCCCGAACCCGCAGCTTATCCCCCTTCTCACATGCTGGGGCACTCCGTCAGAGAACATTAGACCTGATTTCTCCAAATTCACACATTGTCCAGAGGCCAGGCTGAAGTCATCAATAATGCACCTTATAGACTCCGCATTTTTAACATTTGCCTCGCCAAAGATGACACAGTCATCCGCAAAAAATAGCGAGTTAATATCAAAATCTAAACCCCTGAAACTAAAGCCCCTTGTAAGTCCCACATCAGAAGACAATCTCAGAGCCGAAGACAACACCTCCATTACACAAAGGAACAAAAAGGGCAACAACGGATCGCCCTGCCTCAGACCTCGATTAGGGAAGAAAGACCTCCCTAGATAACCATTTACTAAAACAACCATAGAAACTGAAGTCACACACTTCTCAACAATCTTCACCCAAGACTCATTAAACCCCATAGACCTAAGGACTCCAAACAAAAACGACCACTCAACACGATCAAATGCCTTCGCCATGTCAACTTTCAATGCAAAATGACCCTTAGACTTAGCTTTAGACAATCTCATACAATGCAAAACTTCATTAGCCACCACAATGTTATCAGTAATCAACCTCCCAGAAACAAAGGCACCCTGCTCAAGCGAGATAACATATCTCATGACAGGCTTGACCCGATTAACAAGCACTTTGGACACCACACGATAAATCACATTGCAAAGAGATATAGGTCGAAAATCTGAAACCATGCAAGCATCCTTTTTCTTTGGGATTAAGCAGACATGCGTATGATTCAAATTAGGCAACAACAAATCAGTATTCAGAATAGTAAGCACCACATTTACAAAATCGTCACCCACAATATCCCAGAAAGTGTTAAGGAAAATACCATTAACCCCGTCTGGGCCAGGAGCTTTATGCGGGTTCATACCCTTCAAGGCAACAACAACTTCGTCTTTCGTGTATGGCCTCCCCAAGTCCTGATTTAATTCCACCGGCACCTGACCTTCCACACATGCAAGTAAGTGTTGATTCAGAGCAGGATTCGTGCTACTAAACAGCTGCACATAGAAACTCCGCAACTCCTCCTCATAAAACTTACATTGACAATACTCAACACGAAATTCACCATCTCTCATAAAACTTTGACGGTGAATGGTTTTATGCGGCAGCCACATTTAACTGAGATGCACGGATAGAGGTAGATTTATTTTTTTGAAAATGTACATATTTTATGACTGAAGTGTTCAGCAAAGACTTTCAACATAAAACTGCCTTTAATAACCAATATACTTTAAACACCCTTCATTAACAACAGTGTAGTAATTTGCCTTCTTTATTTACTAGAAATCTCATATCCTCATTTCACCAACAGGCCCTTCCTAGTTTCCTGCTTGCTCCACTCTCCTTCTAGTCTTCTACCTTCTATCATGTCATCAAGTTCTCGTAATGTAAGTGTTGTATCTCTGTTTTTTTTAACAAGGTTCACTTTGTTACACTGACCAACACATTTATTTGCGACAGAGTGCAACCCCTGGAAATAGGGGTGAGGAACTGAACACAAAATGCATAAACTGTAGGGGCAATGTTAGATGTATGTTGTTCATCTTCTACACACTAGATTTGACCGTTTGTTCTTCCGCTGCAATAGGTGTGACTTGTTTGTGTGGTGGGACACAATGAACAGATCATCAGCATTTGCTGATCAGAATAACATTCCAATGGAGCATTCTCAACTGGCTGTGAGGCCAGACTGGAAAGGGTAACCAATTTAGCAGAAGCATCTAATATACAATTACTTGTTGGTCAGGTAGCCATTGGGGGAACCCTCATAAGTAGAGTTGGTAAACGGGTTATCCGTTCAGGTTTTGGGTCATATCTTTTTGGGTCATTATCCATTCGGGTCATTAAACTTTTGGGTCATTTACGGGTTCGGGTCAATTCGAGTTCGGGTTGTAATAGTGTAAGATAGAATCGGGTTTCAATTATTTTAGGTCATGGTTAATATTTTTTGAAAAAATTATTAAATAAATATATACCGAATTTCTATAGAATTATACTAAATATAGATTAGAAAAAAGTCAATACAATGTCTATTCAGATATACTACGTTTGAATCAAGTTTTTGGTCATATTTATTTGGGTCATTCAGGTTTGGGTCAATTTATGATCACTATTATTTCATGTTATTTGAGTTTGGATTGTTTTTAAGTACTATTATTTCGGGTTGGGGTCGGTTTCGGGTTATAAATTTTTGGGTCATTTCGGGTTTAGGTCATTTTGGGTTTTACCCAATCGGGTTTCGGGTTTATTATATTTAAATATTTTTGGGTTTCGGTCGGGCTTCGGGTTTGGATAAAATGGATGGGTTTCCGGGTTGGGTCAAATTTTGACAGCTTCACTCATAAGGCTTGTTGTTTTGATGTATGTTGTTTCTATTATATTTTCTGTTGAACTAAGAGGTGTAGTGTGGGTGGGGTGTTGATGTTGAACTTTTGTTTTTCTGGATTGGTTGATGGTGTATAAGTTGGTGATTCAAATGCTACTTAGGGGAGTTTAGGTGTTGTACCTTTTGTTAAGTTTGACATTATCAATTTAACTTGTGATGAATCTCTATCCTTGTAATATAATCATTAATATGTATGGATCATTCAATTGTCACTTTAAAACAATCTGCACACATACCCGTATAACATTGAATTGCTCCATTGTTCCAACCAAATATGTTAAATCAAGTAATTACTCTGAAGTTGGGTGGATGGAAAGGTTGTAATCAGGCTTGATTGTTTTACTATTGAACAATAAGTAGATGCCCATTATATCAATAGACATCTTCTAAGAATAAGTAGTCAACAAACCATTTTAGGAGTTTAATCAGGCTTGATTGTTCTACTATTGAACAAGAAGTGGATGCCCGTGATATCAAAAGACATCTTCTAAGAATAAGCAGACACCAAGCTTCTTGATAAACATAATGTACGATACGTAAAGGAGTAGTATTGTCTGAATCGTCAGCTTCCACAACCCCGTCTTCAAAAAACTGTAGAATTTAATGTCTTCGACGGCAGAGTAAGAACACATTTAAAAGACAGAGAGAATAGTAGGGCTAAGTGTATCTCATCCTGCATAGTGTCCTCATAATCCTTGTCAATTAAGTTAAATAGCGTCCTTTACTTAGTGTTGTATATGATGCCAAGTACTAGGGATAATAATAGATTCTTTTTCAACGGACGTGAAATTAGTGCAAAGGATAGTCATTGTCAGTTAAGTTAAATAGCTTGGTTTGCTCAGTGTCACATATGATGCCAGCTGTTGAGGATAAACAATAGATTCTTCTTCGGGACATGAAATTAGTGGAGAGGATAGTCATCGGATTTTACCTAAAATCGGACAACATTGGACGGTTTTATAATCCACTTAGCGAGAAGGTGGAATAGACAAGTAAAAAGAGGTCAAAAATACAAATTCCTTCAACATCCAAATCACTAATATTTGTGTCCAAATCGCCAGCTTCTGTAACCTCATCTACAAAAACTATAGAAATGAACGATTATTTACTATACGATGATGTATGCCTCGCATACTTAGTGTCCTATTAGCATGTTACAACAATAGATTCGTCTCCAATGGAAGTGAAATTAGTGTAGAGGATAGTCATTGTCAGTTAAGTTAAATAGCTTCATTTGCTCAGTGTCGCATATGATGCTAGCTGATGAGGATAAACAATAGATTTTTCTTCAACGGACATGAAATTAGTGCAGAGGATAGTCATCGGGTTTTACTTAAAAATCAGACAAATGTTAGACGGTTTTATAATCCACTTAGCGAGAAGGTGGAACATATAAGTAAAAAGAGGTCAAGAAATACAAATTCCTTCAACGTCAAAATCATTGAGATTCGTGTCCTCAAGCTCTTAGCATGTTCAACTGTAGACACCAAAAATTCTCACCCCACAAACCAAAATTCATAAAAGGAGCAATAATCTATTTGATGAAGGCTTCCTTGTCTCACCACACATGTCCTCAGTTCAAAATATTTGCGGGAGCATATCCGACTTATTTACTCTGAAATCAAATGTCATTGGACCATGTTCCTCATGCCCAAACTCGGCTGAGCCCAATCGAATTGGTAGCCATCTCCCACTCCTAGCCCAATGCGATCTCAAACAGGTTATAAAAATCCTGAACCCTACTGTTCTTCTTCTCCCCGGGATCGGCCGCCTTCACTCTCCTCTTCTTCCCACACCATCGACTAGAGCCGATTTTGGATGGTCACTGCTACACCATGATTTCCCCCTTTCTCTCTTTCGATTCGGAGCTCATACTCTCAGTCTCCCATCCTCAACTCTCGAGTTTTATTCCTCTGAAAAAACAAAAAAAAGGACTCAACAACAGAATGATGAACGAGACATTTACGGTCTTCTTCCTCATCGACCACTCAACACCTCCGATGGAAAATTTCCTCTTCAACCAAGAACAATTAGCCGCCACCACCACATTCTGCTCCCTCCCTTCTGTCGATGATCCGCTCCCATCTTTCAAAAGAAAACCTTCTTCATCCCTCACGCCACTCAGTGTTGTAACCAAAAGAAACTGTCGACCGACAAACTTGCTCTGCGCCTCCATCTTCAACATCCAAACTGTCGAACAATGAACACAGCTGCGCACTTCATTCTCGTCGTCACGTTTTGCACAGCCAAACTCGTTGCGGGTTCAGGGTTTTGCTGAAGTTGCGTTGAAGCTCATCGCTCTCTTCTAATCTCCACACTCACGGGAACGCAAGTGCTTACGCCTCCCTTTGCTATTTTTGTATCGGCGCCTCTGTGGAGTAAATCCCTAAAATTGTTGCGCCTCGGTCATCATGAAAGATAGGAAAATCACATCGTCATCTTCTCTGGAGCATCGGCTATCTCCTATTCGAAGTTCGCTTACCATGTCTCGGTCGATTCAGACCTGGTCGTGATCCTCTGCCTCGCTGCTGTTCCTGATTTCGAAACCGAGGAATTTGTTACCTCGTCGTCGCATGTTTGCTTGGCCATTTTGCATTTCTGGATGGTCGAGTTTGATTCGGTAATTCCTTCGCGTGTTCAGTAAAACTATCTGAGCAGATTCAGTATGTGATCATTCTTTTAGCAATTTAAGCTTCTATTATGTTTTCTGTGATGGAATATCGGGCTGAGAGCTTGAATTCTAAGATTACTGCGTTGGATGATAATCGAAAAGGCTAAATTGACCAAGTTCTAGTGGGTTCGGGGGGTCTGTTTGACCTCCCTGGCTGTTGTTGTTGCTGATAGCACTTTGATGCGTTCATTGAGCTTCACTTTTGTTGTGTGAGCTAAGAATAATCCACTGACGTTTCCTAGCGCCCCTTCGGTTGCCGGGCTGAAAATTCCTGTTTGGTTTGTTATCTTTTGCCTTACGGTGGTTATTGCTAATTCCTAGACCTTCTGGATGTCATGGCCTGTTGAAGTGGCCAGACTTTATTGGGATCTATGTTGCGAAATGATTGATAAATGACTCCATCTATGTGCTATCTTTTCTGGGTGATTACTGCTGACTATCTCTTTGCTTCATACTCTAACGGAGGTACATTCCAATGAAGCCTGGACTGGATTTCATGATAACCTTGACTAATGTCCTGTTGGGAACGTGAGGTCTGTGATCGTTGGTTCAAAAAAAAATAATTGGAGATGTTGATGCTGGGTATCGCTCAATACACATCTGATGAGTTTTTAACGTTTTTGATTTTGGTTGGCCTATCACGGGCCCATTAATTCTTGCGATCTGGGTTTAATTGTGTTACGCCCTTTTGCGTTGTTGGTCTAATTCGGCTCATTATTACTTGCTGGTATCATGCTAGACTGAGGTGTATTCTGATTGAAAACTTGGGTGGACTTTGCTTCTTGGACTTAAACTCGTGAACTTTTGGCCCCATGGCTGATCCTCATGAATTTGGTTATCGGTGAGCTTCAATAATTTTGGGTGCCGGAGATTATGTTGCTTAATAAAGCTCTATTGCTGACTCCTTGGCGCACTAATGTTGGTTTGGGAATCGCATTACTTTTGGAAATCCATTGCCCCATCGCTCGTGAATATCAATCGTGAATTGATTCAATGCTTTGCTGATTACTGTTTGTTATTCGATTTGATCTGCTCACTACCACTTTGCTTTGCTCTTCACTGAGGTACACACGTTTGGATGATGTGGGCTGGACTTTGACTAAGGCTGCACTCGATAAATTTGGATGTTGACATGGGAACCATACTAATTGATCTGCTGATGCGTTTGGGCTTATTCGGCGGACATGGGTTTGGAAATTTTGATCTTTACCTCTTCGTTACTATTAATTCAACTGCCTTTTGATACTTATTGTCCCTTGCGCATTGATTTGGTTTGGAAATTGATTTAAACAAACTTGCAAATGTTTGTCCCTTTGCGCTTTAGATAAGAACGTGAATCGAGTTATAGTTGCCCCCATGCCATAATTGTTAAGACAAATCACTCGTTGGCTGGATGGTCCTTATTAATTTTCATCTTAGGGGGAAATGATATAAATCCTTCTAGGTATGATCCCACATGACTCACAACCCCTATTTTGGATACTACACTTTAGTTGAGTCATAATCTAAGATGAATTAATTGAGTAGCAACCCCAATGCTTGATTATCTTACAATCCTTAGCATTTGTTGGCAGTTTGAAACTCTTTCTATGTCTCGGTTGGGGTGTGGGAGATGATTAGATTGCCCCCTTTCCTCCCATTGAGAGGGGCCGTATGATCCCATTGCACACACCCCAACCCTCTATATTTCATTGCTATTAATCCCGTGTCTCTTTGTTTGTGTTCCTGGCATGTACGTACTGCTTGAGGAATGAGGAACTGCTCGGGGACTAAGGAACTGGATCTTGGCTAGGACTACTGGGCCCTCCCTTAAAACACGAAAAACGGTTGGTGTATCTCTTCGGATCCCTTCAGCTCGAGTGAGGCGGCGTCGATGCGACCCCCCATAGCAGCTCTTTTAATTCAGCATTTCAATTCAACACTTAATTTTGTTATTATGAGTTGTAATTTGCCAATGGTTGTGTTACCTAGCATAGTCTTGGATTTCATAATTCTCTGTATTTGTCAGCTTGATCGTTTTTACTCTGTCTATCTTTCGTACATATTTTGAATGCTTGTTTATACATTTTTGGCTCTATTATACATGGGCGTTTTATTTGTTAGTTTCATCTATAAATTGCTAGATTGGTTTAGCACATGTAGCCATAGCATAGCCTTCAGGTCTACCCACTTAATTACTGGACAAATCAAGTCCAGTTTAGAAAAGCCCTAGGACCATTCATAGATGTTGCCCACATTAAGGTCGTAGTACCCGAGGGTCGTAGTACCTGTTTGTGGGAAACATCTCTCCTAAAAAAAAAACTTCCAACAATCCTTAAATGTCATATAAAACTCACAATCAATGATTCGTTTCAATCAATAAACATCCACTTCAAAACCCAAAATTCATTTCCAAATTCAGTCCAAAAATTCAATTTCAAATCAATTCTCATTGAACACCCTTCAGACACTCTCTCATCAAACACTCACAAACCAATCTCTCTCTAACACCTCAAACCAATCTCTCCCTCATCAAACACTCACAAAACCACTCCCTCATCAAACACTCACAAAACCACTCTCATCAAACCACTCAAAACCAATCTCTCTAGCTAACACCCTTCAAACCAATCTCTCTCATCTAACACCTCCAAATCCAATCTTTCTCATGCTCCAACGTCAAAACACATTTCAAAAGCAATCTTTCTCACTCACTCATCAAACATCTCATACACAATTCAAAATTCATTCCCATTCGGTATCAATCCGAATTCAAATCATCCAATTTGAGGCCCAATAACCAATTCAATTGAAGCCCAATTTAAAGCCCAATTCGAGGAAAACCAAAAAGCCCAACTTGGCCCACATTTTAGGTTCAAAACCTGGCCTGTTTTCTAAGGCCCAACCCGGCCTTCTTTCAAGGCTCAACCTGGTCTATGTTTGAGGTCCCAACCTGGCCCGCTTTCCAAAGCCAAATCTGGCCCTATTTCAAGGCCCAAACTCGGCCCAATTTCAAGGCCCAATCTGGCCTATATTTCAAGGTCCCATCCGGTCCAAATTCTAAAGCCCAATTCAGCCCAAATTCAACTCAAATTTGATTCATTTCAATTCAATTCAACCCAATCCATTTCAATTCAACTCAATCCAATTCAATTCATTTCAATCCCAAATAATTCCAACAACTCGACCGTCTCAACAGCTCAACAGACTCGAACGTCTCAACAGCTCAACAGACGAATGTCTCAACAGCTCAACAGACTCGACCGTCTAAACAGCTCAACAGACTCGACCATCTCAACAGCTCAACAGACTCGACCGTCTCAAACAGCTCAACAGACTCGAATCTCTGCAGTTCACCAGATTTGAACATCTCAATAGACTCATCAAATTCAAACACTTTAAAAATCCTTAGCTCCTCAAAAAGCCAAACCTCTTGAAATTTGATAACCCTTTCAAACCTCAAACATCTCACAGACCGAGCGTCTCACAGACTTCATCATTTCAAGAATCTAATTGTCCCATAGAGTTGAGCATCTCACAGACTCTCACACCTCAAACTCCAAAATGAACCAGACAATTTTCAAACCTCACAAAAACGACCACAAAACCTCTTTGACCCTTCAAAGACCCAAAAGGTCAAAACCCCAATTCCTTCAAAAACCCCAAAACTCCCAAATCTCCAAACCCTGAACTACGTAAGGTCTGATCTCAACAGGGAGTTGAGTACGTAGGCAGCCCACCTAGGGTGCGACCCCATTCCAATAAAAACCCCATTTTCTCACTCTAAGGTGTTCTTCTTACCTCTCAAAACATTCAATCCCCTCTAACTCCCACAAATCCTCGACTTCTTCAACTCTCAGAATCCTAATCTTTCATTCTATACTCATTCGAATTCATCAATTCTTCTTCTTGGCGCTAGCTTGGCAGAAAGCTCGCCTCATCCTCGTTTCCTCTCCTCTGTTCTAATCTATCCTTGGCTTTTAAATCAATCTCCCAAAGGTTTTGAAAGAAGGCAATCCCGACAATTGGAGACCGAGGTTTCCTCGGGCACCAATCCGAAGTCGTGGTCGTTGCCACTTCTAAGGGTGTAACCCAGTGCGAACCCACACAGAATCTCTGGCTGATCAGATAAGTCCTATCCATAGGCAATAAATCATCAGAGTCAATTAACGGTTTTTAGAACCCTTCTCCTTCCTTCCTAGTTCCATAGGTCAAACTAGGTGGCGACTCTAGTCAATTCCGCCTTATAGAGGCATAAGTCCGCGTGGGGCCCATCGAGAGCGGGTGTAGTGTTCACTTACACTCCCCTTATGCTTTCTGGGAAAGACGGACGATTCAGTAGGTGTTTGAGGGTTGCCAGAATAACGGGTTCCACCCTCCACAGAATGGCAATTTTTAGGATCTAGGCTTTTAGTCAGACCATATTTAGATAGACCCCCCTCATACCGAAAAATCACCCTCCACAGAATGGCGACTCTGCTGGGGAAAACTTGAGTAAGTTTTTCTCAAACTCAAGGAAGACTGAACTCCATTCAAAATTGTCGGGACTTCCCCACTTCTTTCAAAACCTTCAAGAGATTCATTTCGAAAGCCATTAGGATTACTCTACTCCACACTCAGAGTGTGATTGGTGAGGATAGTTAGGATCAGAGTGTGTAGTCTATACTTGACTTTGCTTGCTACATAATTGCGTGATTATGCTAGACTAACTTGCAGGAACTTCAGGTAGGTGGGCCCATTAGGGGTCTAACTTCTTCCCTCTCTCTGCCTGCGCATTTATTTACCGCTTTTTGGTTGTGATATTGAACTGTTAGGAATAGTCCTGAGGTGGGTGCGTAGGGTAGCTTAGGACATGCATTCCTCTGTGTCACCCTTGATATTTGCGGTCGGGATAAACATTGGTCCACAATTGATTCCCCATGAGCAGATGCCCTTCGTAGTAAGGACTATGCACACGAGGCGGTATGATCGTAGTATCTACGCCTTGAAAACTCATGATCCTTCAACACTTACCTTTTCGAGTCAAAGCCAGCATATAGTGAACTCTGAGCCTTCAGTGTCCAGCTGCCTAGTCCCGTGTCTAGGATGGGTTTATGGGTAGTCACCCCCTTGTATGCCGCCTGTCTGACCACCCTTTGCATTACCCTGAAGATTGCATGGGCTTAGTTCTCCAAGTGTCCTCTGCACCACGGGTGTCTCTAAAGCCTGATGTCACGCTACACGTCCATAGAGGATCCCGTATTTACCGGATACCCATACATGGTACAACGTAGTCAGTGAATAATTTAGACTTTAGACACACCTGACCGTGCAGACGACGGGAGACCCGACCCCATGCAGTACTTCCCCAAGTTTTCCAAAAGTGAGTATGTTGTGATAATCACCGGCCGTGGCTCGTGTGACTGTATCACTTCGGGTATCCTGACCTTTCGAACTTAAGCACTCCGGACTTTCTTGATGACGTGCCCCACAATGCATAACAGAGATAAAACCCGAGAGATGAACAGTGAAGGAACGACGGTTCCCCCGGTGGTATGGTAGCATTGATTGACCTGGAAGGTGATTATCCCAACATTAACACTTACAGCTCCACATCAAATATAGCCACGATTTCTTTTATGCTATACATGTGTGCAAACACCTTTTTCAAACCAATCTGTTTCAAAACGTTCGGAATTCTCTTTTGCACATCTCTTAAAGCTGTTTTACGAGCTCGTTTAATTTCAAATCCCACCTAAATTTTACTCACAAACATTTACGGTTTTAATCTTGCCACTTCATCTTTAGAAAGTTATTCCAAAACAATTTTCATAAATAGATTTCGAAAACCTATTTTCTACAAACCTACTTTCTACAAACGAATTTCAAACAACATTTTTCACCAACATTATTTCAAAATAGTTTTCGAAAACAGTTTTCAAAGTTGATTTTCACAAACGTATTTCAAAATAAATGATTTAGTCCCCATGTTGCGACCCGCTATTTTTGGAGTTCAACCCACCTTCAAGAGCAGTGGTCATTACCGTGGAGCGTACTAGTCATTTTGTGTTTTCACGAAAGTGGTGGATTTTCACATAAGATTTTGTGCTCAATCATTCATCTTTCCTTTCTAAAAAAACATCCCCGTTCCTCCCGTCGGAGCAAGTGAAGCAGCATGAAGATCGACTACGCGGATCGAGCTGAAGGCTAAAGGTGCATCAACCCGTGGAGCTAGCCGAGCGACATGAAGACCAACACCAATTGTTCAAATACAAAATCAGAGGTGTACCAACCCAAGTCAAGCGGCATGAAGACTAGCAACGACTGTTCGAGTTCAAACAGTTGAAAGCCAAAAGAACACCAACGCTGTTGTTCGATCACAGTACCGCTTTGCTGCAAGAGCCCAAAGACGAGCGAACAACCAAGAGCCCGAACTCGAACGAACGGCCAATCAGGAGCCCGCACATGAGTGAGCAGTCAATCAGAAGCTTGAAGATGAAGCCGAAGAGTTCAGAAGAAGTTTTTAACTCGAATCCCCCATTTAATGACTTTTAGAATGGATGTATAGGTTTTCCCTAGCATTCTTTTCTCTCTTGTCAATTTCTGAATATACTGCATGTATAGGTTATGCACCCCCCTTTGAATTTATTTAGATCAATGTGTATAGGGTTCCCTACTCCCTACTTTATTTGCGAATGACCGAGTATCAAAATTCCTACTGAGAGAATCCACCACTTCAAAAACACGTGTTTTCAAAACTGTTTTTCTAAAAAACTTGATTTCTTTTAGCACATACGAATTGCTTCTTCCCATCTTCGGTCATTTCATATTTATTAATCATGCATGAATCACACTCATGTGAGAAAAATTGCATAAGCACATGTTGCATTCCCAACACATCACACAAGCATTCATCCCATTTTTTCAAAGCATGTTAACATTCCCATTTGTCATATTCTTTTTTCTGTTATAATGACTGTGTTTGCAGGTGATTAACCGCGTTTGCCCACGAGTGAAAGCGTGACCCGCGAAGTGATAGCAAGAAATACCAAGGATTCAAGCATCTTCCCATTCGGCATACCATGTACATAGAGACCAACAATAAAAAAAAAGCATACACAAAAAAAAATCCAAAAAAAAGACTCATACATCCAAAAATCCAAAAAAATCATACATCCAAAAATCCAAAAAAATTATACCTTCAAAAATCCTAGAAAAATGCGGCCAATGTCATATCAGTGGGTCACCATGCGGGAGTTGTCACTCCCTAAAAGTCCTAAGATCCAGGAGCCAATCACAAACCTGACCTCACTCGAGAACTACTTCTTCGACAACAATCACCACAACTCGACCACCTTCAGAGCCAAACATGACGGGATGAGCTTCATGAACCGCAAGCTGAATTCGGCCCAAGCGAGACTAGTCATAACCTTACCATTCATGCATTGCATCCAAAAACAAAAACAAAAAAAAACAACATTTAATCAACCATTTTCATTCACCATTTTCAGCATTTCATGCATCTATATGTAGTAGTTCCATATTACCACAATACATCGCATGGTAGATAATCGCATTTTCATACCCCCATATCGAAATGACATCTTTGGGAAAATCGTGAGAGATTGATTGAACATAGTGCGTGAACCACTTAACTCTTGACCCATCAGTGAACACAAGGGTCTAATTAAAATCAGCACCACAGACCAAGTGAGTAGTGTGCGAAGAGTGGTATTTTCCCTTGATTTCTGAATGAGGATATTGGACAATCCACCGAGCGATGAGGGCAGATAGAGCGAGTCCATAGAGGTAAAACCATGAGCGACTTGTGTATTCCTTCAGCATATGGAAAGGTACAATTCATAGCGAGATCAATGTCGATAAACAGGATACGAACTGTGATTCATACAAAGATCCGAGAATAGTAAGAAAATAATCATTGACTAATGAGAATGACGAGGCACTTAGGAATAAAAACCTCCACAAAACCAAAAAAGCTTTGACTGCCCTTTACATATCCCCTTAGTGAGCCCCGCTGAGCCTTTCATGAAAAACTCTTTTTCAGCAACTCCACAACATGCCAACCTACGTACATACACTTACTTGCCCTTGCAATAGAGGATCTCAAAGGAGCCGGAGCCATGGTCCCTCCCCACCATCTTCCACAAAAATAATGAAATGTTTGAAGAAATCAGTGAGTCAATGCAACTCCAAAGTCAGACACCAAGAAAGAACACCAAAAATGTCCAAGAAGATCAATGAGTCAATGCAACTCAAAAGCTGAAAGCCAAAATACAAAGGAAAGAATGCTTGAGAAATTCGATGAGCCAAATGTATTTCAGAGGACAAAAATGAGAAGAAAGTCCAAACCGTACACTAGAAGAGACAAGGAGGAGAAGTCCAGATCAAGACTAGTGATGTCTCGCAGAAACCAATAAAAGGTTATCAAAAACCCGTCTTATCATTCCACCCATGGCGAAGGTGAAACATATCCTCTATTGCACAAAAGCTCCACAACTTCCAAATAAATCCTCCAGTCCCATGTGACATACATCATACCCTCAGCCCCGTTATAACCCAATAAAAGACCTCTGACTCTTTAGTTGATGAGCGTTAACTGAAAAGTATCGGATCTGAAACATGAATCATAAGCTTCATACTTGTTATCAACATGTCCCGTCATCCCAAAGGGACCATGAGCGGAAGAGTGTGACCTTACCCCACAAGGTCTTTCGAGTGCGAGTGATCTCTTTGAGCACCAAATCATAAACAGCTAACCCCATTGCAATTGAGAATTTGTAAGGATCGGAAAGTCCAGACCTCGAAAGGAATTCTAAGGAAAATACTGCTCCGAGCGTCGACATCATCACACCATTGCACACACGGCCATACTCACGAGAGATTAACCCATATCCCTCCATGAGAGGAAAGTGATTCACGCATTCGAGTTCAATAATCACTCAAGATCGAACCGGAGATGTCCTATATTCGTAATCCTTGTATTAACAGAGATAGGACCGTACCCTCTCTCCAAAAACTGCATATGTATTTGGCATCATGTTTTGCACCCAGTGTTTGCATGCATCATAGGCACTTCATCATTAACATCTGACTGGTAAGAACTTTGCCTAGTCTCGTTGAAAGTCGACTTCAGTTGCAGTTTTTTGAAGCGCAACTCCCGATTCAAAGAAGTCAAAGCTGGAGCCATCCAAGGCCATGCCAAAATCATCCAAGAGCCAATCCAGAGCCATGCAGAAACCACACCGAAGCCATGAGAGGACCGTAGCTGGAGCCATCCACTATCATACTCGAGCCTCATTGGCACCTCTCTCAAAGCCAAGTTAGAGTCATACGGGAGCCATCATCCGACATTGAAACCATCCTTGGAACTACACAGGGGTCATCCCAACAGTCCGAGAGCAATACGCGAGCCACCTCAAATCCATATCAAAGCCATTTCGTCACCAGGGCCTTGCCTACAGAATATCGAACTACGTATGGTCTGATCTCAATATGGAATTGAGTACGTAGGCAGCCCGCCCAGGGTGCGACCACTTCAAAGGTGAAAACTTCCCTTTTCCCTTGGTGTCATTAAAGTGAATCAACCAAAGCATCGTCATGCTCAATCAGCACAAGGTCATCCCGGAGCCATCCATGGAAATCCTAGAACCATGATGGGAACTCCTAACAAGTCATGCAACTGTGTTCATCGTTCACCATAAAAACCATTCACTCACTACAAGTCCACAACAAATGCCGTCAAACAACAATAAATCCATCATCGGAGCCATCAAACCACCTTGAAAAAAAAAATCTCTCAGGCAAATCAAAGCCCACAAATTGCCACAAAATCATCAACCATGTCAAACCCACCAACCACCCCGAGACCATTGGTCACACCGGAGCCATCAGTGCCTACCAGAGCCATCAGTGCATACTGGAGCCATCAACGCATGCTGGAGTCATCTCAGATCCTTGAAGCCATACCGGAGCCATCCCAAGGTTTTGATGTTACTATAAGCCATCTGCTCATGCAAAACCTACATCCAAAAAAAAAGGGAGTTTAATTCAATTAATACATTGGTTAATCACCTCACATCACATATCATCTGCATATACCCACAAAATTTGCTCACTATCTGACGCATCTTTACACCCGCTAGGCAGCTATTGCGCTACTAGTGCGGTCGACTTCTCATTTTACACCTGCTAGACAGCTATTGCGCTAGTACGGTCGCCCTTCGTTTTACACCCGCTAGCAGCTATTGCGCTACTAGTGCGGTCGACTTTTCATTTTACACCTGCTAGACAGCTATTGCGCTACTAGTACGGTCGCCTTTCGTTTTACACCCGCTAGGCAGCTATTGCGCTACTAGTGCGGTCAACTTCTCATTTTACACCTGCTAGACAGCTATTGCGCTACTAGTACGGTCGCCTTTCGTTTTACACCCGCTAGGCAGCTATTGCGCTACTAGTGCGGTCGACTTCTCATTTTACACCTGCTAGACAGCTATTGCGCTACTAGTACGGTCGCCTTTCGTTTTACACCTGCTAGACAGCTATTGCGCTACTAGTACGGTCGTCTTTCATTTTACACCCGCTAGGCAGCTATTACGCTACTAGTGTGGTCCCGCCGTTTTTCCTCTACTAGGCAGCTATTACGCTACTAGTGCGAGATCGTTCATTTCATACACTAGGCAGCTATTACGCTACTAGTGCGGTCCCGCATTTTTCCTCCACTAGGCAGCTATTACGCTACTAGTGCGAGTTCGTTCATTTCATAACCTGCTAGGCAGCTATTACGCTACTAGTGCGGTCCCGCATTTTTCCTCCACTAGGCAGCTATTACGCTACTAGTGCGAGTTCTTTCATTTCATAACCTGCTAGGCAGCTATTACGCTACTAGTACGGTCCCAACATTTTTCCTCCACTAGGCAGCTATTACGCTACTAGTGCGAGATCGTCTCACATCCTCCACTAGGCAGCTATTACGCTACTAGTGCGAGATCTTTGCACATCCGCTTGCTAGGCAGCTATTACGCTACTAGTATGGTACACAACCAAAGTATTATAGGCTCGTCATAAGTCCTATAGCTAGATGTCAAGAGGTCTAGTTGAGGCACTCCTAAGTCCTCGTACTTTCAATCGCATTCTAGGCCCGTCATAAGCCCTAGGACTGGATATCAAGAGGTCCAGTTGAGGCACTCCTAAGCCCTCGTGCACCTTAAATCAAATCGGGTTGTTGGTATTATAGGCTCGTCATAAGTCCTATAGCTAGATGTCAAGAGGTCTAGTTGAGGCACTCCTAAGTCCTCGTACTTTCAATCGCATTCTAGGCCCGTCATAAGCCCTAGGACTGGATGTCAAGAGGTCCAGTTGAGGCACTCCTAAGCCCTCGTGCACCTTAAATCAAATCGGGTGTTGGTATTATAGGCTCGTCATAAGTCCTATAGCTAGATATCAAGAGGTCTAGTTGAGGCACTCCTAAGTCCTCGTACTTTCAATCGCATTCTAGGCCCGTCATAAGCCCTAGGACTGGATATCAAGAGGTCCAGTTGAGGCACTCCTAAGCCCTCGTGCACCTTAAATCAAATCGGGTTGTTGGTATTATAGGCTCGTCATAAGTCCTATAGCTAGATATCAAGAGGTCTAGTTGAGGCACTCCTAAGTCCTCGTACTTTCAATCGCATTCTAGGCCCGTCATAAGCCCTAGGACTGGATGTCAAGAGGTCCAGTTGAGGCACTCCTAAGCCCTCGTGCACCTTAAATCAAATCGGGTTGTTGGTATTATAGGCTCGTCATAAGTCCTATAGCTAGATGTCAAGAGGTCTAGTTGAGGCACTCCTAAGTCCTCGTACTTTCAATCGCATTCTAGGCCCGTCATAAGCCCTAGGACTGGATATCAAAGGTCCAGTTGAGGCACTCCTAAGCCCTCGTACTTTCACTTAGCATTCTAGGCCCGTCATAAGCCCTAGGACTGGATGTCAAGAGGTCCAGTTGAGGCACTCCTAAGCCCTCGTGCACCCCAAACCAATCTATTGTTAGCATTCTAGGCCCGTCATAAGCCCTAGGACTGGATGTCAAGAGGTCCAGTTGAGGCACTCCTAAGCCCTCGTGCACCCCAAACGAATCTATTGTTAGCATTCTAGGCTCATCATAAGTCCTAGGGCTGGATGTCAAAGAGGTCCAGTTGAGGCTCGTAATAAGTCCTCGTGCATTCAGCTATCATAGCATTTCCCATCGCATTCATACACTATCTTCCTCACGGTCGCATCCCGATGCACCACGATACCATAGTGAGAATTTTTGGCGCCCACTCAACCTTGATCCAATTCTGCAAGAACTTGCAAAATTGAATCAAGGGGAGCCATCTGTAGACACCAAAAATTCTCACCCCACAAACCAAAATTCATAAAAGGAGCAATAATCTATTTGATGAGGCTTCCTTGTCTCACCACACATGTCCTCAGTTCAAAATATTTGCGGGAGCATATCCGACTTATTTACTCTGAAATCAAATGTCATTGGACCATGTTCCTCATGCCCAAACTCGGCTGAGCCCAATCGAATTGGTAGCCATCTCCCACTCCTAGCCCAATGCGATCTCAAACAGGTTATAAAAATCCTGAACCCTACTGTTCTTCTCTTCCCCGGGATCGGCCGCCTTCACTCTCCTCTTCTTCCCACACCATCGACTAGAGCCGATTTTGGATGGTCACTGCTACACCATGATTTCCCCCTTTCTCTCTTTCGATTCGGAGCTCATACTCTCAGTCTCCCATCCTCAACTCTCGAGTTTTATTCCTCTGAAAAAACAAAAAAAAGGACTCAACAACAGAATGATGAACGAGACATTTACGGTCTTCTTCCTCATCGACCACTCAACACCTCCGATGGAAAATTTCCTCTTCAACCAAGAACAATTAGCCGCCACCACCACATTCTGCTCCCTCCCTTCTGTCGATGATCCGCTCCCATCTTTCAAAAGAAAACCTTCTTCATCCCTCACGCCACTCAGTGTTGTAACCAAAAGAAACTGTCGACCGACAAACTTGCTCTGCGCCTCCATCTTCAACATCCAAACTGTCGAACAATGAACACAGCTGCGCACTTCATTCTCGTCGTCACGTTTTGCACAGCCAAACTCGTTGCGGGTTCAGGGTTTTGCTGAAGTTGCGTTGAAGCTCATCTCTCTCTTCTAATCTCCACACTCACGGGAACGCAAGTGCTTCACGCCTCCCTTTGCTATTTTCTTGTATCGGCGCCTCTGTGGAGTAAAATCCCTAAAATTGTTGCGCCTCGGTCATCATGAAAGATAGGAAAATCACATCGTCATCTTCTCGTGGAGCATCGGCTATCTCCTATTCGAAGTTCGCTTACCATGTCTCGGTCGATTCAGACCTGGTCGTGATCCTCTGCCTCGCTGCTGTTCCTGATTTCGAAACCGAGGAATTTGTTACCTCGTCGTTCGCATGTTTGCTTGGCCAATTTGCATTTCTGGATGGTCGAGTTTGATTCGGTAAATTCCTTCGCGTGTTCAGTAAAACTATCTGAGCAGATTCATGTATGTGATCATTCTTTTAGCAATTTAAGCTTCTATTATGTTTTCTGTGATGGAATATCGGGCTGAGAGCTTGAATTCTAAGATTACTGCGTTGGATGATAAATCGAAAAGGCTAAATTGACCAAGTTCTAGTGGGTTCGGGGGGTCTGTTTGACCTCCCTGGCTGTTTGTTGTTGCTGATAGCACTTTGATGCGTTCATTGAGCTTCACTTTTGTTGTGTGAGCTAAGAATAATCCACTGACGTTTCCTAGCGCCACCTTCGGTTGCCGGGCTGAAAATTCCTGTTTGGTTTGTTATCTATTTTGCCTTACGGTGGTTATTGCTAATTCCTAGACCTTCTGGATGTCATGGCCTGTTGAAGTGGCCAGACTTTATTGGTGGATCTATGTTGCGAAATGATAAATGACTCCATCATATGTGCTATCTTTTCTGGGTGATTACTGCTGACTATCTCTTTTGCTTCATACTCTAACGGAGGTACATTCCAATGAAGCCTGGACTGGATTTCATGAATAACCTTGACTAATGTCCTGTTGGGAACGTGAGGTCTGTGATCGTTGGTTCAAAAAAAAATAATTGGAGATGTTGACTGCTGGGTATCGCTCAATACACATCTGATGAGTTTTTAACGTTTTGATTTTGGTTGGCCTATCACGGGCCCATTAATTCTTGCGATCTGGGTTTAATTGTGTTACGCCCTTTTGCGTTGTTGGTCTAATTCGGCTCATTATTACTTGCTGGTATCATGCTAGACTGAGGTGTATTCTGATTGAAACTTGGGCTGGACTTTGCTTCTTGGACTTAAACTCGTGAACTTTTGGGCCCCATGGCTGATCCTCATGAATTTGGTTATCGGTGAGCTTCAATAATTTTGGGTGCCGGAGATTATGTTGCTTAATAAAGCTCTATTGCTGACTCCTTGGCGCACTAATGTTGGTTTGGGAATCGCATTACTTTTGGAAATCCAATTGCCCCATCGCTCGTGAAATATCAATCGTGAATTTGATTCAATGCTTTGCTGATTACTGTTTGTTATTCGATTTGATCTGCTCACTACCACTTTGCTTTGCTCTTCACTGAGGTACACACGTTTGGATGATGTGGGCTGGACTTTGACTAAGGCTGCACTCGATAAATTTGGATGTTGACATGGGAACCATACTAATTGATCTTGCTGATGCGTTTGGGCTTATTCGCGGACATGGGTTTGGAAATTTTGATCTTTACCTCTTCGTTACTATTAATTCAACTGCCTTTGATACTTAATTGTCCCTTGCGCATTGATTTGGTTTGGAAATTGATTTAAAAAACTTGCAAATGTTTGTCCCTTTGCGCTTTAGATAAGAACGTGAATCGAGTTATAGTTGCCCCCATGCCATAATTGTTAAGACAAATCACTCGTTGGCTGGATGGTCCTTATTAATTTTCATCTTAGGGGGAAATGATATAAATCCTTCTAGGTATGATCCCACATGACTCACAACCCCTATTTGGATACTACACTTTAGTTGAGTCATAATCTAAGATGAATTAATTTGAGTAGCAACCCCAATGCTTGATTTATATCTTACAATCCTTAGCATTTGTTGGCAGTTTGAAACTCTTTTCTATGTTCTCGGTTGGGGTGTGGGGAGATTAGATTGCCCCCTTTCCTCCCCATTGAGAGGGGCCGTATGATCCCATTGCACACACCCCAACCCTCTTATATTTCATTGCTAATTAATCCCGTGTCTCTTTGTTTGTGTTCCCTGGCATGTACGTACTGCTTGAGGAATGAGGAACTGCTCGGGGACTAAGGAACTGGATCTTGGCTAGGACTACTGGGGCCCTCCCTTAAAACACGAAAAACGGTTGGTGTATCTCTTCGGACCCCTTCAGCTCGAGTGAGGCGGCGTCGATGCGACCCCCCATAGCAGCTCTTTAATTCAGCATTTCAATTCAACACTTTAATTTTGTTATTATGAGTTGTAATTTGCCAATTGGTTGTGTTACCTAGCATAGTCTTGGATTTCATAATTCTCTGTATTTGTCAGCTTGATCGTTTTTACTCTGTCTATCTTTCGTACATATTTTTGAATGCTTGTTTATACATTTTTGGCTCTATTATACATTGGGCGTTTTATTTGTTAGTTTCATCTTATAAATTGCTAGATTGGTTTAGCACATGTAGCCATAGCATAGCCTTCAGGTCTACCCACTTAATTACTGGACAAATCAAGTCCAGTTTAGAAAAGCCCTAGGACCATTCATAGATGTTGCCCACATTAAGGTCGTAGTACCCGAGGGTCGTAGTACCTGTTTGTGGGAAACATCTCTCCTAAAAAAAAAACTTTCCAAACAATCCTTAAATGTCATAATAAAACTCACAATCAATGATTCGTTTCAATCAATAAACATCCACTTCAAAACCCAAAATTCATTTCCAAATTCAGTCCAAAAATTCAATTTCAAATCAATTTCTCATTGAACACCCTTCAGACCACTCTCTCATCAAACACTCACAAAACCAATCTCTCTCATCTAACACCCTTCAAACCAATCTCTCTCCCTCATCAAACACTCACAAAACCACTCCCTCATCAAACACTCACAAAACCACTCTCATCAAACACTCACAAAACCAATCTCTCTCATCTAACACCCTTCAAACCAACTCTCTCATCTAACACCCTCCAAATCCATCTTTCTCATGCTCCAACGTCAAACACATTTCAAAAGCAATCTTTCTCACTCACTCATCAAACACTCTTCATACACAATTCAAAATTCATTCCCATTCGGTATCAATCCGAACTTCAAATCATCCAATTTGAGGCCCAATAACCAAATTCAATTGAAGCCCAATTTAAAGCCCAATTCGAGGAACAAACCAAAAAGCCCAACTTGGCCCACATTTTTAGGTTCAAACCTGGCCTGTTTTCTAAGGCCCAACCCGGCCTTCTTTCTAAGGCTCAACCTGGTCTATGTTTTGAGGTCCCAACCTGGCCCGCTTTCCAAAGCCAAATCTGGCCCATATTTCAAGGCCCAAACTCGGCCCAATTTCAAGGCCCAATCTGGCCTATATTTCAAGGTCCAATCCGGTCCAAATTCTAAAGCCCAATTCAGCCCAAATTCAACTCAAATTTGATTCATTTCAATTCAATTCAACCCAATCCATTTCAATTCAAACTCAATCCAATTCAATTTCATTTCAATCCCAAATAATTCCAAACAGACTCGACCGTCTCAACAGCTCAACAGACTCGAACGTCTCAACAGCTCAACAGACTCGAATGTCTCAACACTCAACAGACTCGACCGTCTCAACAGCTCAACAGACTCGACCATCTCAACAGCTCAACAGACTCGACCGTCTCAACAGCTCAACAGACTCGAATGTCTCTGCAGTTCACCAGATTTGAACATCTCAATAGACTCATCAAATTCAAACACTTTAAAAATCCTTAGCTCCTCAAAAAGCCAAACCTCTTGAAATTTGATAACCCTTTCAAACCTCAAACATCTCACAGACCCGAGCGTCTCACAGACTTCATCATTTCAAGAATCTAATTGTCCCATAGAGTTGAGCATCTCACAGACTCTCACACCTCAAACTCCAAAATGAACCAGACAATCTTTCAAACCTCACAAAAACGACCACAAAACCTCTTTGACCCTTCAAAGACCCAAAAGGTCAAAACCCCAATTCCTTCAAAAACCCCAAAACTCCCAAATCTCCAAACCCTGAACTACGTAAGGTCTGATCTCAACAGGGAGTTGAGTACGTAGGCAGCCCATCTAGGGTGCGACCCCATTCCAATCAAAAACCCCATTTTCTCACTCTAAGTGTTCTTCTTACCTCTCAAAACATTCAAATCCCCTCTAACTCCCAAATCCTCGACTTCTTCAACTCTCAGAATCCTAATCTTTCATTCTATACTCATTCGAATTCATCAATTCTTCTTCTTGGCGCTAGCTTGGCAGAAAAGCTCGCCTCATCCGCTCGTTTCCTCCTCTCCTCATGTTCTAATCCTATCCTTGGCTTTTAAATCACTCTCTCCAATAAGGTTTTGAAAGAAGGCAATCCCGACAATTGGAGACCGAGGTTTCCTCGGGCACCAATCCGAAGTCGTGGTCGTTGCCACTTCTAAGGGGTGTAACCCAGTGCGAACCCACACAGAATCTCTGGCTTGATCAGATAAGTCCTATCCATAGGCAATAAATCATCAGAGTCAATTAACGGTTTTTTAGAACCCTTCTCCTTCCTTCCTAGTTCCATAGGTCAACTAGGTGGCGACTCTAGTCAATTCCGCCTTATAGAGGCATAAGTCCGCGTGGGGCCCATCGAGAGCGGGTGTAGTGTTCACTTACACTCCCCTTATGCTTTCTGGGAAAGACGGACGATTCAGTAGGTGTTTGAGGGTTGCCAGAATAACGGGTTTCCACCCTCCACAGAATGGCAATTTTTAGGATCTAGGCTTTTAGTCAGACCATATTTAGATAGACCCCCCTCATACCGAAAAATCACCCTCCACAACAACAATAGATTCTTCTTCAACGGACGTGAAATTAGTGCAGATGATTGTCAATGTGCTATAAAATATTAGATTCATTTACATTTTTAAATTTGCATTTAAGCAACAAATTCCATGCCTTTGAGATTGTCATAACTCTAGGGATATTGATGGTGTTTGATTCATTTATAGTTGTAAATTTATATTTAGACAAAAAAATTGCATGCTTTAGATGAACATGCTAGCAAACATTTAGAATATCCACAATCAAATAGCATATGTTTAGACTCTTGACCTTATAAGAAGACAATGTAAGTATATTGTTGTCAATGTACGATTGTTTATTGTACGAGAACGTCTATCTCATCCTACTTAGTGTCCTCTTAGCATATTACAGCAATAGATTCTTCTTCAACGAATGTGAAATTAGTGTAAAAGATAGTTAATGTCAGTTAATTTAAATAGCTTCCTTTGCTCAGTGTCGCATATGATGCCAGCCTCTAGGGATAAACAATAGATTCTTCTTCAATGGACATGAAATTAGTGCAAAGGATAGTCAAAGTCGGTTAAGTTAATCATTGAGATCTGTGTCCAAATCATCAACTTAATTTGATCGGCATTGAGATCTGTGTCCAAATCATCAACTTAATTTGATCGGGTTTACCTACAAATTAGACAAACGTTGGACGATTTTATAATATACTTAGCGAGAAGATGGACCAGACACGCGAAATTAATTTGATAGATTCTTCTTCAACGGACGTGAAATCAGTGCAAAGGATAGTCAATGTCAGTTAATTTGACCATTGAGATCCTTGTTCAAATCGTCAACTTAATTTGATTGGATTTTACCTACAAAATAGAGAAATATTGGATGGTCTTATAATCTACTTAACGAGAAGATGGACCAGACAAGTAAAATTAATTTGATAAATTCTTCTTCAACGGGACGTGAAATTAGTGCAGAGGATAGTCAATGTCAGTTAATTTAATCATTGATATCTTTGTCCAAATCATCAACTAAATTTGATCGGGTAATACGTATAAATCAAACGAACGCTAGACGGTCTTATAATGTACTTAGTGAAAGATGGAACTGACAAGTAAAAAAGAGGTCAAGAAATTCAAATTCCTTCAACGTCAAAATCCGTGAGATATGTGTCCAAATCGTTGGCTTCCACAACCTCGTCTTTAAAGACTATAGAAATGAACGATTGATTCTTGTACTATAATGTATGTCTCATCCTACTTAGTGTCCTCTTAGCATGTTACGACTATACATTCTTCTTCAACAAACGTGAAATTAGTGTAGAGGATAGTCAATGTTAGTTAATCTAATCATTGAGATCTGTGTCTAAATTGTCAGCTTCCATAACCTCATCTTCAAAAACTATAGAAATGAACGATTGATTCTTGTACTATAATGTATGTATCATCTTACTTAGTGTCCTCTTAACATGTTACGACAATAGATTCTTCTTCAACGTATGTGAAATTAGTGCAAAATAGTCAATGTCAGTTAATTTAATCATTGAGATATGTGTCCAAATCGTCAACTTCTACAACCTCATCTTCAAAGACTATTGAAATGAACAATTGCTTATTGCAAAGCAAAATGCAATATCAAAGTTTTTGCCACACGATGTCACTCTGACGAACTCAACTAGCGGCATCTTGTAGTGGTTCATCTTGTAAGTGCTATTAATGAGCACCATATACGAGAACATCTGAAATAGCGTAAGCCCAAACGAGTGTGTAAACAAGATAAGCCCCAGCCTAGTATTATCCCCCACAAAAATAACATTTTAAAAAAAGTCATAACAGGGACAACCAAATAACCATGGACTGTACGAAAGTGCGAACACTTACTTGCATCTTTCTCATACCACCACCTGCATTTACGTTCATCCAACAAGTGAATGAGCGATGCTACTTTAGTACGCCAACCACATTCATCCCTTTTGAATTTTGCTACCAATTATGAATCAATGTTTGTCACCCATGCTCCCCGGGTCCTTGTAATGCAGATGGGCCCACATCTGTCATGGCGCAACTCTGCTCCTGTGCAAACTTTTCGTACTTGCTCTTTCATCCACGCTGAAGCGAAGAAGCAAGAAGTGTGAGTGAGGATTACGAGTCAATTCATGGTTATGCACTGACTACATTACCAAGAATGACCACCCAGAAATCACCCCCCAAGGATGCTTATGCAGAACAGACAGTTGTATTTCTTCGTAGTGCGCTGCTGCCTTTGACTGATAAGGACTATTCACCTTGACTATTGTGTGGCCTACTCTTGCCATACCATTACGTCTCATATGTCAGTACTAATTCACCATCATTCATAAGAGTCTGTCTGATTAAATATATGTTGTTATTCTCGGCAAGGTGTATCACAAGGGTAGCAGCCTCTTCTCTATCCGTAAATATTTGGCTTGTACTAAACAGATAACCCCTGTCTATGCTCACTACTTCGTCAACGAATCCACCATCATTCTCACCCTTAACAATAACAATAATTACGTTCGATCAACTAGTGCTCGGCGTAAATGGTAAAAGTGTCCTTAAGCAAAAATAACAGACATATCAATGAAATTATATGCAAAGTGAAATGATGCGAAGTAAACAAAGAGAGGAATGCATGTGCGCAAACAGATCCATAATCGAGGCTAGAACGAAGAAGATATAGCATTTTTAAGATCGACCTCCCCAGACGACCCACCTTGGTCTGTAGATGTCGAAGTCGACAACAAAGGGCACGCACCGACGACCAGATGAAGCGATGACCGCCGACGCCAATAGTGAACGGTGGCCAATGACGCCGACAAAAAAGGACAAGCGCCGATGGCCAGATGAAGCAGTGGCCGCCGACGCCAATAGAGAATGGTGGCCGACAACGCTGGCGTCAACGTCTACTTCTCGGGTTTCATTTTTACCTTTTTTGATTGTTTTTTTATCAAATTTTGTTCTACATTTGTACCTAATTAAACTTAAATTGTGAAAAAACATGAAAAATACCTAAGATGGGCCCCTCGTAAGTTCTCGTCAATGTTAACATCATCTGTGTACTCGTCGAAGATCTCTACATCGTCACCTTCATTATTTCGTCCGTCCTTTTTACTCTTCCTTCTGAAAATTTTCTTCCAACCTTTCAAAACGATTTCCTCTTCCCCTCTCTACTATATGATTTCTGAATTTAAATATGATTTCATAACATATTCACCCTCCTTATATAATGAAATTTGGATGTTTCTAATAATATGTCACAAGTTATGGATAAATATTATAATTTTAACAACATTTTAAAACAAGAATAAAATGATCATTTTTTAACTGAGCGAATTGAAAAACCGACATGCCAATTATGAAAAAGAGGACAAATAAGTTATTTTTGTATTCTCCATCTTTTCATAACTTTAGCTACTTATGGATATATCTTTTCGAAAAACAATGCTACTACGGAGGTACGAGCCTATATATTATATGGATATATTAATCTTGGCCGTGAATTTTGGGTTTTTTGTTTTGGTTGCTTTGGAGGGCTATGATTTGCTCTTGCTGTTGGTAAAGGCGGAATTTCTCCCCTTTCTTCCAGAACCGTGCTCTACCCTCATAATTTCAACTCGATCCTTCGCGGTTTTTCGCCCGATTTCTCCAAATAAGTGCAGGTGCTACCGTTTCCGCTTCTCTTTCTCCTTTTCTTTCTTCTAGAAGGCGCAGAAATGGACGTAGGAGCGCAGTACAATCCTCGTACGGTGGAAGAAGTGTTTAGGGATTTCAAGGGTCGAAGAACTGCCCTGATCAAGGCTCACTCACTACCGGTTTCCTTTCATCCTCTCGTTTTTCTGTTAATTTCGATTTCAGTTTTTCCGTCTGTTACCGGTTTTTGAATTATTTCCTCGTTATTTTTTAAGGGAGTTGGTGTAAGAACGTAGTTTTTGTATCGACTTTGCTCTAGAGTCGGCGAGGTTTACTTTCAGTTTTTGCTGTGCTAAGTTTTTATTGAACGTTGCCTTTTCACTTTGTTTAAATCTATCAGATGTTGCCGAGTTCTACCAACAGTGTGATCCTGGTAAGGCCTCTCTCTTCACCCCCCCCCCCCCCCCCCTCTCCAAAAAAACTCCGTCTGCTTTTGTACATGCTCCTGGGAGTTATCATGATGTTTGTTTACTCCCATTTGGATCGTTTTTGTATATGCTTCTGGAGTCGTGTGCCCACTAAATAGGATTTGAATGTGGGACGAAAAACGACTCTACAAGGCGGACGTTGACCATTAGTGACGATACGATAGTAAGATACAGCTGTTACCTATTAGAATCCAACTAAGTATTTAAAGAATACCGATTTCAAAAAATCATCACAATTCTTAAATCTGCAATGATAGATAACCATGGGCGCTGTGGCTGGCTACCTGCTTAGTACAGGACGAAGGAATTTGTAGAAGCAGCTGGCTAGATAGGTCAGTAACTACAGTACTACACATTATTCCTTGTGTAGTGGTCACTAAACAAGTGTAGAAGCAGTCTATCATGTCCAAAAAGGGAATAGTTCCTAGTTTCAGCTGTATACGACTCATTAATCAGGAAATGGGGATGTAAGAATTCTTCATAACCATTTGATAACTGTGTGCTATTCTCTCAATATAAAGGAAATGATAAAAGTAGCATACTGAACTCAAGCTGAAACCAAACCTTGACATTTCTGTTTTTCATATTAAATGAGCGATCAGCCCTCAAGTTGCAACCAAAAATGTGATACTTGAAATATGCACCTTTTGTCCAAAACTTATAGTGCTTCTTTAGTAGAATGGTTTCACCCTAAGGCTATGCTTAAATAAATGTGCTCCTGGCATATTTATCAGAATTGAAATTCTATCCTAGGGTTGGCATATTAATCAGCAAATGTGCTCCTCACATAGAATTGTTGGGAATGACATCTTGTTTTGGATAGTAGAATTCTAGCTTTGCATGGGTGGATTGAAATTTTAACACATTGGTTCTTTGGTCATGTTAGGACTACCACCAACTTGATCCATTTGTCAATCGTATTGTGCCCTACTGGCTATATTTTTTTAAAAAAATCTTAAAACTTAAGACATGGTAAATTCTTCAATTGTGACGTGTTTCTTATTTAACCATTTCAGAAGATTGGAGTGAAAGGTGAGATTAGAGAAATGATATAAATTGTTGTTTTATGTTGCATTTAAATATGATTGACAAACTCAATAAGGAATACATGGCAAGTAACAGTATGCTGTATGTAACAGTTATGTTGTGTTAATGTTATCAATGCTAGTAGTGGAAAAGAATTGGCATAAACAACATTTAAGTGTAAGAAAACTAAGGAGCTTTTAAGGCTGTTTTAAATAATTAGATGACATGACATAATGCAACTTAAGATGTAAGCAAATCAGACAGTGCTCTTCTATTTAAAAGACATAGCTTAGGTCTGAAACCTTCAACAGACATGCAGTGCTGTGCGCTATTAATTTATCCTTCAGATGCGGAAGTTCCTGTCTACTTAAAATTGTGTTGTGTGCTATCTACTGTACCAAAATTTCCTTATCTGCTTGTAACCAGGTGAGACATTTTATTCAAATGACCTCTGACATAATATAGTAATAGTATGAAGCTGAAAGATACCTTAATCTGCTCTTGTAGGTTGAGAACTGCCTTGCCCGGTACCCTGCTCTTTTTAGGGCATTACCTGAAACGTCTGTAAAATTGCAAATCATTCACTCCGCTCATCGAGCTTTGGAATCATCTTCAAAAGACATTTTTCTGAAGTTTTCAAAGAACCTGACATCTGTTGGAAACTTGTTTATCAAAGAGACCTTCAAGGTGATCCATAATCCTAAAAGGTCCAAAATTCTAGAGTTTGCAAACCAATTGATAATAAATCCCGATTTTCATGAAAATATGTCAACTATCTAATGTCACAAGTGATCAGTGGCTCATAAGTAAATTAGTAAAATCAACCGTTCCTCACCTTATAACTGCTGACCCTGGAACAGATGTTAATTCCCACCAAACTATGCAAGGGACTTATCTGATAGAAGTCTCCATATCCTGGAAGGAAAGTTCCTGTGTGTGCACTACAAACCTGATGTAACCAATGCAAGTTATTGGCAACCAAAAAGAAGGCTCATTCTGGCTAACAAAAATAGAATGACTGACAATGTAAATATTGCCATGCACAGTACCAATTTGTGTATAGTAAAGCTACTGAGCAAAGTCCCTAGTTTTCTAGTTGTCAGAATGTACGACTTTTTCACTTTATTTTATCATCCAAGCTCGACTTTCCAATCAAAATCTGAACCATTGTGTATATGAAACTGTTCAGCTGCCAAACCCCAGTGGCTTGGTCGGTAGAGGAATGGTATTCTAGAACCAAAGGTCCTGGGTTCGAAACCTATCCACTACCGTAACTATAAAAAAAATTGAAACTGTCAGCTTTCTTTATTGAAGAATTGGGAGGTTATTGTCGTTTCTCTTGGATAATGACCTTGGTTTCTGTTATTTCTCTAATTCTATCTCAAATTGTTTGATTTATTTTGAAGAATCAATAAGCAGCATTTCTTATTTGTATGACCCCCTTCAGTTTTTGTTCTACCTGTTATCTCCTTGTAACTTCAGGTATATTTCTTTGCAGAGAAAGAAAATCTGTGCTTGTATGGGTTTCCTAGTGAGCAGTGGGAGGTCAATTTACCAGCTGAGGAAGTCCCCCCTGAGCTTCCTGAGCCTGCTTTGGGTATTAATTTTGCACGAGATGGTATGCAAGACAAGGATTGGCTAGCCTTGGTTGCAGTTCACAGTGATGCATGGTTGCTTTCTGTTGCCTTCTACTTTGGTGCTAGATTTGGATTTGATAAATCTGACAGGTAGATGTTGATTTTTTTTTGTAACTAGCTGTTCAGTTTGAACTTATAATGTTACATTGACAATTGATGGATGTCTTATGGGTCGTCTCATGCATTATGAATATTAAGCCTTTAGTTTATAAGCTTCTTTCCGCCGTAGCATTTGGTAATAAGGGATCTCAATAGTTAGGCAGAATTTGTAGGACAAGTTCCCTGGTCTAATTTGTTCTGCATTAAGTCATAATCCAAGAACTATGTTGGAGCTGTATGTTATGGTATACAAACAAAGTTTCCTACCTCGTGTTCCCATGTGAGTGGATTTCTTTGGGGAGTCAGCTTTGTGCCAAGGTAACTTTTACTCTGGTCTGTTTGCTATCTTTGCTGTTGTGCTCCAGCATGAGATTGGTTAATAAACTACCTGATATCTTATTTCTGGTATAAGTAAGGATGCTTTTTTTTTCTCTTTTTTCCATTTCAAGTACTGTATAGAACCCATCTTTGTCACGAATTTCATTTATTTTCTGAAAAGAATATCATAAAGTAATTTGTTATATATTAGATTGGTTATCTTCTTGTAGCTGATATGGTGGATGGTACTGATGCTCATAATTCCAATTCTCAAAATGTCTGGTTCAGATATCAAATTTAGAAGGGAGTTTTTTTTTTTGCTGCTGGCTACTTGTTAGAAAAGGTAGCAATTATATATTGCAAGTCCAGACATTGAGCTTGTAATAACAACATTCTTTGTTATGCAGGAGGCGACTTTTTAGCATGATAAATGAACTCCCCACTATATTTGAGATTGTGACTGGAACGGCCAAGAACAAGTGAAAGAAAGTCGAACTCGAATCATGGAACCAATAACAAGTCTAGAGTAAATTCTAAAGCGGTAAAGCTAGTGAATATTCTTTAATACTGTTGCTAAATTATTTTTCTCATTACGTGCCATTAATGAATTATAATGTTAGTAGTACTCTATGGACCTTGAGTTTTCTCTTTTTATGTGAAACTCAGCAAAATGGTTCCCAGAAAAGGTATCTAAAGGCTACCAACCAGAAGAAGGAAGAAGGGGGAACGTTGATGAAGAAGACGATGAGCATGGTGAGACTCTTTGTGGGGCCTGTGAGCAGAGTTATGGAGCAGATGTATTTTGGATCTGCTGTGATATATGTGAAACTTGGTTCCATGGCAAGTGTGTGAGGATCACTCCAGCTCTCGCTGAGAATATCAAGCAGTACATATGCCCATCATGCAGGAACAAGAGTCCGGTCTTGATTTCATGATTTGTATCAGTTAGGTATGGAGACATTAGTTAAGGTGGTATGACAGACTCAGAAAAAAGGAACAAAGTTCTTACAGTCAGTTCAGTTGGTAGATATCCTTTGTCCGTTGATTCTTGTTTGTTAATCAGCTTAAACTTGTGAATTGATACGCTTCCTTTGTGACTCGTTGGAAGCTGAAGCTGTTGCTACCCTAATGTGTAGGTTATTCGTGGATATAGTTTGATAGTTTCATTTTAGGTTTGTTTTTGTCTCCACCCTACAATTTTGTTATACAGTACTGTTTGTTTGGGGTTGCTTGCTTGCTCGCCCTTTTATCCAGATTAAACTTATGAATCTGTATTAAGCATTTATACCAGTTTGTCTTCTAAAACGTTGATAGTTTTTTACCGCAATGAAAGAGCAGTTTTGCAACGTTACGAAATGATTGGTGGTTTAGATTTCTGGCCAAATCCCTAGTCGCTTTGGAGGGATCCGATCAGGAATCTTATTGTTGATTCCGGGTGTTATCTTCGTAATTTGTGTGCAAGGATAAAGTGGTCTAAGAAAAGGTGAAGGGTGGAGGAGCAAAAGTGGGGGCGACATGAAGATTTTGCGGGGCATGACTGGTATGACCCCGTCCAACAATATACTTCCTCTTTTATTACTTGTGTTGCCGTTATTTTGCTAAATTGGTATGGGTAGTCGGCTTTTCCTAAGAATTGCTCGTGGTTTGGGTTTTGGCTAGGGTAGATGAAGGGTTGGCTTCTACTAGAAAGGGTTGCTCTAGTTTGGTTGTTTGTAATGAAGTTATTCATTTTCTTTTTTGACTTGACACGTATGTGCGGACTCTATGTTTCCATCTGTTGACTTCTTGTCGCTATATGATTTCACTGGGGTCTCATTACCTGGCGGAGTCGGGTTGAAGTAGCGGCTAGTTCAGATAACTCAAAGTAGACACTTGATTTTAAGAGCAACAGGTGTTGCTGCATCAGCATCATCGAGGGCGTCATACGAAGATCGGACGGGACACTTGATTTTGAACTCTCGATCTCTTCTGTCTCCTTTGCTCCAGATGAAGCATTTTCCTTTTCACTCGATTTCAAACCATTTAGTTAATCTCAAAGTAGAAAACGAGAAAGATAAAAGGATTCATGAGCTTATGGCTTAAAGACTTAAAATGTGGTAAAACTGCCTATAATCCTAGTCATTGAAAATTTCAATCAAATAACCACACGATATTTTGTCCTCAAGTAAAATATATGTTCATCCAAAATTTTAGGGCCTAGCTTAAATTTTACAAACTTTATTACGAAAGAGGCGATAGGAGGGAGTGACACCTCTTACAAATTGTATCCTTCATCATACCCTAAAATATCTCACAATTTACTAATGAGATTAGATAGCTCTAGAACTCTATTATCATAGCCAACTTAAAGAGTATGCATTAGCATAAGAGATGAGGAAAAATCACTAGGTATTCTTTGACCTTGCATCATGTTTTTACTCATTCTCACTCTTTCCCTAGTTTCAATGGTGGCTTCCTACTAGACGATCCCATACTGTAACTGAGTTTAGTGCAGAATAAATTAATCCCACACGCACTTAATTAATCCCCTCAATCTGGTATAGGCTCTTCTTCTCATTCCTCTGTGTCTAACTCCACCAGCTCCACAAATTATCCTCTTGTTTCCACCTCTCAGCACTTCACCAAACTCACCCATTCAACTTAATTGGCTTGAACATGTTGAATCTTACCAATTTGGTTATAGCTTGTTTGGATGGATTGATAAGATCCAAGCCTTGTCCTGCCGCACGAATCAACAATGAACCAAATCCAGAATATATTCAATTGAAACAAACAGATAAACTTATCATGGAAGTGCTCACTACATCCATGACTGACAATCTTGTCTACCAAGTCATTACATGTCAACTTACTACTCCCTCCGTTCATTAATATCTGTCGTTTTAGGATGTGATTCTTGTTCAAAAATATCTGTCATTCTAGCTTTTTGACACACTTCTTTCCACTTTTACCCCTACTATTTAATATAAAAGTAATTATTATCTAAATGGAAAAGTAAAAAGTAAGGGCACATGCGTCATTGTCCTACTTTTCTTAATAAGTGTGCAAGTTTCTAAAATGACAGTTATTGTTGAACGGAGGGAGTATTAATTTAGGATTCGACAACCAAATAGTAATATTTATAATACAAAGCCTTTTATATCCAGTAACTTTATCGTCAGTCATTTGGGTAGTTGTGAAAATAATCGACGGTACATTTTGTTGATACATTCTGTCTTTGGGACGCTCTGACTAATGTGGTGCATAGTTCTTAACTATTTTGCCACTGCAATCTGCTGATTTACTTTTTATTAGATTTTTTTTGGCAAAGAACATTGATGAAACGTTGATTAAGAAGCTAACGAGGTCAAAGAGCTTTTCAGTTGAAGCGATTTTTGTCCACTTCTTTTTTTTTTCCTTTTTGAGAAAGTAAGACGCAAATCCGACTACAAAAACAGAGGGTCAATAACACTTTGAAGACAGACAATGCACGGAGGAGACGAACAATACATAACACCCGAAATGCTACAGCTACACTTGCAATAAAAACAACAATTGCTACTGCTACACTCGCAATAAAAACAACAATTGCTACTGCTACAAACAAGAGTACAAATGTTCTTTAAAAGGATGTAAAGCAAATTTGTAAAAAAAAAAAATAAGATAATTAGCGATCAACTCTTGGACCAAGGAATCAGACAATAGCAATCAACTAGGCGGACAAAGCTGAACTGCCAGGCATACACCACGGGGCAATGGGCTTAATAGTCTCGTCCTTTGTTGTACATCTCCTGTTACAACAAAAGCAAAGTGGGCTTGACATTAAGATAGGGCTACTCGAAGACAAGTAATAGTTGAATTGCCCAACGTACATGAACTGTCCTCTCAGGATACCCATACAATCAACCTCCAAAAAAGCCATAGATTTAGGCAAAAGACAAACCTGCTGACCACTCATGGGCGGATATGCCGGCATGTACATGACTTGCCGAGGAGCCATCATCATATGCTGGCCAAACTACAAATGTTCAGTGGAAAAGTTGATTATTAATACATAGTTTGACTTAATAATGTAAAAAATGGAGCTTTAATTTAACTGGCTCAGGAAATAGCAGCCGTTTGCCAATGTTAGAGAAGAGAAAGAAGGGAAGGAGATAAGGAGAAAAATTGGAAAAGGATGTTTAAACGAGACGTAGAAAATATAAAACAAAAAAGAGACGTGACACTAAGGAAAACTACAAGAGTTTTCAAACGCGACCATAAGGTCTCTGATCGACATACCTGAGGCTGGTTCGCAGCGTAATATGTCTGTGGAGCTTGCATTGGCGGTCCATGAGGATTGAACATCATTGGCGGAGGGCCAGGAAACGCTGGTCCAATCTTCAAAAGAATACCAATCAAGCAAAATATACATGAATCAGATAACGCACAGGATGTATAGTCTGGCAAAAGGCTTACAGATTAAAAAAAACCTAGCTTCTGCTTAACGCCACAAAATAAGCACCTTAAAGGCATGTGGAGTACATTAATGAATTACAATGACGATTTTGTACCAAACAAAGCGTTTTAGAAAATCAAACCACAAACCACAATGAGTGCTATCAGAAACCGCGATGACAATACGTTGGATCAAGGTAAACGTAGTTGGTCATTTACCTCGATTCCAACCGGCATGCCATGCATATTCTGCACAACAGGCATGTTAGGAGGGTAGTAAAAAGAGTTGTCAGCCACAGGAGACATGGGCCTCACTGGAGCCGGTAATGGCACAAAACTCTTAGCGTTTGGGTTGAACTTGAATTCCTGCCAAAAAGGCAGACACTATAAACAGATCAGAAAAGGCATACAGTTTGCTGCCCATGACAATTTATATCAATTCATATATCAATTAGCGAGAGTTCTATAATATGTGCATTTCTTTCCAAGGAGATTTGCAGCTATAGCTCACCCCTCTACACCATGATACAACCCTTGTTTTGATTGAATGGTAGATTTGGGGATTTTGATTAAAAATAAGAGCATGGAAAAGGGAAAATGATAATCCAAGCAGCTAGGGTGAGGCTATCTCTTGCCGGACAGTTGCACTCTTGGGCTGTTCATCAATTATAGATTTTTCATATAATAAGGTTCATTATATCCTTTGATCAATATAAATATCAATTTTTTTGGTAACAAAGAACTCTTGTACATCTGTAGCTGCAAATCTTAGGTAACTGCCACCCGTATGTGAACGCATCAAATGAATAAGCAGGAACCTTAGCATGTGGATTCAAGGTTGATGACTTTTCTGAAGACAATGATCCAACTGAAGAACTAGGAGATAAAGCAGGTCCTTTCAAAGCAGAGGAGCCACTGCCTCCTAATGAAATAGGAGAGGCAAGAGTTGTAGGCTGACCACGATGACTTTTCAGCTCTGCTACAGGTCGCACATTTCCAGACACTGCATCTTCTGAAGCTTCAGAATTGTGTTTCCCTTGACCCATCACTACAGAATCAGCAGCTGCCCAAGGATAAAGAACTTGTTTAGTGGAGATATGTTCAGTTTTTACTGCAGAAGCTAGCAAGCCTACATCTGTTCATTCAATTAGACAAATACGGTGATAGAGAAACCCCCATTCTTATCCCATGATACATACTAAGCAAAGAGGAAATAAACCACACCGTCAACAAATAGACCAACATGGTTCTAGTTCCAGGAACATAGTTTATACATGATAGCTTGCCAACAATAGCCCGAGAAACGAAAATCGTAATAAAATAAGAGATTAGGCATTATATTGTATTTAACTGAAGGAGAAAATGGGTTATTGGTCAAAAAGAGAAGAAAGATAAGTAAAACTTATTCACATCCACAAAGGGAAAAAATCTTGCCAAAAAGGTTGAAAATCACCTTCAGTTTCACAAGTTTGATGTTCCTCCAATAACTGCAGAAATGGATAGTCATTTGTATGAGGCCGACAAACATATCACTGTGTTTCAGTGAAGACTATATACAAAAGTGACCCAAATTCTCATAATTTACCAACTCACCAGTTCTCTTATGGAATCCTTGGAATTGGAGATTTCTTCAGCCTCTGCTTGAGTGGTACTTCAAATCAGAAGGCAGAATCAAATTAGAAAACATATGATATAAACCATTGCTTCCTCAACCGCCACACGCGGAAAATTGAAAAAAAAAAAAAAAAGAAAGGAAAGTAACAAAGAGAGAGAAAGAAAGACATAAAAAAAGAGAAGGTAGTAAATAGAGCATACCTGATACCATGTCCCACTGCATTGCTAATTCCATCATCACGCTGAGTTGCTGGAGAACCAGGGTAGAAGAGTTCTCTGTTGACAGTTTGCTGGGAAGACTCAACATCATTCTGCTTTGTCATAATTAAAAAAAAAATCAATAAAGGAATGACAGGATTCACTTCAAAAGTTTTGCTCCAGCCCATGCCACAATGCCAACCCCTCCACAGTAGATCATGGCAATATACAACAATGAATTCTGATGCAATACAACCCAAATAAAAGGAAAGAAAGAGTGGAAATGACTTGTAATAATACCATTAATGATGTGCTAGCAAAAGTGCTATCTTCGTGATGAGCTTTCTCATAAGCCACATCGGCTAAAGTCCTTCCAGTAGAAGGACCAGAAGAATCACAAAAGGTATCAGCATTGCGTGAATCAAACCCAAGACCTTCATCTCCATATCCACTGTCCTCAACTCCCCTGAACACAGAAGAATACCTAGTCTCCTCATCAATCTCAATGTTATTGTGGGGATCTACACCTCTTTCCTGACATATCAATGACTCAGAGTTTTGCAAAGCAAAAGAACTATAATACAAAAAAAAAAACCTATGCACGCAATACTTGCTTACCTCTGCTAGGTGAAGATCATCAGTGTCCTCACCCTCAATCTCCCTAGCTAACCTCAATGCTTCCTGCTCTCTCTCCCATGTCATAGGACCCCTTTCCAGCTTTGTTGTGTATATCTCTTCATTAAAGGTACTTTTTACGCCAAATAGTTGTTCGTTTACTTGAAACTGATCCCAGCTCCTATTGTTTCCGATATTCAGAAGTACCAAAAACAAAAGTGATGCAATAGCTAGAATAAGATTCAAAGTACATTATAGAGCTTTCTACTAGCTACGAAACAATCAAGCTCTAATTAATATCTAATGTACATTAGGAAATATAATCCGTGATGGTTACTATACCAACCCGAGCCGATGGCGAGTGAAAGTGTTGTCCAGATTTGCATGCTGTGGCACATCTTCATCTGGCACCCAAGGTTTTAGCTCCCTCTCTTCGTCAGCTTGTCTGATTTTCGAGATGCAGGAGTCCAGCAGAAGGTCTTGTTTTTCAAGAAGGAGCTCACAGTTTATGCCCTCTCTGGTAACAGGGATATCCTGTAACAAATTAATACAACAAACCCACATATGTTTATTCACTATAACATATATATACAGCCTTACCTTGCTAGAACACGAAAGAATCAATTTAAGTACATAGTTGCCATTACAGATTATAAGGATAGCAGTCTCAGTATGGATAGAGCTTTTGTTAGTCTACAAAATATAGTAAGCTCTAATACACGGAAACAGCAAAGTTGCAGCTACCTTTGCTACAACTTGTACAAGCTCATGTGCTGGTATTATTAAGGTCTTAAATGGAGACTTGTTAAAAGATTCAGCAGCAAGCAGAGTTCCTCTACTAGAAGTGTCCTTCAATAAACGAGCCATTTTCAGGACAACTCCTGAAAATAAGACAAACATACAACACAACAAAAAGCTAAATGAGAGTGTTCAATCATCAACACCACTTCAAACGATAACTTTCTCATAATGAACATCATCAACAATTCGGAAATCACTGACAGGCATACCAAAATCCCTTCCTGCATTACTGGCATGGAATATTCCAGAGTATATAGATCCATTTTTGACCTGTACATCCACCGGATATCCAATAAGGCAGGTTGTTAAATACACCATCCAATCACGAGGAAGACTTGTATCATTGTTACAACTTCTGATATCACTCGTAAAACCTGCACCCACCACCACCTTGTTAATAAAATAGACCAGAAAAGAAAGATGGAAATTCACTGACACTAAAATTTCACACACCTGATCCACTGGGATACAATTTTCCAGGCAAATACTTGGTGTCAAGCCTGGCACCCATGTCCTCTTCACCTTTACAGCGAGTAGATCCGTTCAAAGATGCCTGAAGCTGCAGAGCGGACAGTAGAGTCTTTCAATCGAAAGCTCTAAACCTAACTTTAACAAAAGGCCACAAAGGAGATCCAGTGCCAAAGCAGAAGTCATATGTAAAATGATATACAGCTGTGGCAGCATAAGTAGCAAGATGAAACAGGAGTATGTCCATTCTGATCATCATTTAGGTTTGATCAAGTTAATTCATGTTTTTGGTCATTGTTATTTCGGATCACTCGGCTTCGTGTCAGTTTGGGGTCACTAGTATTTCATGTTATTCAGGTTCGGACAATTTTGAGACACTAGTATTTCATGTCGTTCAAGTCAGTTTTTGGTCACTATTATTTTTGGGTCAATTGGGTTCAGGTACCGGTCAATTGGGTTTTAGGTTTAATATATTTTAATATTTTCAAGTTTTGGTCGGGTTTAGGTCAAACGAGCGGGGTTCTCAGGTTCAGTTCGAGTCCAGTTATTTCGGGTCATTCGAGTTTAAGTCAGTTTCAGGTCACTATTATTCTGAGTTATTCAGGTTCTGACCAGTTTCAGGTTCGGGTCAATTGGGTTTTGGGTTTAATATATTTAGATATTTTCAGGTTTTGGTCGGGCAGGTCAAACGAGCAGGTTTTCAGGTTCAGATCGAGTCTAGATAATACATAAATTTGATCTAGATTCAATTAATAAAATCAGTAGAGGACCTTCATCGACAGGAGTACTACTATCAAAGATACTTGTTTGATTAATTCATTCCTCCTATGTCTTTTATTCGAAAATTATATTCTCTTCGTCATAAACTCATATGGGGTGTGAACAAAGTTACTTGACTTGTGGTATCAATCTTTTAATTTTTTGATAAACTTGGCAGACATATTGAGTATGTATCATAATAGAAGCAATTGGACTCAATGTGCTAATGTATAAAACAGGGCAAGATGCCACTTTTTACAATTGAAAACATGATCAATTCTCGGTAGAAGCCATCATAGTCATACCCTGGTAATATCAGGATGCTCCCTGCCATTGGAGACTCTTCTGATACCTATTACTATTCGTCTAACCCCACTCATTATCTCTAGCACAACAGAGCCTCTTATGGATCATTGAAACACATTTTGGTTCAGTAGAAATTCAGAGACTCAAGCTTGATAAACCTTTCAACCCTGATCACCACTCATAAGTTTCTAATACATCTTGTGGGTAGCTGAAAATCTTTGGAAGAGTGGATAAAATTGTGCCATTGTAATGTTGTCCATGCTCTATCAACATCTGCCTCTGTGGGGTATAATCAAACTCAACTTTTCACTCAAAGGCGGCTGGAGGAATGAGGCGATCAAGTAAAAATGATGGGCTGTAAGCAAAAAGGTAAAAGAGAAAGGAAGAGTGTTGGGCATTGAGGAGAAAAGTGTGTAACAACACCACCAAAAGACACTTTTCATTCACACCTTAACTATCACAGTGCCTTGAGATCCAACAACAGATGCATTCAAGAAAAAGTATTAAAAAGAAAAACAATACACTGGAAGCAATCAGCATGCATTTTAAAAGCGCATATAGCAACAACTTGAAACATTGTGAACGAAGATAAAAGAGCATAAGCACCCAAAAATGCTTGTAAATATGCTTCGGTAGTTCTAAGCTATTATGCCCAATTTGCTAATGAACATTTCTACATCATATAAAACTTCACCTGAATATAGTCATCTCAAGATTGAATTTAAAAGAACTAGTTGCGTCCTCTATTATTTGAGACAGTTTTGCTCACCGGATTTATAAGTATCATGTATAAAACGCTATCTTTTCATGTAATGTTAAATCTCTAAGTTCATTTACAACCATGGAGAACCATAACATATCCTTTTAACTGAAAGAGCACTGTAGCGATCAAATACAACCTCCTAAGAGCACAAATACTATGGTTCTATGTAAATAAGAACGCGAATACCGCATATGGGATCAAGTAACTACATCACATAATGCGCCAGTTTTTGCAATTCCTTTCATAGAGGGCAAATAATCTAAAACCAAAGTATACACATGTCTGACGAACCATCAATCAAAGTTTTATCCGAAAGTTGCAACCACCCTGCAAGTATCTGAACTTATGAAGATATTCACGTCTTCATCCACAAAGAGACACTGTTCATTACTTCTTAAGAGAACATAAAAGCCTAGTCTCTACATTGTAGGCCAGATTGTTGGATATCAGTCGCTGTTCATCCCCAATATGTCCTCGAAGTTCAACAATTTTACCTCATGTTCTGAACTCCTAGTCCAATTTACCCCCTAACACAAAGGAGAAAAATCAGAAATTGCAGGCTTACTCACACTAATGCATAACGATCCAAAATAACTAAGTAGCAACGCATCGTCAAGCAGAAACCTCAAGCAAGTCTTCACACGCATTCGCACAGAAGATATCGCCACCAAAACTCATCTTCCCAAAGCGGGTAATCGGTAGCTCATTTGTGATAGAAAAAAAAAATGAAGGAAAAGGACGAAGTTTTACATCAAGTTCCAAGATGAAGGAATCAACCGAACAGCAACCGTGAACGGATCTAGTAAGGTGGTACTCACCGAGAAAAGAGTGCAGTCAGCTAATGCCAGGATAAAAATCAGCTTTCCTCTGCTTTCCTCCTCCTTCCTAGGGACTCTTTTCGTCTGTTGATGTCAAGGTTGTCTGATCCGACCAGATAATGTGTTGAAGCACCCAATTGATATATGTTTAACAGCTCCTAGGTTGACAGAAGAGCGACGAGCCGGGGAACGATGGGATGTGAGAAATTGGATGGCGGGGCAAACGTAACCGGGAGGAAAGGAGCGGGTGCTGTTCGCAAGTGTTGTGGAAACACCGGCGAAATGAAGATTTTTTTTCCCTTTTTTGAAACCGAAAGAAGAAAGTAATTTGTTGAATTGAAACGACGAAAAACTTTAAAAGACCCGACGGTGCACGCCGCAAGGGATGAAGTGCTATGTGGCGTTTTGAGCACAAAGAAACGAAGGCGACGCGTTTCGAATTAGAAAAAGGCACCCGTTTTTTATAGTACATTGGTATGCGTGTTGTGTAGAAGCACATGTTCTTTTGGCAGCGGACACAACCGTCTTTAGACATAGGTCCCGTTCGTTTACAAGAGGTAAAAAACTGGGTCCATTAATGTGACATTAAGCTACACTTTTCCAATCCACATTAAGTCCCGATTTTCAACTGGGTCGTTCGTTGCTGCTTCTTCCCATCAGCAAACCTGATCAATAGACACAATTGCCCCTTTTCTTCTCCTTCCCAGCGCACACTCCATTTTTCTTCTACATTTGCAAAAGCATACGAAAGGGAAACACCAGAATTCTATACGATAACACAAGTTTCTCCTTTCCCTTTTGGTTTCGTCAAAGCAAAGCAGCAACGAAGAAAGTGTTTGAATCTGGAAAATAAATCCTAGGGTTTTTTCTGGGTTGGTTTATTTTGCCTCTTGTTTACAGAGAGAGGGAAGAGGGAAGAATCATGGTCAATCAATTTGCCCTCGTACAGAACCCAGTAAATTGAGGGGTAAATGTGTAATGTCTCAGCGTTGAAGATTCACAAATCGCGTGGACAAATCCAAAAGCAGGTAAATAAAGCTTTTTGATTAAGTTGGTGATGCTGCAAAACGTGATGACAATTCGCGTGAATGTCCCATCCAGCATGGTTGATTGAGGCGGCTTAATCACAATTATGGCATTAAGGCCGTTAACGAACGGGCCATAGACCCCGTTCGATAGTCACATTCAAAACATTAATCTCTTTTGTTTATTATATATCAGCCATGTGTCCTTCTCTTATTGGTTTCCACTTTAACCAAGTGTCAGTAAAAGTAGATATGTCAAGTTATTATTGGTTAACTCTGGTTAGCTTTATAAAGCTTTATACTAATGCAGCTTATGCTGCGTTTCATCGCAGCCAGCGAACGAAGCCATAATTAATAATTTGATATATATATATATATATAGGCTTCGTTCGTTGGCTGCGATGAAACGCAGCATAAGCTGCGTTAGTATAAAGCTTTATAAAGCTAACCAGAATTAACCAATAATAACTTGACATATCTGCTTTTACTGACACTTGGTTAAAGTGGAAACCAATAAGAGAATGACACATGGCTGATATATATAAACAAAAGAGATTAATGTTTTGAATGTGACTATCGAACGGGGTCATATTCAATTAGGACTTACTCACGTGGTAGTTTTTCTATATTTAGCTAGACTGTAAATTGTGTACATGAAAAGTGTCTAAAAGTGTGTATATGATATATTTTAAAAATAAATATATAATTGCTAAAATGTACACTCATTGATAAAATTATATAACAAGTGATATAAATCAAACATGAACTATTTTTCTGTTTCTAGAATACAATTTTGTTATGTCGCAAGAATTGTTTAAGGGTCTCCCTCCACGACGAGTAATTGATCACAAGATCGAATTGACACCTAGTGTGTTTTTACTAGCCGAAGTCTCACATCAAAATTCACCGATGGAGCTCAAGAACTAAGGATTCAACTTGTCGATCTTTTGACGTCCGAAAAGATTCGACCATCAAGGGCTTCTTTTGGGGCCCCAATCTTAGTTTGAACAAAATTTAATGGGTCTTTCCGCCTATGTGTCAACTATCGACCACTAAAATAGGTCACTACCAAGAACAAGTACATGATTCCTCAACAAGATGAGTTGTTTGACTGGTTGTTAAAAGCAGTGTACTTTAGCAAAGTGAATTTGTTGTTATGTTATATTCACATAATATTGCCAATATTTAAATCATATTATGTTATCTAGATTAACGAAGTTCAACCAGATGTTATCAAAGATAGTCATCCATTGTCATATATATGACCAATTTATTTGTACCACTTGTAATTTTGGCTCTTACATATTATAGTCAAATTCTATCATATAATCAAGTAACATCTAGAGTCTAATATTAAAATTATCATAATTATGTTAAAAAGTTATATACCAATACGATGTAGTTTAATGTCTAATGTATGGCTGTTATATATGGTACACTGTTATATACTCCCTCCAGTTCAAAATAAATGACGTTTTAGACATTTTCACACTTTTTAAGGAAGAGTTTTAAATGACTATTGTGTCCTTACTTTTTGTATGGGAAGAATAAAAAAGTAAATATACTTTATTTGTAAGACAAAAAAGTAGAGTTCAATGACATTAATAATTAAAAAAGTGAAAAAGGCAAAAGTAGAAAGTAAGATACAAAAAGTCTAAAACGACAAATAATTTGAACATAAGTCTCAAGTCTAAAACGACATTTATTTTGAACATGAGGGAGTATATGTATAGTCCACTATCAGCTATACAATGGATACACATATATTGTACATACTATCTCTGTAGATATACTGGTATACTTTTTACAATACATAGATAGTTTTCTTATTTTCTCTCATGATATCAAGAGCGAGAGGACTCCTCGTTGCAGCTAATGGTTAGTTGTGTTCATATGTTTTGATCGTGCGTATTCTTTTGAATGCCTTGATATGATATTATCGCTTACCAGGAATATTTGATCTTCCTTTTTCTTTTATCGCAATTGTGGACTTTAGTGTGAATCATATTCTTCCACTAGCGGGAGCTTCATTTTAATCCTTCCTCGTTGCAATAAAATAGAACTTTCTCCCACCTTCAACGTTTCGAATCGGAGGCTCTTCGTGTGTAAACACTCTTTTGGATCGCTCACCTCATAAATGGTAAGATTAATAATAAAAACACAGCTCACGGGAATGGGGGTGAATCATTTCCGCCTGATTCTCACGCAAGGCACTTCGCCTTCTTCCTACCTTTACCTTAGATCTTTGCAGCCTTCATCCTCCCTCTTGCCCTCCCTCTGATGCTCTTCTGATGTGCATGCACTCATTTCAACCCCTCGTGCACACAACCGTTAGTTGTCTCTGGGTTTGCATGGAGTCAACCCGAGCGGAGTGTCCCTTCACTCCCTCATCACCGCCCTCTCCTTCTCCCCTCTGGTTATTTTTAACCCCTCCCCCCAGCTTTCTCCTTTTGTTATTCATCACCTTCTTCAACAACTTCTTCGACTCCATCTTTTCTTCCTAGTCTTCTACCCCATATCTCTATCTCCCTCAATACTCTATAAAACAAGATGAAAATCATGGTGGTTAATGACACTTTCATTCCCCTAGTGGAAATTTCTACCAATTCCTTGGTTACCACTCTGCGTAATCACTAGTATGCTTTTGGAGGTTTCCGATTATGCAAAATTGGGCCTAACCTCTTGTTAAATGAGTTCATAATTATGAATGCCATGAACACGGTCTTGGTGAGGGGGCCTTGGAGTATCGACAACATTCTCTTCGCTGCAAGTCGTGGAGCCTGAGAAACCTTTTAAGGAGCATGTTTTTCAAGGGTACCATTCTGGATCCTCATCTACAATGTCCCAAAAGCTCATTGTAATATTCTCTATGCGCAAAGGGTGGCATCAAAGCTCGATCATTTCACTGGTATTATGAAGGATTCGATGGTCTCGGGCTTTAAGTTTTTACGAATCAAGGTGCTCCTTAACCTCCAAGTTTCAGTCATGTGCTGCATGCCTATTACCTTGATGGGAGTATCTAGGTTTTTACCATCATTTGTGACAACATGCCTTTGGTGTGTTCAAAGTGTGGTCACTTTGTTCACACAACCGATGCATGCCCTTATAACTGTGCTAATATGAATGAAGACACTCCATATGGCATGTGGCTTAACATTGATGTCTACCTTGTCAGGATGCAGACCCACAATCTTTGCTCTATGCCAGACGCCGAGCTTTATAGGCAAGTGATTGTTTATGATCTTCTGGGGAAAAAATAGAACCACATCATAACACAGAGCTCATGCAGGGAGGCCCATAGATCTTTCAAGGTTTGGGCTCGAGGGTTTCCAGCATGACCCCTGCCCGCTGCTAGTGGACAAGCACATCGACCAGTTAGAGTCTTCATGAGGGGGAAGAAGAGGACTTTTCACAGTTTCCTAGCTGAGGCCTCTAGGGCTGAATTATAGGATATGAGGGTTCCAGAAGCTAACCACAAGTTGAAGAAACATCTTTGTCTCTTAGCCTTGACTCCTAGACTAGTAGCAAGGGTGAGAAGAAGATGGTCCAAAAGGTGACTCTGAGGTGGCCCCGGGGTCGCTATAAAAAATGAAGCTTCGACTAATTAATTGCATGATTATGGGTACTGATCATGCAATTAGTTTCTTTTGGGTGTTTTTGATCAGTTTAGTGTCCATTTTGCTTTTGTTCATTAGGAACTCTATTTGTAAGTGCCCTAGCTATCTAGTTAGCCTTATCTAGTGTAGTTTTGTTGGGTGGATTAATCGTCGGTTGTAATTTTGGTTAGGATTCCTTGATCCTTTTGTTATCTCATGCATTGGTAAGTTTGTTGGTACAACATTAGGCCCTTATTTTCCAGATTTTTTTGGTGTTTTTTCAAATCTGAATGAGCTTCTCGAGGCAGCCTACTTTGAAGGTTGTGCTCTTAATCTAATGTCTAGGCAATTGTCTAATGATACAAGGTTGCTCTTAGTAGATTGGTCAGTTCAAGTTAGTCGTAGTTTAGGAAGTATTGGCCTATCAATGTTGTCCACTAGTTATGTCATGTCTAACTTTCCACTGACTCTAGTTTACATTAGTTTTAAGCTAATTTTAGTGTTTCTAGGCATGTAATCCTCCTTTTACACATATATGGTTTATGTTTAAAAAAAGAGCGAAAGTGGAGAAAACAAGAAAAAACCTTCATTGTTCAAGAATTTTTTTCTTTAATTCATCCAGAGTATGGCTGCTTGTCAGTTTTCTCGTCATCTATCATCGCTGATTTCTCATTGTGCTCTAGTTAGAGGAAGTGATAAGGATGAGAACATCGGAATTCCAGACATAGTGCAAAAAAATCCTTCATGAGTGAAAGCAAAACAATTCTTGATATAAAGATGATTTTGATCCTAAGACGAAAGTGAATTTTTTTTTCCAAAGACGATTTTGACCTAGAAAAACTTTGAGGATTTCGTTTTTGATCTTCACTATATGAATCATTAAATTCCTCCAGCTAGATTCCATAAAATATCTTGATTTTTCTTTCCAATGGGCGACCCCGATAATCGAGAAAAACAATCCAAATTGAAAGATGAAGAAGTTGTTGTTACTGGGGAAAGTTCTGGAGCTACCTATGAGTTATACCTTCATGCATCGGATCACCCAGTAATGCAACTGGCTTATAAATTTATTGGAGATGGCTTCCTCAATTGGAAACACAACTTTGTTGTCGATCTGATTTCCAAATCAAAACTGGGTTACATTGAGGGAAGTATAAGAAGAAGTGACTACTAAGGAGCTAAAAGAAGTGTGTGGGACAAAGCAAATGGGGTGGTGATATGCTGGATTTTCATAGCGCTTAAGGATCCATTCATCAATTAGTGATATACTTCTTTACTGCTACAAATATTTGGTATAACCTTTGCCATTATTTTAATGAACCAAGCGAAACAAGGCTATATGCAATTTGACAAGAATCTCGCAAGCTGGAGCAAAACGACGACAATGTCAACAATTACTACACCAAGTGGAAGAGATTGTGGAATGAACAACAAGAAGTCACCACCTATCATGTTTGCTCGTGCGGTGCTTCATTAGAGTTGGTGAAGCTAACAGAAAATGAAAGAGTGATAGACTTGGGTTTGAATCCTACCTTCCAAACTATGCATAATGTTATACTTATGATTTCTTTTCTTCCCACATTAGAGTGTGTCTATGCCATGGCAAAAAAAGAGAAAAAACTGTAAGTACAACCAGCTAAAATTGACTTAAGCGGAAAGTGTGGCCTTCTAGACCAATATAAATCACAATCATAATTTCTAAAGAAAGGAGCAAAACAAAAAGATCAAATACTAACAACAAGTTTGGAAGAAATAATGGAAAAAGGATTTAATGCACCAAATGTAAGAAATTAGGGCCCTCATACGATGAATGCTACTAGGTCAAAGGCACTTTCTCATCGCACTAGAAGCAAGGAAAGGAAACGAAGTATTTGGGGTGAGCTGTAGCAGAAGAACATCAATCTTCCCAAGACATTGAGATCACTTCGCCCATGCCTGAAATCAACACTCAAAGACTAGAAGGTACTGAAGCTTAATGAGTGAATAGCATGTTTTATAAGGGTGTATTTCATGTGCGTTGTTAATGCTTATCATGCTCATTTCTCCACTTAGCTATATTTCCTATAGTTATACACTTTATTGGTGTTCTTACACAAATTTTGCTTAAACATGAGGAAAAACCTAGCTAGGAGCAAAATAGACAAAGAAAGCAACGCTTGGCCACAAACGGATCTCAAATCGGAGTTGTAACAATAAATTTGAGCCCTGCACAAGTTGTGTCCCGACATGTGTCGAAGGTCGGAAGTCGGAGTTCCATAGCTACAGCTGTTCAGATATGTGTCCAAGCTAGACACATCAGGACAACATATGTGGATAACGCTCGAACAAAAGCAAGATACACATGAGAGGAGACCAATCTTGCCCAGATAGATTTTCACACCCGAACAACACTGAAGCTCCTTCCTTGCCCAGACACCATCTACAACAATCTTCAGTTATGTCCGGAATTGTTTCCGGGCAACAAGCTAGTCCCATACAAGGAATAAGTTGCAACAAAATCGTGTGATAAAAGAAGGAAAGAGGGAAAAGGAATGAAAATTGGAGAGTTGTAGCGCACGACGAAGAAAAGAGAAAGAGTTGAAAGAAAAAGAAAGGAAGAAAAAGAAAAAGAAAAAGGAGAGAAACCTCCCCACCATTGAAGCTCTTCCTAAACCTCTCTTATGGCTAATTCTTTCTCTCTCTCTTTCTTATTTGTGCTTTAATGGAGGACTATCCTCCTTGTACCTAGGATTTTGCCCAAAATCCATAAAACTTCATTGTTAAATTTTGAACTCTTTTCTAGCTTTTTCTTTTTTAGTTATTGTGCTTAATGTATGATGATTGTTGAGTATTTATGGCTCTTGAGCTTGTCTATATTTTATTGTGTGGTTTGTTTAGGGTTTTTCTCAATTTATTATCTATGTGGGTTTCTATAATAGGGTTTTGAAAATTGAAACCCAAATCTTGGGGACTAAGTCAATGATATTTATCAAAGGGTATTGAGATAAATTTCATTGCAACTTAAAGGAACTTGTACTTAACGCTATTAATTGAGTATGTGCTTGAACAGTCTGTTGGTTTCTGACTAAATTGGTTAGGATTAGTAGACCATGATTTGGCTATTAGTTAATTAAGTCTTCGCGTTGTTTAGCTCTGAGTTCGTGAATAGATAATCGGTGGTAAAGGGTGACGTGTGGGGGGGTGCGTAAAGATCCATCCCAGGGTACTTATTGCTTTAATTTATTTCCGCTTATTGTCCAAAAACCACAAAAACCCTCCAACATTTACTACACTTATCTTTCTGTATTTTCTGTGTACATTTACTAAAGTAGTAACTAGCTGAATAGTTTCCAAGTATTTGTGGATACGACACTTGTTGCACTACTTCGATTGGGTGCTCTTGTTCAAAGTTTGCAAAGTATATTTATATATTTTGCACAACAAGATTTTGGCGCCGTTACCGGAGACTTTGGTCCAACTATTTAGCTTATTATCAGTTTAGTTTTTGAACATTTATTTTATTTGCTCCTATTGTGTATAAATATTTATTGGGAAAATTACATCCCCCACCCATGATGTTTGGAGAAATTACACACCCCACCTGTAGACACCAAAAATTCTCACCCCATAAAGCAAAATTCAGATAAATAAATAAAATAAGGTGGTCATCTCCTTTCTTTTCAACACTTTTTCATGTACGTACCAAAATGAAACTGTCATTTTATGTTAAATTTTCTAAATCAATTCTCAAAACATCCGTTTTCAAACCCATCCAATTTTGTTATTATTTTCATGTTCTACCATTTTATTTACGATTTATTTCATGTAGTCGGTTCTGTATTATTCTCATATTCATTTGTCTCTCGTTTTTATGTTAGTTTATGCTATTTTATTACTTTTGTATTTTATTCATTTCATTATACTTTTACTTGTATTTTACTTATTAGTATTCCATTTTACTTTGCCTTTTTCTTTATCATTTTTAGAATTATTTTCATCATTTTATGTATACTTCATTACTTTACTGCCTTTATTATTATTTTTATGTTCGTTGTCTTCATTTTATTATTTCATGTCTTAAAAAAAAAACACCATGTTGTTACATGCGAAACATCTTTAGTCTTACTCTGCTCTTTCGTATAAAACACTAGCGTTTTTGGGAATATATCCTCTCCGAGCCATAGTTTTTCTTATATTTCTCACATGTTATCAGTGAGTTCGGTTATTAGCACAACTGGTTAATGCTTTGAGTACACTGCTCATAGGTCCTGAGTTCGAGTGTTGATAGATGCACTTTGGGATATTTTTTTTCCTTCTTTTTAACCAGCTTCCTCATTATCCAAAAAACTCTTGCACTATAAATAGAGCAACAAACACAGAACCCTAGCAAGGACTGTAGTCACCGATCCCAAAAGAAGGCATCAGCCGCCTCCCATTTCTTTTCTCAACCTCAGTCCCAAGAAAAACTCACACAGAAAAACAAGACCTTCATCTTCCTGTTCCATTCTCTACACTCACGGTATTTTTACTACCAAACCGGTGACAACAAACATACAAGTTGTGCTTCTTTATTCTTTTGCTCAAGGTAATTTCACAACCTACCTGACGAACAAGGAACAATTTGCTCCACCACCATGCTCATTCTCTTCACGCCGGCAAGTTTTGCAACCCTGGTGACAAGAAACGTCCATGTGCTGTGCCTTCTTCAGTTTCTTCAACACGTAACGGGAGAACAAGGAACACACCGGCTACTCCATCATTTACCCAGCAGAAGAACAAGGAGCAATCTCCACGTCTCTATTTTGTTCACTGGTGTACAAGGAGAGCACACTGCTCTGCCTCTTCCTCATTTTCCCATTCATGGGTTTTGCTACTCAAACTGGCAAATGAAGGGGGCATACATGTTCCGCCCTGTTCGTTCTATTCACGCCAACTGGTAACAGAGAGCACAATCCATCGCCCCTTTCTGTCTCTTCCCTTTGGCTAAAACAAAAACTGGCGAACAAGGAGCATCTGCTCCACGTTTCCTCATTTATCTTCATTGTAATTTGAAACCCAGCTCCGTGCCTTTGTTAATTGTCTTCCTCATGGTAATCTTATTCACCCAACTGGACAAACAAGAACATACAGGCCCAACTCTCCCTTCTTCAAACTCACGGTAATTTTTGCTCACCAAACTGACGAAAAAAGGAACATACATACCGTGCCCTACATTCTCTTCTCACGACATGCCTTGCGCCATTCTCCATTTCTTCCTTCCCTGTACTTTCCTCCTTTTGTTCTCTTCATCATCTTCACACTCACCTTGTTTCTATTGGCAAACAAAGAGCGTACATACTCTACCTCCTTCTGCTCTCTTCACTCACTGTAATTTTACGAGTCTAATGGGCGAACAAGGAGGGTACATGCTATGCGCCTGTCTTCAGTCACTCCTTGTGTCTGTGCCTCGCTGAGGTCGGCCACCGGAATGGGAAGGAACTGTTACATCGGTCGCACACCAGAGTCAGAAAGTCTTTATTATGGCTCTTGAAGAAGACTTCATTCTGTCCTTAAATCCTACAATCGATAGCAAACTGTTGAACAAGGAATAGACATGCTCTACGCCTGCTTCATGACGGTATTTTTGCAAGTTCAACTGGTGAACAAGGCCATCTGTTCATTTTTTTAGTACCCGTAGATTTGGAAATCCAGTTGGTAAGCCTGCAGCATGCCTATTCCATCTTGCTTGTTCTCTTCGCGTTAGTAATTTTGCAAACCCATTTAGCGAACAAGTTGCTCCGCTTAGTCATTATATTCACCCACACCATTCCTTTCTCTTGGTTGGGTCCACCACCTTAAAACTGTAAAAATACTTCAGTAGCCGTCATGGCCACACGCCCGCGTCGGTTTTGCAAAAATCGAACTCCATCACTCATTTTATCATCCAACTGATATTCACCTTTCTCTTGGACATCAATCGATCATCATCAACAATCCACCGTCTAAAATCTATACCCAGCAGTCATTATGTTTTGTACAAACATTCATTTTCAGGTTCCTCTTCGCCTCTCTCCTTGAAGACAATTTGAGATGCTCATTTCGTTCAGCTTGTTCCCTTTTGTTGGTATTTCACCGGTAAAATCAGGAGGGCTCCATCCTCTGAACCTTTTTATTCAGTTATGGAGTTTTGCTCTCTGTTCCTTTTAATGTTCTGCACTGCGGCTCAATCCAAGATGGATTCGACGCCTCTCTTCTGATCACTTTTTACAGCATAATCGTTTTGTTTTGGTGCTTTGGTTGATGTCCTGATTTTGTTTCTGCAAAAAAATCCATGATATTTTCTCTGTGTATTTATCGCTAACTGAGCAATCCTTCATGCGTGTACATTGTTGCTTGCGCTAATTACTTGCTGGATACTCGTACATTGCTGAGTCACTTTCTAACTTGTTCATTTCCCGAATTAATGGATTTTGAGCTTACGGGTGCACCTTGGTTTCATTTGAATGCTGACAGGTTTCTTCATTTAAGTTTGAGTTCTATTCTTAATTGCTTTGGACGAGTGTCGGGTTCTCATGTCATTTTTGAAACTCTCGGCATCCAGTTCTTTTGATATGGTGTTTAATTCATGAGTACACAGGAACGATTGCTGCCTGTATTACTATCTGATTATGCTCCATTCATGGACCTTCAAGATTATGTGCTTAAGTTTATATTTAACCTTGGCGTTTAATTATGCTCAGGAAGGGTCTGTTTTGTTTGTTATTCTATCGACAATACTGGAGGAGATGTTCCTTTTAACTTCCCTGTGGTTAATAGCTTGAACTTCGGTTTATATTCACTCTTCGGTGCTTTCAATGATTTAAGTTGAGCTTGCTAATTATCACCACTGGTGTATTTGTCATGATCTGGACTCGATTATATTTGCCCTTGGCATTATTTGTGTGATTGGGTTAATTTGTCCCACCATGGTTGCACGTTTAACTGTAGTCCATTCTTTAAGTCTTGAACTTGGGTTTTGCATTCAATGGAGTCGCACACTCTGTAGCTACTCCAACAGGGTTTGGGAATCGTTGTTTTTCAGCCTTCTTAACCATGATTAATAGTCCCCGACAACCAATGGCCCCTTTGCGCACTTCTTTTAGCTTAAAATTGTGCCGTTTGTGGTGTTATAACTTGGATCTTTTTGTGTTGTTTGTCTACTAGGTATGCTTCTTACCCCTTTTATTTTGTTTTTGATCGAGGTACAAACACATCAGTCCGACATGGGTTGGACTTAACTGAGCTTGGATTAGCTTCGGGGCATCATGATGGTGCTTACACTATTGATTCGGACTTGAGCGGAGATTGCCTTCGGTTACACATGTCTCAGACAGGATTATGAATGTTTGACTGCGGATTCGGTTGGGATTTCTTTATCTCATATTTGATTGAATGATAAACCGGGGGCAGGCTACCCCGTCGGTTAGTTTTCTATCACCTAAAATGCATCTTGCTCACGACCAACAACATGTTTATATTTCTAGCATCACTGTTTTCTCCTTGTGCATAGATTTGATTTGAGAAATAGATTCAAAGCATGATTCCAATCTAGTCTTCACTTGAAACGAACTCATTTAATTGCAAAGTCTTGCTTTGTTATGCTATTCTTGTTGTCTTAACATCATCTTCAATTTTTATTGCGGTTCTGTTTTGCCTCTGTTTTGGTTTCATCGCTTTTGCTCTATTGTATATGCTCCATTGTACACGTGTTATCTCGCTTCTATGCCCTTCTTGCAACCCTGCAATTGATTGATTCGTTAATCCTAACCTCTATCTAAGCCCTAGTTATTTTCCTATAGAACCTTTTTACTGACAGAAAAGTTTTGGATGTATTATCGCTCCACACCTAACGGGTCTCCCATTCGTTTCGTGGGACAATAATCTCCTATAACTTCAGAAATTACCTTAACCACCATTATATGTATATAAGAACAAAAACTTCAAAAAACAAGCCCTTAAGGCCATTTTAGGAGGGCTTAGGATGCGAAACCACCCCATGTCTGGCGGGTCTCACATTCGTTTTATGTGGGTGGAATCCCCCTTTGCCTTCAACACACTCATAATCAAGAGTTAATAAACCAATAAATCAATCTCTTTCACTTGTTAATATCTCACAAATCAAGCCCAAAAATCAATAAGTCCCATCTTTGGCCCATTTCTTAAAAGCCCAAATTATTTCAAATAAAAAAGCTCAATGCTTAGATCAGGCCCAAAAAACAATGTCAAGCCCAACATCCAAATCAAGCCCAAGGCCTAATTCTGGCCCAAGATCAAGTCGAGACTAGCCCAATTTCAAATCCAGCTCAATTTTAACTTGACCCATCATCCAATTTGGCCTATGAGCTCAATTTTGACCCGGTCCAAAATTAGAACCCGATGCAAATCCCAATCAAGGCCCCATTCAAAAACTCAATTCAACCCATAAAAGAAAAGAGGCCACTCCAACCCAATTCGGCCCAAAAGCCCAATATGGCCCAATTCAACCTAAAGACCTAACCAAGGCCCAAACCTTGACCAAGGCCCAATCAGGTCCAACTTTGACCTTGACCTATTTTGACCTGGTCTGACTTTGACCAACCAAATTTTGCCCTTGACCTAGCTTTGACCTGGTCCGTTTTTGACCAATCTTAACTTTGACTCTGACCCGATTTTGAACCGCTCCAACCTTGACCGACCCAAACTCAATCAATCTGAACTTTGACCCGGACCATTTTTTTCAATCCCGACTCAAATCCAATTCAAACCCAACTCAATTCAAACCCATTTCAGCTCAGTTCAATTCCATTCAATTCAAATCCAAATTCAATTCAAATTCAAATTCAATTCAATTCCAAATTCATCTCAATTCAAATTCATTCAATTCAAATTCAAATTCAATTCAATTCCAAATTCATCTCAATTCAAATTCATTCAATTCCAATTCATTCAAAATTCACCCAATTTCAACTCAATTCAAAAATTCATTCACTTCGAAAACCCATTTTAAATTCCGATCTAATAAATTCATTTCAATCCCAAATAATTCCCAACTTCCTGGACTCAAATCATCCCTCAAAATCATTACCCCCGCACATTCGAATGTCTCACAGACCTGGGTGTCTTACAGACTTTGTTATTCCAATGATTCGAATGTCTCACAGACCTGAGCATCTCACAGACCCGAGCGTCTCACAGATCCGAGCGTCTCACAGATTTCGACATCTCAAGGTTTCAAATGTCTCACTGACCCGAGCGTCTCACAGACTATCATCCCAAACCCAAAGCTTCTCGAAACTTCGAACCCTTCTAAATCTCAAACACTACAAATATCTTCAAGCTCCACCAACCTCAAAACTCCCAAATCCCCAATTCGTGAACTACGCAAGGTCTGATCTCAACAGGGAGTTGAGTACGTAGGCAGCCCATCTAGGGTGCGACCCCATTCAAAACAAAAAACCCCTTTCCCCCTCTAAGGTGGCTCTCGTATCTCTCAAACACTCAAGTCTTCTTCGGTTCCCACAAACTTCAAACCATCAGACTCCAAGTTTTGACTATCCACTCAACCTCAGACTTTTCCTCAATCGTTCATTCTATACTCATTCGAATTCATCAATTCTTTTCTTGGCGCTAGCTTGGCAGGAAAGCCCGCCTCATCCACTCATATTCTTTCCTCCTGTCCTAATCCTATCCTTGGCTTTTAAATGAATCTCTCTAAAAAGGTTTTGAAAGAAGGTAATCCCGACAATTGGAGACCGAGGTTTCCTCGGGCACCATTCCAAAGTCGTGGTCGTTGCCACTTCGAGGGGTGTAACCCAGTGCGAACCCACACAGAATCTCTAGTGTGATCAGATAAGCCCCATCCATAGGCAGTAATCAGAGTCAATTAATGGTTCTTAGAACCCGATCCTTCCTAGTTATCTTAGGTCAAACTAGGTGGCGACTCTAGTCAATTCCGCCTTATAGAGGCATCAGTCCGCGTGGGGCCCATTGAGAGCGGGTAGTGCACACTTGCACTCTCCCTTATGCTTTCTGGGAAAGACGGACGATTTAGTAGGTATTTGAGGGATGCCAACAATAACGGGTTTTCACCCTCCACAGAATGGTATTTTCTAGGATCTAGACTTCTCAGTCAGATTATATTTAGATAGACCCCCTCATACCGAAAAATCACCCTCCACAGAATGGCGACTCTGCTGGGGAAAACTTGAGTAAGTTTTTCTCAAACTCAAGGAAGACTGAACTCCATTCAAAATTGTCAGGATTTCCCCACTTCTTTCGAAACCTTCAAGAAATTCATTCAAGCCTTTAGGATTATTCTATTCCACACTTTGAGTGTGTATCTGATGAGGACAGATAGGATTTGTTAGATCCTCAACAAACATGACAACAATTGGGTTAATAATTAGCTCACGATTAGAAAGAGACACTTAGGTGTGAATGAAGCTAACTTCCCTTTAGGTTAATAAACAACCAATTTGGAATCACTAATCTCAAAGATAAAATCTTAGTACATAGGTTGGGGGGTGGCTAACTTCATTGGGTTTATTACTGCTTTCATATTATATTGCGATTGTGGGGGTGCATGGGGGGGTTAGTTAGGACATGCATTCCTCTGTTGTAACCCGATTTACCCATGATGTCAAGGGATCCCCAACCGGTCCACGGTTGATCTCCACATGAGCTAGGGTCACTCTCTCAGTGAACAAAACCCACGAGGCGGTACGGTCTCCGACCAACGCTTTGAGCTCATGATCCAAAAATATCCTCCATTATCCGAGTCAAAGCCAGCATATAGTGAACTCTGAGCCTTCAGTGTCCAGCAACCTGGTCCGGTGTCTAAGACGGTTTTATGGGTAGTCACCCCCTTGTATGCCGCCTGTCTGACCACCCTTTTGCCTTACCCTGAAGATTGCATGGGCTCAGTTCTCCATGATTCCTCTGCACCACGGGTGTCTTTAAAGCCCAATGTCGCGCTACAAATTCATAGAGGATCCCGTATTTACGGATACCCATACATGACACAGCGTAATCAGCGAATAATTTGGACTTTAGACACACCTTATCGTGCAGACGATAGGAGACCCGTTCCCATGCAGTACTTCCCCAAGTTTCCCAAAAGTGAGTATGTTGTGATAATCCCCGGCCTTGGCTCGTGTGACTGTATCACTTCGGGTATCCTGACCTTTCGAACTTAAGCACTCCGGACTTTCTTGATGACGTGCCCCACAAGGCATAACAGAGATAAATCCCGAGAGATGAACAGTGAAGGAACGATGGTTCCCCCGGTGGTATGGAAGCATTGATTGACCTGGAAGGTGATTATCCCAATCATTCACACTCAGCTCCACACAAAATCAGCCACGATTTTTTATTTTGCACTTACATCTATGTGTGATCATGTTTCAAAAATTAGCAAAAATCAGAAAATGAATCATGTCAAACACTCTAATGAAATACCTTCAAAGCCGTTTATCTCGAATGATTTCAAAAAAAATATTGACTTCAAAATTATTATTTCCAAAGCAGTTTTTAAAATCGGTTTCAATCAAAGTCTTCCAGAAAACAAACTTTGTCAAACAGATTTCAAAAATCTACTACTTACAAATGATTTTCAATCAATATTTCTCACGTATGTTATTTCAAAACTATTTTCAAAAACAGGTTTCAAAAACCTACTTTTTACAGATGAATTTCAAACAACTTTTTTCATGGATATTATCTCAAACTTGTTTTTGAAAACAGTTTTCAAGCTATTTCCACAAATGTATTTCAAAATAAAATGATTTAGTCCCCATGTTGTGACCCGCTATTTTTGAAGTTCAACCCACCTTCAAGAGCAGCGGTCATTACCGTGGAGCGTACTAGTCATTTCGTGTTTTCACAAAAGTGGTGGATTTTCACAAAGATTTTATGCTTGACCATTCACCTTTCCTTTCTCAAAAAAACGCCCCTCATTTTCCTCGTCGGAGCAGATGGAGCGCATGAAGATCGACAACAACAGTTCGAACCGAAAATCAGAGGAGCACCAACTCGAGTCGAGCAACATGAAGACCAGTAACGGCCGTTCGAGTCTGAAGCTACCGAGGGTCAAAAGATCACCAACCAGTTTCTCTTGATCATAGTGTCACCTTGCTGCCCGAACCCGGAGATGAGCGAACGACCAATCAAGAGCCCGCACGAACAAGCAGTCAGTCAGAAGCTCGAAGATCAAGTAAAAGAGTTCAGAAGAAGTTTATCTCAAATTCCCCCTTTAATGACTTTTTAGAATTGATGTATAGGTTTTTCCCTATGATTCTTTTCTCTCTTGTCCATTTCTAAATAAACTGCATGTATAGGCTCATTCCCTCTGAATTTATTTAGATCAATGTGTATAGGGTTCCCCACTCCCTACTTTATTTGCGAATGACCGAGCATCAAAATTCCTACCGAGAGAATCCACCACTTCGAAAACACGTGTTTTCAAAAACGTTTTTCTAAAACTTGATTTCTTTTAGCACATACGATTTGCTTCTTTCCATTTCCGATCAGTTCACATTCATTAATCATGCATGAATCACGCTCACCTCAGAAAAATTGCATAATCACATGTTGCATTCCACACACATCACACACAAGCATTCATCCCATTTTTTCAAAGCATGCTAACATTCACATTTGTCATATTCTTTTTCTGTTATAATGACTGTGTTTGCAGGTGATTAACCGCGTTTGCCCACAAATGAAAGCGTGACCCTCGAAGTGATAGCAAGAAATACCAAGGATTCAAGCATCTTCCCATTCGGCATACCATGTACATAGAGATCAACAACCACAAAAAAAGCAAATCCCCAAAAAAATCATATTCCAAAAAAAAGCATACATCCAAAAAAAAATCACACATTCAAAAATCCAAAAAAAAATCATACATCCAAAAATCCCAAAAATGCAGGCAGTCACTATCATATCGTGGGACTACCATGCGGGAGTTGTCACTCCCTAAAAGTCCATAACTCCAGGAGCCAATAATCAACCGAATATCATTCCAGAACAATTTCTCTCACATCACACCCAACAGCTAGGCCATCTGCAAGGTCGATATTGACAGGACGAGCTTCATGGACCATCAGCTGGAACTGATTCAAGCGAGACTAGGTGTAACCTTACCATGCATTGCATCCAAGAAAAAGCATAAAAAAAAAACATTCGGTCAAAATCCAAAATCAACCATCTCCATTCATCGTTGTCAGCATTTTATGCATCTATACATAGTAATTCCATATTACCACAACATAATCCATTGTAGATAGTTGCATTTGCATACTTCCGTATCGAAATGACATCTTTGAAAAAATCTTGAGAGATTGATTGAACAGATTGCGTGAACCACTGAACTCTCGACCCGTCAATGAACACAAGGGTCCAATCAAAATCGGCACCACAAACCAAGTGTGTAGTGTGCGAAGAGCGGTATTTTCCCTTGAATTTCAAATGAGAGTACTGGACAATCCATTGAGTGATGAGGGCAGATAGAGAGATCCAATGGAGGTAAAACCCCGAGCGACATGTGCATTCCTTCAGCACATGGAGAGGCACAATACATAGAGAGATCAGTGTTGATAAACAAGATATGAACTATGATTCATGCAAAGATCTGAGAATAGTAAGAAAACAATCATTGACTAATGAGAATGACGAGGCACTTAGGAATAAAAATCTCCACAAAACCAAAAAGCTTTGACTGCCCTGTACATAATCCCTTAGTGAGCCCCGCTGAGCCTTTCATGATAAACCTTTTTCTGCGAACTCCACAACATGCCAACTCACATACACATATTTACTCACCCTTGCAATAGAGGATCTCAAAGGAGCCGGAGCCATGGTCTCTCCCCCACCATCTTTCACAAAAACAACAAATAAATTGTTCGAAGAAATCAGTGAGTCAATGCAACTCCAAAGTCAAACACAAAAAAGAACACCGAAAATGTTCAAGAAGATCGATGAGTCAATGCAACTCCAAAGCTGAAAGCCAAAATACAAAGCAGAGAATGCTTGAGAAAGTTGATGAGCCAAATGCAATTTCAAAAACACAAAAATGAGAAGAAAGTTCATATCGTACGCCAGAAGAGGCAAGAAAGAGAAATCCAAACCAAAAGGACCAATGATGTCCCGAAGAAACCGATAAGGGGTTATCGAAACCCGTCTAATCATTCCACCCATGGCAAAGGTGAAACATGTCCTCTATGCACAAAAGCTCCACAATTCCTAAACAAATCCTCCAGTCCCAGTGACACATCATACCCCTCAACCCCGTTATAACCCAATGAAAGACCTCTGACTCTTTAGTTGGTGAGCATTAACTGAAAGTATCGGATCTGAAACATGAATCATAAGCTTCGTGCTTGTTATCAACATGTCCCACCTCACAATACAGGGACTATGAGCGAATGAGTGCGACCTTACTTCACAAGGTCCTTTGAGTGTGAGTGACTCTTTGATCTAAGCCCCAAAACGTAAACAGCTAACCCCATTGCAGGTGAGGAATTTGTGAGGATCGGAAAGTCCAGGACCTCAAAAAGAAATTCTCAGGAAAATACTACTCTGAGCATCAAGAGTACCTTCACGACATTAGCACACACGGCCATACTCACGAGAGGTTGACCCACATCCCTCCATGAGGGGAAAGTGATTCACGCATTCCAGTTTCAATAATCACTCAAGATCAAACTGAAGATGTCTTATATTCGTAAACCTCATACTAATAGAGATAAAGCTGTACCTTCTCTCCAATAACTGCATATGCATTTTGAATCACGTCTAGCACCTGCATTTTTCATAAGCACTTCATTATCAACATCTGATCGGTAAAAGCCTTGCCTAGTCTTGTGGAAAGTCAACTTTAGTTTCCGTTATTGAAGCGTAACTTCCTATCAAAGGAAGTCAAGTCGGAGCCATCCTAGGCTATCTTTGAGCTACATCGAACCATTACGGCGCTATCCTGGGCCATCATCAAGCTATATCTAGCCTCTTCGGAGCCAAACTGGGCTATCACCGAGCTACATCGAACCATTCAAGAGCTATCAGGAGGCATACGAAGACCATCCCGGAGCCATCCACTGCCATACTCAATCCCTTTCGACACCGCTTCTAAAGCCAATCTGGAGCCATACGGGAGCCACCCTCAAAACATTGGGACCATCCCTAGAGCTACACAGGAGCCATCCTCAAGACATTGAAACCATCTCGAGAGCTACACGGGAGCCATCCCAACAGTTCGAGGACAATACAAAAGCCACTTCAAATCCCTGTCGGAGCCATTTTGTCACCAAGACCTTGCTCACAAAGAATTGAACTACGTATGGTCTGATCTCAATATGGAATTGAGTACGTAGGCAGCCCGTCTAGGGTGCGACCACAACAAGGGCGAAAATTTCCCTTTTCCCCTCGGTGTCATCGAAGTGAACCAACCAAAGCGTCGTCATGCTCAATCAGCACAAGGTCATCCTGGAGCCATCCATGGAAATCCTGGAACCATGATGGGAACTACCAATAAAGTCATTTAACTGTGTTTCGTCACTCACCCATACACAACCATTCACCCACTACAAAGTCCACAACAAATCCCGTCAAACAACAATGAATCCATCACTGGAGCCATCAAACTACTTCACAAATTTTCAACCAAATCTTCCCACCACAACGAAGTATTTCAATCACATCAAAACCCACCAACCACCCAAAATGATCACATCCCATAAAAAAACACACCAATCATGTCAAACCCACCACACCCACCCCCCGAGACCATTGGTCACACACCGAGCAGGAGCCATCATGCATACCGGAGCCATCAGTGCATACCGGAACCATCAACGCATGCTAGAGCCATCTCAGATCCATGAAGCCATGCTGGAGCCACCGGAGCCATCCCGAAGTTTTGATGTAACTCTAGAGCCATCTGCTCACACAAAAACCTACACCCACAAACAGGGAGTTTAATTCAATTAATACACTGGTTAATCACTTCACATCACATATCATCTGCATATACCCACAAAATTTGCTCACTATCTAACGCATCTTCACACCTGCTAGACAGCTATTGTGCTACTAGTACGGTCGCCTTTCATTTTTCACCTACTAGACAGCTATTGCGCTACTAGTACGGTCGCCTTTCATTTTACACCCGCTAGACAGCTATTGCGCTACTAGTGCGGTCGAAGTTTTTCATTTTACACCTGCTAGACAGCTATTGCGCTACTAGTACGGTCGCCTTTCGTTTTACACCTGCTAGACAGCTATTGCGCTACTAGTACGGTCGCCTTTCGTTTTACACCTGCTAGACAGCTATTGCGCTACTAGTACGGTCGCCTTTCATTTTACACCCGCTAGACAGCTATTGCGCTACTAGTGCGGTCGAAGTTTTTCGTTTTACACCTGCTAGACAGCTTTTGCGCTACTAGTATGGTTGCCTTTCATTTTACACCCGCTAGACAGCTATTGCGCTACTAGTGCGGTCGAAGTTTTCGTTTTACACCTGCTAGACAGCTATTGTGCTACTAGTACGGTCGCCTTTCGTTTTTCACCTACTAGACAGCTATTGCGCTACTAGTACGGTCGCCTTTCATTTTACACCCGCTAGACAGCTATTGCGCTACTAGTAAGGTCGAAGTTTTTCATTTTACACCTGCTAGACAGCTATTGCGCTACTAGTACGGTCGCCTTTCGTTTTACACCTGCTAGACAGCTATTGCGCTACTAGTACGGTCGCCTTTCGTTTTACACCTGCTAGACAGCTATTGCGCTACTAGTACGGTCGCCTTTCATTTTACACCCGCTAGACAGCTATTGCGCTACTAGTGCGGTCGAAGATTTTCGTTTTACACCTGCTAGACAGCTTTTGCGCTACTAGTACGGTCGCCTTTCATTTTACACCCGCTAGACAGCTATTGCTCTACTAGTGCGGTCGAAGTTTTCGTTTACACCTGCTATACAGCTATTGCGCTACTAGTACGGTCGCCTTTCATTTTACACCTGCTAGACAGCTATTGCGCTACTAGTACGGTCGCCTTCGTTTTACACCTGCTAGACAGCTATTGCGCTACTAGTACGGTCGCCTTTCATTTTACACCCGCTAGACAGCTATTGCGCTACTAGTGCGGTCAAAGTTTTTTGTTTTACACCTGCTAGACAGCTATTGCGCTACTAGTACGGTCGCCTTTCATTTTACACCCGCTAGACAGCTATTGCGCTACTAGTGCGGTCGAAGTTTTCGTTTTACACCTGCTAGACAGCTATTGCGCTACTAGTACGGTCGCCTTTCATTTTACACCCGCTAGGCAGCTATTACGCTACTAGTGTGGTCCCGCCGTTTTTCCTCCACTAGGCAGCTATTACGCTACTAGTGCGAGATCGCTCATTTCATAACCCGCTAGGCAGCTATTACGCTACTAGTGTGGTCTCGCCGTTTTTCCTCCACTAGGCAGCTATTATGCTACTAGTGTGAGATCGTTCATTCCATAACCCACTAGGCAGCTATTTCGCTACTAGTGCGGTCTCGTCGGTTTTTCCTTCACTAGGCAGCTATTACGCTACTAGTGCAAGATCGTTTCACACCCACCTGCTAGGCAGCTATTACGCTACTAGTACGGTACACAATGAAAAGTATTATAGGCTCGTCATAAGTCCTATAGCTAGATGTCAAGAGGTCTAGTTGAGGCTCGTCATAAGTCCTCGTACTTTCAATTGCATTATAGGCTCGTCATAAGTCCTATAGCTAGATGTCAAGAGCTCCAGTTGAGGCTCGTCATAAGCCCTCATGCACCAAACCCAACAACGTTCATGTTCAAAATTTGTTTAACAAATCCAGCCATACTTTTCAGGGCTTGTCCCTCTCCCATCAAAACCTTTGTATTCTAGACTAATTGTAAATATTTTTGCATTCAATTTCTACGTCATGTGTCAATCATGCACCCCTATCCTCTTGCAATCGTGGTTGCGTCCATAAGCCGATGATGAGAATTTTTGGCGCCCTCTCAACCTTGATCCAATTCTGCAAGGGCTTGCAAAATTGAATCAAGGGGAGCCATCTGTAGACACCAAAAATTCTCACCCCATAAAGCAAAATTCAGATAAATAAATAAAATAAAGTGGTCATCTCCTTTCTTTTCAACACTTTTTCATGTGCGTACCAAAATGAAACTGTCATTTTATGTTAAGTTTTCTAAATCAATTCTCAAAACATCCGTTTTCAAACCCATCCAATTTTGTTATTATTTTCCTGTTCTACCATTTTATTTATGATTTATTTCATGTAGTCGGTTCTGTATTATTCTCATATTCATTTGTCTCTCGTTTTTATGTTAGTTTATGCTATTTTATTACTTTTGTATTTTATTCATTTCATTATACTTTTACTTGTATTTTACTTATTAGTATTCCATTTTACTTTGCCTTTTTCTTTATCATTTTTAGAATTATTTTCATCATTTTATGTATACTTCATTACTTTACTGCCTTTATTATTATTTTTATGTTCGTTGTCTTCATTTTATTATTTCATGTCTTAAAAAAAAACACCATGTTGTTACATGCGAAACATCTTTAGTCTTACTCTGCTCTTTCGTATAAAACACTAGCGTTTTTGGGAATGTATCCTCTCCGAGCCATAGTTTTTCTTATATTTCTCACATGTTATCATTGAGTTCGGTTATTAGCACAACTGGTTAATGCTTTGAGTACACTGCTCATAGGTCCTGAGTTCGAGTGTTGATAGATGCACTTTGGGATTTTTTTTCCTTCTTTTTAACCAGCTTCCTCATTATCCTAAAAACTCTTGCACTATAAATAGAGCAACAAACACAGAACCCTAGCAAGGACTGTAGTCACCGATCCCAAAAGAAGGCATCAGCCGCCTCCCATTTCTTTTCTCAACCTCAGTCCCAAGAAAAACTCATACAGAAAACAAGACCTTCATCTTCCTGTTCCATTCTCTACACTCACGGTATTTTTACTACCAAACCGGTGACAACAAACATACAAGCTGTGCTTCTTCATTCTTTTGCTCAAGGTAATTTCGCAACCTACCTGACGAACAAGGAACAGTTTGCTCCACCACCATGCTCATTCTCTTCACGCCGGCAAGTTTTGCAACCCCTGGTGACAAGAAACGTCCATGTGCTGTGCCTTCTTCAGTTTCTTCAACACGTAACGGGAGAACAAGGAACACACCGGCTATACTCCATCATTTACCCAGCAGAAGAACAAGGAGCAATCTCCACGTCTCTGTTTTGTTCACTGGTGTACAAGGAGAGCACACTGCTCTGCCTCTTCCTCATTTTCCCATTCATGGGTTTTGCTACTCAAACTGGCAAATGAAGGGGGCATACATGTTCCGCCCTGTTCATTCTATTCACGCCAACTGGTAACAAAGAGCACACATCCATCGCCCCTTTCTGTCTCTTCCCTTTGGCTAAAACAAAAACTGGCGAACAAGGAGCATCTGCTCCACGTTTCCTCATTTATCTTCATTGTAATTTGAAACCCAGCTCTGTGCCTTTGTTAATTGTCTTCCTCACGGTAATCTTATTCACCCAACTGGACAAACAAGAACATACAGGCCCTACTCTCCCTTCTTCAAACTCACGGTAATTTTTGCTCACCAAACTGATGAAAAAAGGAACATACATACCGTGCCCTACATTCTCTTCTCACGACATGCCTTGCGCCATTCTCCATTTCTTCCTTCCCTGTACTTTCCTCCTTTTGTTCTCTTCATCATCTTCACACTCACCTTGTTTCTATTGGCAAACAAAGCGTACATACTCTACCTCCTTCTGCTCTCTTCACTCACTGTAATTTTACGAGTCTAATGGGCGAACAAGGAGGGTACATGCTATGCGCCTGTCTTCAGTCACTCCTTGTGTCTGTGCCTTGCTGAGGTCGGCCACCGGAATGGGAAGGAACTGCTACATCGGTCGCACACCAGAGTCAGAAAGTCTTTATTATGGCTCTTGAAGAAGACTTCATTCTGTCCTCAAATCCTGCAATCGATAGCAAACTGTTGAACAAGGAATAGACATGCTCTACGCCTGCTTCATGACGGTATTTTTGCAAGTTCAACTGGTGAACACGGCCATCTGTTCATTTTTTTAGTACCCGTAGATTTGGAAATCTAGTTGGTAAGCCTGCAGCATGCCTATTCCATCTTGCTTGTTCTCTTCGCGTTAGTAATTTTGCAAACCCATTTAGCGAACAAGTTGCTCCGCTTAGTCATTATATTCACCCACACCATTCCCTTCTCTTGGTTGGGTCCACCACCTTAAAACTGTAAAAATACCTCAGTAGCCGTCATGGCCACACGCCCACGTCGGTTTTGCAAAAATCGAACTCCATCACTCATTTTATCATCCAGCTGATATTCACCTTTCTCTTGGACATCAATCGATCATCATCAACAATCCACCGTCTAAAATCTATACCCAGCAGTCATTATGTTTTGTACAAACATTCATTTTCAGGTTCCTCTTCGCCTCTCTCCTTGAAGACAATTTGAGATGCTCATTTCGTTCAGCTTGTTCCCTTTTGTTGGTATTTCACCGGTAAAATCAGGAGGGCTCCATCCTCTGAACCTTTTTATTCAGTTATGGAGTTTTGCTCTCTGTTCCTTTTAATGTTCTGCACTGCGGCTCAATCCAAGATGGATTCGACGCCTCTCTTCTGATCACTTTTTACAGCATAATCGTTTTGTTTTGGTGCTTTGGTTGATGTCCTGATTTTGTTTCTGCAAAAAAATCCATGATATTCTTCTCTGTGTATTTATCGCTAACTGAGCAATCCTTCATGCGTGTACATTGTTGCTTGCGCTAATTACTTGCTGGATACTCGTACATTGCTGAGTCACTTTCTAACTTGTTCATTTCCCGAATTAATGGATATTTTGAGCTTACGGGTGCACCTTGGTTTCATTTGAATGCTGACAGGTTTCTTCATTTAAGTTTGAGTTCTATTCTTAATTGCTTTGGACGAGTGTCGGGTTCTCATGTCATTTTTGAAACTCTCGGCATCCAGTTCTTTTGATATGGTGTTTAATTCATGAGTACACAAGAACGATTGCTGCCTGTATTACTATCTGATTATGCTCCATTCATGGACCTTCAAGATTAGTGTGCTTAAGTTTATATTTAACCTTGGCGTTTAATTATGCTCAGGAAGGGTCTGTTTTGTTTGTTATTCTATCGACAATACTGGAGGAGATGTTCCTTTTAACTTCCCTGTGGTTAATAGCTTGAACTTCGGTTTATATTCACTCTTCGGTGCTTTCAATGATTTAAGTTGAGCTTGCTAATTATCACCACTGGTGTATTTGTCATGATCTGGACTCGATTATATTTGCCCTTGGCATTATTTGTGTGATTGGGTTAATTTGTCCCACCATGGTTGCACGTTTAACTGTAGTCCATTCTTTAAGTCTTGAACTTGGGTTTTGCATTCAATGGAGTCGCACACTCTATAGCTACTCCAATCGGGTTTGGGAATCGTTGTTTTTCAGCCTTCTTAACCATGATTTACAGTCCCCGACAACCAATGGCCCCTTTGCGCACTTCTTTTAGCTTAAAAATTGTGCCGTTTGTGGTGTTATAACTTGGATCTTTTTGTGTTGTTTGTCTACTAGGTATGCTTCTTACCCCTTTTATTTTGTTATTTGATCGAGGTACAAACACATCAGTCCGACATGGGTTGGACTTAACTGAGCTTGGATTAGCTTCGGGGCATCATGATGGTGCTTACACTATTGATTCGGACTTGAGCGGAGATTGCCTTCGGTTACACATGTCTCAGACAGGATTATGAATGTTTGACTGCGGATTCGGTTGGGATTTCTTTATCTCATATTTGATTGAATGATAAACCGGGGGCAGGCTACCCCGTCGGTTAGTTTTCTATCACCTAAAATGCATCTTGCTCACGACCAACAACATGTTTATATTTCTAGCATCGTTGTTTTCTCCTTGTGCATAGATTTGATTTGAGAAATAGATTCAAAGCATGATTCTAATCTAGTCTTCACTTGAAACGAACTCATTTAATTGCAAAGTCTTGCTTTGTTATGCTATTCTCTGTTGTCTTAACATCATCTTCAATTTTTATAGCGGTTCTGTTTTGCCTCTGTTTTGCTTTCATCGCTTTTGCTCTATTGTATATGCTCTATTGTACACGTGTTATCTCGCTTCTATGCCCTTCTTGCAACCCTGCAATTGATTGATTCGTTAATCCTGACCTCTATCTAAGCCCTAGTTATTTTCCTATAGAACCTTTTTACTGACAGAAAAGTTTTGGATGTATTATCGCTCCACACCTAACGGGTCTCCCATTCGTTTCGTGGGACAATAATCTCCTATAACTTCAGAAATTACCTTAACCACCATTATATGTATATAAGAACAAAAACTTCAAAAAACAAGCCCTTAAGGCCATTTTAGGAGGGCTTAGGATGCGAAACCACCCCATGCCTGGCGGGTCTCACATTCGTTTTATGTGGGTGGAATACCCCTTTGCCTTCAACACACTCATAATCAAGAGTTAATAAACCAATAAATCAATCTCTTTCACTTGTTAGTATCTCACAAATCAAGCCCAAAAATCAATAAGCCCCATCTTTGGCCCATTTCTTAAAAGCCCAAATTATTTCAAATAAAAAAGCTCAATGCTTAGATCAGGCCCAAAAAACAATGTCAAGCCCAACATCCAAATCAAGCCCAAGGCCTAATTCTGGCCCAAGATCAAGTCGAGACTAGCCCAATTTCAAATCCAGCTCAATTTTAACTTGACCCATCATCCAATTTGGCCTATGAGCTCAATTTTGACCCGGTCCAAAATTAGAACCCGATGCAAATCCCAATCAAGGCCCCATTCAAAAACTCAATTCAACCCATAAAAGAAAAGAGGCCACTCCAACCCAATTCGGCCAAAAGCCCAATCTGGCCCAATTCAACCTAAAGACCTAACCAAGGCCCAAACCTTGACCAAGGCCCAATCAGGTCCAACTTTGACCTTGACCTATTTTGACCTGGTCTGACTTTGACCAACCAAATTTTGCCCTTGACCTAGCTTTGACCTGGTCCGTTTTTGACCAATCTTAACTTTGACTCTGACCCGATTTTGAACCGCTCCAACCTTGACCGACCCAAACTCAATCAATTTGAACTTTGACCCGGACCATTTTTTTCAATCCCGACTCAAATCCAATTCAAACCCAACTCAATTCAAACCATTTCAGCTCAGTTCAATTCCATTCAATTCAAATCCAAATTCAATTCAAATTCAAATTCAATTCAATTCCAAATTCATCTCAATTCAAATTCATTCAATTCAAATTCAAATTCAATTCAATTCCAAATTAATCTCAATTCAAATTCATTCAATTCCAATTCATTCAAAATTCATCCAATTTCAACTCAATTCAAAAATTCATTCACTTCGAAAACCCATTTTAAATTCCGATCTAATAAATTCATTTCAATCCCAAATAATTCCCAACTTCCCGGACTCAAATCATCCCTCAAAATCATTACCCCCGCACATTCGAATGTCTCACAGACCTGGGTGTCTTACAGACTTTGTTATTCCAATGATTCGAATGTCTCACAGACCTGAGCATCTCACAGACCCGAGCGTCTCACAGATCCGAGCGTCTACAGATTTCGACATCTCAAGGTTTCAAATGTCTCACTGACCCGAGCGTCTCACAGACTATCATCCCAAACCCAACGCTTCTCGAAACTTCGAACCCTTCTAAATCTCAAACACTACAAATATCTTCAAGCTCCACCAACCTCAAAACTCCCAAATCCCCAATTCGTGAACTACGCAAGGTCTGATCTCAACAGGGAGTTGAGTACATAGGCAGCCCATCTAGGGTGCGACCCCATTCAAAACAAAAAACCCCTTTTCCCCTCTAAGGTGGTTCTCGTATCTCTCAAACACTCAAGTCTTCTTCGGTTCCCACAAACTTCAAACCATCAGACTCCAAGTTTTGACTATCCACTCAACCTCAGACTTTTCCTCAATCGTTCATTCTATACTCATTCGAATTCATCAATTCTTTTTCTTGGCGCTAGCTTGGCAGAAAAGCCCGCCTCATCCACTCATATTCTTTCCTCCTGTCCTAATCCTATCCTTGGCTTTTAAATGAATCTCTCTAAAAAGGTTTTGAAAGAAGGTAATCCCGACAATTGGAGACCGAGGTTTCCTCGGGCACCAATCCAAAGTCGTGGTCGTTGCCACTTCCGAGGGGTGTAACCCAGTGCGAACCCACACAGAATCTCTAGTGTGATCAGATAAGCCCCATCCATAGGCAGTAATTCAGAGTCAATTAATGGTTCTTAGAACCTGATCTTCCTTCCTAGTTATCTTAGGTCAAACTAGGTGGCGACTCTAGTCAATTCCGCCTTATAGAGGCATCAGTCCGCGTGGGGCCCATTGAGAGCGGGTATAGTGCACACTTGCACTCTCCCTTATGCTTTCTGGGAAAGACGGACGATTTAGTAGGTATTTGAGGGATGCCAACAATAACGGGTTTTCACCCTCCACAGAATGGCATTTTCTAGGATCTAGACTTCTCAGTCATATTATATTTAGATGGACCCCCTCATACCGAAAAATCACCCTCCACACCACCCACGAGGTTTCAAAAATTACTTTGCCCACCCATGTGGTTTCCGCTATTTTACATCCAGCAACTTTTATAATATTTGATCAACTTAAAAGATGGTTAAATGTTATCCAAAATTGATGAAATTTTACATGAATGATGCTAAGGTGTTATATTTTTGTCCAATGCCAAATCCAATGTTTTTTAAGGTCATATATGATTTGTGGGACCCAATGAAAATACGTTCACATGTCACGTGTTTCATTGGGTCCCACGGATCACATATGAGCTTTAAAAACTTTGGATTTCACGCTTAATCAAAATATAACACCTTAGCACCGTCCATGTAAAGTTTCATCAATTTTGGATAACATTTAACCATCTTTTAAGTTGATCAAATATTAAAAAAGTTGTTGGATGTAAAATAGTGGAAAACACATGGGTGGGCAAAGTAATTTTTGAAACCTCGTGGGTGGGGTGTGTAATTTCATGAAACGTCATGGGTGGGGGATGTAATTTTCCCATGATTTCTTTTCTTTTTAGGGTACATTAATATGATGGATGCCCACTATAACCAAGCACGAGGTTGGTATGGATATCCTTATGGGGCAGAGAACTACAAATAATGGATTATGTGTCACAAATGCGGAGGAGACCATGAGAGTTCTCAATGTCAGGTTGAAATCCCCAGGTTGGAGGATCTCATGGAAGATTTATCTCAAGAAATCAACCAAATTGGAGGAGAATAACCAGATTGAAGGACTGTCATGAGAATCCACAAGACACCAACCAATGGATTGTGCGCCAAGAATGTGAATGAGATCATAAGAGCTCTCAATGTCCGGTTACAACTGCCAGTTTGATGGATATGATGGCATAGTTTATCTTAGTGACCAATTCAAGGACTGCCAAACTAAACACCTTCAACATGAACTAGCAAGCTCAGCTAGCTCGAATGGGGCAACAAATCGAGAGCAAAGCGGTTCATAAAAGCATCATACCAAAGGCTTGAGCTACTCTCCCTATCCTCCCCTATTTGACCCAGAAAGTCCACCGCCACTTTACCCCCTACTTGATTTTGAAGATGATTCATCAGAGGAAGGCACCCCCATCAACTTCAAGGAGTCATTTTCTCCCTTTGAAGTTAATTATCTTCGAGGATCCCCCTTTGTTCTTTACCACAACATTAAGGATTTTTTTCATCCTCAAAAATGAAGAGGAGGAGCCATCACCTCCCTCTGCGTCCTTAAAGGAGAGATCCCTCATTGACTTTAAGGAGCCACCTCCCCCTGAAGTTGACTTTCACCAAGGATCTTCCTATGAGCCTCACCCAAAAGATGAGGATGTCTACATCCTTGAAACAGAGGAGGATGAGCCATCACCTTTTTATCTTCATCCGGAGATCAAGACCATCCTCACAAGTGCACAAATGATGTAAGGTGGGAGCTCAACTTTCACCCGCTAAGTGTGAAGACCACATTCCCATTTGATCTAGGTACAACGCTTGAAGACAAAGTCCACCCCGGAGTTCTCCTTACACTGCTCAATGAAGATAAGGATGCCTTCATCCTTAAATTTGAAGAGGAGACTCCACCACAATATGATCCTCGCACCAAGGATAATCACCCTCAACAAATCCACTTGAAGCAAGATTAGTGGAGTTTACACTTTTTAATCTTAAGTGTTCAGATAACATTTCCTTTCGATTCAGGTCATTCCTTTAAGATAAAAGATGCCCACCCAACCAGCCCATTGATGTCAATTCAACGTTTATACTCGATCCGGGTGACTTGAAGGTGGGATGGTCTAGCCGGAGACCTTAAACATGGACAGCTTCCCGAGAGACAACCAAATGAAATATATTCATTGTATTTTAATTTTAAATTCTCCTTTGAGTTTTTTGCTAACTCTTAACCTTGTTTGCAGTTGGTTGCTTCTAGTGACTTATGCGGGTGCAATTTCATGTCTACACTGCAACCAAGCTTCGCTATTGTGAGGATAAAACTCAAGTGCGGGGGAGCTCTCACAATGCAAACAACAACAATGTAAGGGGAGTACTAGTTCATTTCCTTTTGTTTCTCTTACTCTTTCTTTTATTTTGTATCCGGTTTGATTATGCCATTGGGGATAGCTTATGTGCTTAAATGCATGTGTTGTGTCTTTTGTGTTTTCTCTCTTTTGTTTTCTTCCCAAAAAGGTCTTTTGAATCCTTTCTTGGATTGTCTGCTGAACAATAAGGACATTGTTCAATCCAAGTGTAGGAAAGTGACCTTTTGGGTAAATATGCGCGTAAAATGCCTAATCCTTGTTGCGTTTTTTCCAAAAACAAAAACTTGGATCCATGTGTTGTGGTTGTTCTCATTAAGAACAACTGTTGTTATGAATTGTGGGATAAATTGCTCTTCTTTTTTATTGCTTTTGAGGAGCATTTTTCATGTGTTGTGGCCAAATGATCTAGAATGATTGAATTTTTATTGCTTTTGAAGCATTTTTCATGCGTTGTGGCCAAATGATCTACAATGATTAAATTTTTATTGCTTAGGAGTTCTTTATATCTTTCTTCTTAGGGATTGCTAAAGGGTACTCCTTTGTGAAAATCCTTAAGGGACTTGAGAAACACCATTGGTAACCAACAAAATGAGATTTAAGTGTTCTTGAATGCAAAGACAAAATGCCTAAATCTGTTCTCCTCACCTCTTGTGAAAATGTAAAATAAATGCAAACATCTATGTTTCCTTTTGTTTTCACCTTAATGCCCATTCTCGAGAGAAGTTGGCCATGATAACATATCTTCAAGTTACCCAATCTTCATAGCTTTGAAGCACTCCAGATCTTACCTTAAAATTCTATATTTTATTTTGTCCTTAGCACACCCATGCCACCAGTAAATGATGGTTCCCACTCCTCGAAAGTTTCAGTCACGTTTTGTTCCTTCTCTTATCCTACACTTCATACTAGCACTTGTTAGCTTTGAGCATTCCCTACTTGCTTGGGTTCATGGTTTTGCTTGAGGACAAGCAAAAAGGTAAGTATGGGGGGTGTGGTGAGTTAATAAATGAGCATGTTTTAGGGGTGTATTCATGTGCTTTTATCAATGCTTATCATGCACATTTCTTCACTTTAGCTATATTTTCACTAGTTGTGAGGAAAAACCTAGCTATGAGCAAAGTAAACAAAGAGAGCAACATCTTGGCACAAGCGGATCTCAAATCAAAGTTGTAACGAAGAATTAGGCACTGCTTAAGTTGTGTTCCGGCATGTGTTTACAAAGGTCGGAAGCCAGAGTTCCTTAGCTACAACTGTCTGGGTATGTGTCTGGCTAGACACACTCGGACAACATATGTGGATCTCGCTCGAACAGAAGCAAGACACGCATGAGAGGATACCACTCTCGTTCGGACAGAACTTCACACCCAGACAACACTAAAGCTCCTTCCTCAGCTGGACACCATTGCCTCTCGCCCGAATTACAATCTTTAGTCCTGTCGGGACTTATGTCTGGCCAAGCCATACCTGGATAGGGTATAATTTGTAACAAAAATCGTGCGATAAAAAAATTAAAAAGGGAAAGAGAAAGAAAACTGGAGAGTCGCAACGCAACACACGATAAAGAAACGAGAAAGAGAGGAAAAAGAAGTAAGGAAGAAGAAAAGGAAGAAAAGGGGAAAGAAGAGGAGAAACCTCCCCACCCTTGAAGCTGTTTCATAACCTCTCCTATGTCTAATTCTTCCTCTCCCTTTATTATTTATGCTCTAGTGGAGGACTAGCCTCCTTGTACCTAGGGATGAGGATTTTCCCCAAAATCGCTAAAACTTCATTGTTGAATCTTGCCCTCTTTTGTAGTTTTATTTTAGTTCTTGTACTTAATGTATGATGATTGTTGAGTAGTTAAGGATCTTCAGCTTGTCTACATTTGATTGTGTGGTTTGCTTAGGGTTTTGCACAATTTGTTATCTATGTGGGTTTTTATCATATGCTTTCAGAAGTAGAAACCTGAATCGTGGGGACTAATTCAGTGATACTTATCAAAGGGTACTGAGATAGTTTTCATTGCAACTTAAGAGAACTTGTACTTAACACTATCAATTGATTAGGTGCTTGAAAAATATGTCGGTTTCCGACTAAATTGGTTATGATTAGTAGACCATGATTTGGTTATTAATTAATTACGTGTTCACGTTGTTTAGCTTTGAGTTTATGAATCGACAATCGGTGGTAAAGGATGGGGGGAGGCAAAGATCCATCCTAGGTACATCTATCCTAGATTAGTTAGATTAGTTTTATTGCTTTACTTTATTTTCGCTTATTATCCAAAAACCTCAAAAACCCCCCAAACATTTACTACATTCATTCTCTCTCTCTCTCTCTATATATATATATATATATTTGTGTACATGTACTAGACTAGTAATTACCTGAACAGTTTCCAAGTCTTTGTGGATATGAAACTTGTTGTACTATTTTGATTGAGTGCACATGCCCATAGTTTACGAAGTATATTAATAAATTTTGCACAACAATGGTCAAACCAATGAAGTCTGATGACTGGATCAAAGACAACTCACCAGCATAATGCCATATCTCCAATATGATGAGGACTTCAACAGACCGACACAAACTGATCTATATGATCAGTTCACACGTATGTCTCTTAACCTCTAATGCTTGAAACAACTTTGAATAAGTTAAGCATGTTATAAACTTTCAATTTTAAAGACAAATAAATAATCAATGTCGGTGCAACAGACTACATTTGTGTAAATATCAATATGTTCAATAAAAATACTTACAAAAAATTCAAATATAAAGTCACTACGCTATATGGATATCCAAGTACATCCAAGGAACTAGAGATGTCCATTTGACCAAGAAATTTACCTTGTTAAATGTTTTCCATTTATCCACTTTCAATTTTTTTCTTTTGTTAAGAAATTTCTATAGCAATTGAATGCTTGCATTGTAACCTCTGTCAGTCATCGTTACTTACAGGACCTTGAAACTTCAGCTTACATGTTACTGGGAACTAGGGAAAAGGGTCTATTCTTCCTTAATTTTTTGATAAGTGGGGTAGGTTTTGAACCCAGGACCATTGGTTCGAGGATACCACTCCTCTACCGACCAAGCCACGAGGGTCTTGCTCTGACATTTGTTTGAAACATTTCTTAAACATAAAGTTTTTGTTGCCAAAGCCCCCGTGGTTTGGTCCGGTAGTGGGTGGTATTCCTAGAATCAAAGGTCATAGGTTCAAAACCTATCCACGTCGTATAGCGAGAAATATTCATTTAGAACTTCAGTACGACTCGCTCTTGTTCATCTTGATAATCTCAGCTCCCCATCACTCGTTCCACCGTCACTAGCAAAGAAACTTATTCTCCTTGATGTTTGGTCCCCTTCAGAAACAATACTCATAAATAATTTCATATATTTCTTAAGTATTGTTGATAATCTGGTCGCGCCCTTTTGGTAAAACTTTTAGAAAACAAATTGAAGGCTTTATATTTTTATTAACAATTCATTATAATGAAAAAACAGTTTAAAAAGCATGTGAAAGTATTACAATTTGACAATGCTCTTGAATTGGAATGTCCCATGAAGGACAAACACTTCCTAAAATCTCTTGGCATAGTCCACCAAAGACATCTTGCGTGGTCTACATGATGAGTTTCCAAATGAGCATGCTTTAGGGGTGCATTTTTATTGTTTATCAACACTTTTTCTCGCTCATTTCATCACCACTCTAGCTCATTTTCTCTCTAGTTTTATGTTTTATTGGTGTTTTACACAATTATTATTGAAACAGGAGGAATAACATAGCTAAGAATAAAGTAGACGAAGAGACAAACGTGTGACTGCAAACAGATCCAAAATCGAAGCTATAACAAAGAAGATAGATCAATTATTTCTTCTCTGTCACATTATCAAACTAGTTTATTTGATCAGCTAGATTTTTCTCTATGAATGTCATATACATCAATTGTCATATCAACTATTTTTTCTCTCAACTTTTTCTAATTTCAGCTAACAACTGACATCAGCTATATATTTCAGCTGACAAAAGAATGGGGGCCATAGTTGACAAGGATCAGACTGTCGACTAGTGAACACTACAGAGGCAAATTCTACTCGCGCTTCCGGTGTACACATGGAAAAAAGTAACGTGGATAGGTGTTGGATTTGATATAATTAAAAGCTTTTCTCTTTTTTTACAATTTAAAATTGGATTTGAATTAATTAAATTTAGTAACCGTTTAGCAAAAGAATCTTGATTTTTGAAGAAAATCTCGAAGTTTAAAACAGATAATTATAAAAAAATTAGTAATTGTTAAGTAAAATAATCTCTGTTTTAAGGGAAAATCTTGAAGTTTAAAACAATAATTATGAAAAAATTCATCTTAAAAAAAATCAAAAATTTCCTAACAAATAATTCTAAATAATTTAGTAAACGTTAATGTAAAACAAATCTCGGCTTCGGAGGAAAATCTGGAAGTTTAAAACAAATAATTCTAAAAGATTTATTAAATATTAAGTAAAAAAATCTTAGTTTTAGAGGAAAATTATATTAATATTCCTTTATTATATAATTTTCAATAAAAAACTAGGATGGAATTTAATCTGAGTAAATTTTTATACACATAAGGATACATTGTGAACAAAACCGGTTTAAAATGTTGAACAAATGGTTTAAAATGTGAACAAATGCTTTAAAAATGTTTAAACAAATGTTTTGAAATGTTGAACGTTGTATTGCTATATGAAACATGTAATTGATGTTTCAAAAATGGTTGAAAAATAGAAACCTATATAATTATATTGATACTGTTTTATTATAAAATTTAGAGTAAATTACTCGGAACCCCCTTGAGATTGGGTATAATACAGTTAACCCCATTGTGTTTAATCATAATTATTGGTACCCCCCTGAGGTTCCACAGTATCTTGACTATGAGCCCCTGAACTATAAGTCTTTTATCAAAACGTTAACCACGTGTTGACCATAACTTATCACATTATTAATGACATGCTGACAAAAAACACTGTTTAATCAGCATTCTTATTATCCGAAAAAACATCAACACTACCTCAAAATGCATCTGAATTGGGATGAGGGAGATTAAAACAATATTAATTAAGCAGTTTTTGTTATCCAGACCTGGCATTAAATAATGTGATTAAGCGAATGGATCAGCATGAATAGATAATCAAGTTTGATAAACAAAGTTAGTTCGGGGCTCATAGTCAGAGATACCGTAATCTCAAGGTGGTACCAATAATTATGATAAACACAAGGGGGTTAACTGTATTATACCAATCCTGAAGGGGGTTCCGAGTAATTTACTCTAAAATTTATGATGAACAACAAGTATCACATTTTTGAACAGTTTATAAAATAGTTGAACATATGGTTCAAAAGATTGTAAACTAATTTTATTTTGTAAACATGAAACGATAACTTTTAAAAAAAGAACAACAAAACCTTTTTTTTAACAAAGAGTGTTAAAATTTGAGAGTCAATACGCTCAATCGTGTTTTTACTTCGTATAGTCGGAAAATGACCATTTTGCCCCTGCTTTAATATCTTTCAGAAATTACTATATTTACCCATAATTTGTGACATATTACGAGATGACCCCAAATTTCATTACGCACAGTCGGAATTCCAATACGCTCAGTCGGAAAATGACCAATTTATGGCTAATAGCCAAAATTTATTAAAACGGTTCGAAAAAGTAAAGAAGGATTCCGAAGTACTTATATAGTAAAAACAATATTCATAAAAATTATCAGAAAATTATACCATGACAAAATAGACGAAAAGACGAACGCGTCAGCGCAAACGGATCGAAAAACGTAGCTATAAAAGAAAAAATATGGCGATTTTAAGACTGGAACCCGGCGCCGGCCCTTCTTTGTTGGCGCCGGTGCCGGATTCCGTCTTAAAATTGCCATTTCTTCTTCGTTATAACTCCATTTTTTGATCCGTTTGCGCCAACACGTTCGTCTTTTCGTCTACTTTGTCATGGTAATACTTTGCTGATAATTTTTCTGATTATGTATCATTTCTTCTTAAGTACAACATTAACATCATCGACGTCTTGTTTGAAATTGCCTATCAACCACTAATTTCATGTGCGTTGAAGAACAATCTATTTGAAAATCATTGAAATTGTCTATCATTTCCACCAATTTCACACATCCATTGACGAAGAATATATTTGAATTATCAAAATTTCCTATCAATAGCAATATTAACTATCATTGACTTCTTATTCCATAGTAAAACAATCAAGCATGTTCTATTCTAATTAACAGACAAATTGGACACTGATCTAAATAGTTAGATGTATCAACATTAACTATCATCGATGTCTTGTTCGAACTTACCTATCAATTCCACTAAATTCATGTCCATTAAAGAAGAATTTATATGACAATCATCAAAATTATCTACCATTTCCCCCAATTTCATGTCCATTGAAGAAGAATCTGTGTGAAATTATCAAAATTGTCTATCAATATTAACATTAACTATCATTGACTTCTTATTCGATAGTAAAACAATCGAGCCTGTTCTATTTTAATTACCAGACAAATTGGACACCGATCTAAATAGTTAGATGTATCGACATTAACTATCATCGACGTCTTATTTGAAATTGCCTATCAATTCCACTAATTTGATGTCCGTTGAAAACTAATCTATTTATAATTCATCGAAATCGTCTATCATTTCCACCAAAATCTATTTGAAATTATTGAAATTGCCTATCAATATCGATATTAACTATCACTGACTTTTTATTCGATAGTAAAACAATCAAGCCTGTTATATTCTAGTTAACAAATGAATTGGACACCGATCTAAATAGTTAAATGTATCGACATTAACTATCATCGACGTCTTGTTTGAACTTGCCTATCAATTCCACTAATATCATGTCAATTAAAGAATAATCTATTTGAAATTCATCAAAATTGTCTATCATTTCCCTCAATTTCACGTCCATTGAAGAAGAATCTATTGAAATTATCAGTATTGCATATCAATATCGACATTAACTATCATTGACTTCTTATTCGATAGTAAAACACTCAAGCCTGATGTATTCTAATTAGCAGACGAATTGGACAACAATCTAAATAGTTAGATGTATTGACATTAACTATCATCGACATCTTATTTGAAATTTCCTATCAATTCCACTACTTTCATGTCCGTTGAAGAATAATCTATTTGAAATTCATCGAATTGTCTATCATTTCCCTTAATTTCACGTCCATTGAAGATGACTCTATTTGAAATTATCAATATTGCCTATCAATATCGACATTAACTATCATTGACTTCTTATTCGATAGTAAAACAATCAAGCCTGATCTATTCTAATTAGTAGACAAATTGGACACCGATCTAAATAGTTAGATGTATCGACATTAACTATCACTGACGTCTTATTTGATATTGCCTATCAATTCCACTAATTTCATGTCCGTTGAAGAATAATCTATTTGAAATTCATCGAAATTGTCTATCATTTCCCTCAATTTCATGTCCATTGAAGAAGAATCTGTGTGAAATGATCAAAATTGCCTATCAATATCGACATTAACTATCATTGACTTATTATTCGATAGTAAAACAATCAAGCCAGTTCTACTCTAATTAGCAGACGAATAAAACACCGATCTAAATAGTTAGATGTATCGACATTAACTATCATCGACGTCTTGTTTGAAATTGTCTATCAATTCCACAAATACCACGTCCATTGAAAAAGAATCTATATAAAAAATTCTAAATTGTCTATCATTTCCACTAATTTCACGTCCATTGAAGAAGAATTTATGATAAACATCTAAATTGTCTATCATTTCCATTAATTTCATGCCCATTGAAGAAGAAATTATTGGAAATGATATACAATTTTGACGACTTACAATTAGATTCTTCTTCTACGTTCATGAAATGAGTGGAAATAGACAATTTCAATGACATTCAAATATATTCTTCTTGAACAGACGTGAAATTAGTGGAAATGATAGACAAATTTGATTATTTTTAAATAGATTTTTCTTCAATAGACATAGAATTAGTTGCAATGATGGACAATTTTAACATTTTTCAAATAGATTCTTCTTTAACGGATATGAAATTAGTGGAATTGATAGGCAATTTCAAATAAAAACGTCGATGATAGTTAATGTCGATACATATAACTATTTAGATCGGTGTCCAATTTGTCTGGAAATTAAAATAGAACAAGCTTGATTGTTATACTATCGAATAAGAAGTCAATGATAGTTAATGTCAATATTGATAGGCAATTTTGATAATTTCACATAGATTCTTCTTCAATGGACGTGAAATTAAGGGAAATGATAGACAATTTCGATGAATTTTAAATAGATTATTTTTCAACGGACATCAAATTAGTGGAATTGATAGGCAATTTCAAAAAAGACTTCGATGCTAGTTAATGTCGATACATCTAACTATTTAGATCGGTGTCCAATTTGTCTGCTAATTAAAATAGAATAAGGTTGATTGTTTTACTATCGAATAAGAAGTCAATGATAGTTAATGTCAATATTGATAGGCAATTTTGATAATTTCACACAGATTCTTCTTCAATGGACATGAAATTGGGGGAAATGGTAGATAACTTTGATGATTGTCAAATAAATTCTTCTTTAATGAACATGAATTTGTTGGAATTGATATAAGTTCGAACAAGACGTCGAAGATAGTTAATGTCGATACATCTAACTATTTAGATTGGTGTCCAATTCATCTATTAATTAGAATAGAACATGCTTGATTGTTTTACTATGGAATAAGAAGTCAATGATAGTTAATACTGATAGGAAAATTTGATAATTTCAAATAGATTCTTCGTCAATGGATGTGAAATTGGTGGAAATGATAGACAATTTCAATGAAATTCAAATAGATTCTTCTTCAACGAACATGAAATTAGTGGTTGATAGGCAATTTCGAACAAGACGTCGAGATAGTTAATGTTGTACTTAAGAAGAAATAATACATATATCAGAAAAAGTATCAGCAAAGTATACCATGACAAAGTAGACGAAAAGGCGAACACGTCGGCGCAAACAGATCAAAAAATGGAGCTATAATTTTAAGACCGGAACCCGGCGCCAGCGCCAACAAAGAAGGGCCAGCGCCGGCGCCGGTAAAGAATGACGCTGGCGCCGGGTTCCGGTCTTAAAATTGTCATATCTTCTTCGTTATAGCTCCGTTTTTTTATCCGTTTACGCCGACGTGTTCGTCTTTTCGTCTACTTTGTCATGGTATAATTTGCTGATAATTTTTATGATATTTTTTTTACTTATATAAGTACTTCGGAATCCTTCTTTGTTTTTTTCGAACAGTTTTTAATAAATTTTGGCTACATTAGCCCATAAATTGATCATTTTCCGACTAAGCGTATTGGAATTCTGACTGTGCGTAATGAAATTTGGGGTCATCTCGTAATATGTCACAAATTGTGGGTAAATATAGTAATTTCTAAAAGATATTAAAACAGGGGCAAGATCGTAAAGTTTTTTAAAATTCCGACTGTGCGAAGTGAAAACACGACTGAGCGTACGAGTTCAGTAAAATTTTATCATGTATCTTGAAATTTTAAGACGCTAATCCAATTTAAAAATTTTAAATTGTACTAATATTATTTTATTATATAATTATCCATGAACAACTAGACTATAATTTTAATTTGAGCAAATTTTAGAAATAACATGAAAGATATTTGAACAAATGGTTTAAAATGTTGAACAACGTGCACTACTAATATGAACATGCAACCGATGTTCAACAAATGGCAAAATAAATATAAATGGTATAATTATATTGGCATTGTTTTATGATAAATTTTTGGATGAACAACTAGTGTCAAATTTGTGAACAAATTGTAAAAAATAATTGAACATATGGTTCAAAAGATTGAACAACTAATTTTATATTTTTAAGCATAAACATTCACTTTAAAAATGGAACAATATGAATAACTTTTGAACAAAGTGTGTTAAAACTTGAACAAGTAGTACATAATATATGAACATAAACTTGAAAGTTTTGGAATGGTAATCCAAATTTAAACAGACAACACTGCTGGAAAAAAAGGAATAAACAACGTTTTTATTTGTCTTTTGGAACGTTTTATAACCGTTTTTATGCCGGCGACGCAAATGGTCGAGTCTCTTAAAGAACGCGTTGTAAGCGTTATTTATACATTAATTTAAAAGAACGCTTATCCCTAAAGCATTTTTTTAAGTGGGTAAGGTGGCGGGAATCTACGAGGCATAAAGAACGCTTTCACCTTGAAGCGTTCTTTATGTCTGACTATAAAAACGCTTGTTTATTATAAGTGTTCTTTATGAATATTTATAAAAAACACTTATCAATATAAGCGTTCTTTATGTCATTTGGCGAGAGTATAAGAAACGCTTATACATATAAGCGTTTCTTATATGGTCCTTTTTTATATTTTTATTTTTATACAATTTATTACCCTGCGCATACACAAAATTAAAATCACAAAATCATTCAAAACTTGTTTGTATTGAATATACCATATCAACCAAACTGGAGAATTTTAATTAATAGATCAACAACATTAGTACTTTGTTTGCAATATAGCGCACATACGCTTAAGTGTAATATCGATCAACTACAACATTTGTAACTAGCTAGTTAACCAAAATACTAAAAATTGTTCAAGTACTTCGATCATAACACGTACAATACAACCATTTGAAAAAAGAAAAGATATATATAGATCATGACTCATGACTTCTTCTGATCAATTTAGTGTATTCAAACACATGTGTGCGCCCTCTCCTTATTGACAAACTTCAGATCGATCGGCTTGTGAATAAGTATTGAGAAGAAATCAACAAGCTGCACAACAGAGTTATAAAAGTGATTAAGTACACCATTTAAACTTATCCAAACATGCTCAAATAATTAAAATCACCAATTCAAACACAAAAGTACTTATAATACGTACCTGAGAAGAAATTTCCAATTCGCTAAGACAGTTGTTACCTCTGTTGAAGATGAAAGTACCGACGATCATGATGATTCTTCTGCTGATACAAAAGAGACCGAAGAAGAAAAATATGGTACAAAAGAGACAGAGGCAGATACAGATGAAAGGATGGATGAGAACTCAGAACAGAGAGGTTGAAGAAATTGGCTAAATAGTTAAGTGAGGCTTCCACGAAGTAGAGTCCGGTGGCGATTAACGAATTACCGGCATACTTCATGACCTTGAATGAAGAAAACAGTTTTCTAGAGTAGTTGTATCAGAAGGATAAGAGGAACCTTAGTCGATTATATGGTGGCATGGGGGACTATATGAAGATAAAGTGGTACCAGATCGCCCGGTTGATGAGTTTCATGACTTATGGATGGAAACGGAGGTGGAGAAGGTAGACACTTCTCCATCTTCAGTTTGGATTGGATTCACATCTTCTTTCAGTTTTGAACATCGATAGGTCAGAGAATCTTCAAACACTTGGACATGAATGTCTGTAGATTGCATGCATTCAATTGGAATACTAGCCACACATTGTTGATGTGGGGTGCATCTTACCTTTTAAAAGAAACTAGATGAAAAACTCTTGGCAATTAAAAAGATTGAGAGATTCCCCCTAAGTATGATTCCCCCTGAGTTTGCATGTTAAGCGACTTTAACAAATGATAGCAATAAGTGATAGTTTTTATGCAGAATAAGTGACAGCTTTTATGTTATAATGTAACCTTAGTAGATAACTTTCTACTATGGTTATAGTATAACATAAAAGCTGTCACTTATTGTGCATAAAAGCAGTCACTTATTGCTATCAAGAAACAAATGATAGCAATAAGTGACAGCTTCTATGCACAATAAATGACAGCTTTTATGTTATACTATAACCATAGTAGAAAGTTATCTACTAAGGTTACAGTATAACATAAAAGCAGTCACTTATTGTGCATAAAAACTGTCACTTATTGCTATCATTTGTTAAAGTCGCTTAACATGCAAACTCAGGGGGAATCATACTTAGGGGGAATCTCTCAATCTTTTTAATTGCCAAGGGACCTTCATCTAGTTTTTTTTAAAAGATACGATGCACCCCACATCAACAGTGTGACTAGTATTCCAAATGACTACATGCAATCTACAGACAGTCATGTCCTAGCGTTTAAAGATTTCTTAGACCTATCGATGTTCAAAACTGAAAGAAGATCCAATCGAAACTGGAGATGGAGAAGTGCCTAGCTTCTCCACCTCCGTTTCCATCCATAAGTCATGAAACTCGTCAACCGGGAGATGTGGTACCACTTTATCTTCATATAGTCCCCCATGCCACCATATAATTGACTAAGTTTCCTCTTATCCTCCTGATACCACTATTCTAGAAAACCGTTTTCTTCATTCAAGGTTATGAAGTATGCTGGTAATTCGTTAATCGCCACCGGACTCTACTTCGTGGCAGCCTCACTTAACTATTTAGCCAATTTCTTCAACCTCTCTGTTTATGAGTTCTTATTCATCCGTTCATCTGTATCTGCCTCTGTCTCTTTTGTACCATGTTTTTCTTCTTCTGTCTCTTTTGTATCAGTAGAAGAATCATCATGATCGTCGGTACTTTCATCTTCAACAGAGGCAGCAACCGTCTACATCAGGCAAATTCGTCTGACTTTTTATCCGATTTTCTCTGTGATGTTTCAGTGCTGTCCAGTTCTAATTGCTTGGTCTACTGAAGCTTCTACAACATACATACTAGTCAGAGGTGACTAAAGGAATCGAAAAGGAGAGAAGAAAGGTCGTGAAGGAACATAAAGTTGGTGGGCCCGTCCGAGTTCAATTTTTTTTATTATAGGTTGATGACGATCGAAGGTCATAGGCGCTAGCCAAAAAATGTAAAGGGATACTAAAATAATAACTACAAGAAATTAAGAAGCTGTAAGTAGCGCTAGAGGTCTCTAATATGGCCAATGGTGGTCATATAGATTTCCAAAACATTTGAGGGTTAATTGGAATGCCTAGCTTGACCGGATAACAAATCTGAGAAGAATGTGAAGGAACTTAAATTTTTTTGATGTTGGTATTGGTAGAAACGTAGATAAACTTCTGGGTGGATGTTAAGGTAAAAGCAATACGGGGAAGGGGAATACGTCAGGCAAGCTGCCGTAATGCTATGTCTTTGTAACTAATTAATACATCCTATAGTCATCTAATATTTGCACCCTAGGTTATACTATAATATAATATATAGCATTAATTAATACACCCTATAATCATCTAACCAAATTAATTTCACCATATATACTATATTTGTATGCATGCCGAAACGCATTATATTACACATTAATTCTCAAGTCCATTAATTGTACCAGCAAGTAAAAATCAGCACATATATACTACAACAAGCGCGCCTGATTAACAACAATCAACACATATATAGTAAAAACCAGAGCGCAAGTCTGTTGGTCTACATGCAAAGTTATTCCCAAACACACGTACACACTTTATTCACGCCGTTAATCGATCCCAAACAAACAGATAAACAGAGTATATATGTTCCCGATTAACAAGTTTGGTTTGAAAGCACACATAGGTTAACAACAAATGCGCGCGCCACAGTTTGTTTGCATGCAAAATTATTCCCAAACAATACACACACAATATATTTCACGCCTTAATCACAAACAAACAGACACCTTAATCCTTAATCCCAAACTAACAGAGCATGTATATTTTTCCTGATTAAGAAGTTCGGTTTGCAAAATTACCTCATCAGCACAAGAATAGAGCCGACAGATCTAGCGCGCATGTATGTTGTTCCTTTCGCTACTTGAGGCCGGTTGTAATCCAGACGCCGCCGTGCGTGCGACAGGGGTCTGTTCCCTGTTCGTGCGATTTGCAAAATCAAAATTAATTACTGAAGAGTATATATATGAAACTAAAGGATCGATAGGCATATATGTGTTCGCAGCTCAATAATATTACCGATAGCGAGAGAGCTCGAGGCGCCGATGATTGATATCGACGCATGCATCAACAGTTTGGCCGCCGGGTTGCAGAGAAATGTTAGAAGCTAGTGAAGATGGCGAGCGCATATAGAAGAAAGGGGAAGAGAAGAGGCGTGCCGCGGCGGAATCGAAATGAAATTTAATTTGGTATGGTTTGGATTGAGCTAGTGTTTACAGAGAGCATTTACAGAGGGTGGTAGGGGAACAGTTGCGATTTGATTGATGAGAAGACTGGGCGGGAGGGCGAAAAGATATAATTTAGGTAACATAAAAAATGCTTCACTTAAGAAGCGTTTTTTATGCTAGCATAAAGAACGCTTCTTAAGTGAAGCGTTTTTTATGTTATCGCACCTAAACACATAAAAAACGCTTCATTTCTGAAGCGTTTTTTATACATGTCTCTTTAAAGAACGCTTTGTAGCAAAGCGTTGTTTTTGACTTTGGGCTTGATAACAAAAACAACGCTTTGTAAACAAAGCGTTGTTTAAGATGTCCGGCCTATGATAAAAAAAACGATTTACAATATAACCGTTGTTAAAGGGGCGTTGTTTATTCTTTTTTTTCCAACAGTGCAAATTATATTAATATTTTTTCCTACCGGCGGCCAATTGGTTGAAGATGAAAGTAGCTAGTGCGAGATAAGTAAAATCTATCGTGTACTAGTAAAAAAAAATGAAGAAATCGATGGTTATATAGTTTACTTGTGGTTACGGCATTGAGAAGTTTCCATGGCTCTTCATCATTCAATTATGTCGATTTATGCATCGATGCCAGTAGCGAAACTTTTAGACCGACTTGAGTTTAATTTGAACTGACCGAGAGTAGAGGAGAAACAAAGAAAGAGAAGAAGAACGATGATAATTGCGACAAGAATGAGGAGAAAAAAGAAAGAGAAGGGGAACAATGATAATTACGACAAGAACGTGTTTGTAGATATTTAAGGGAGATGGATCATAAACCCATAAATTGTTGAAATAATTTCTAAATTAGTGGAGAAGTTAAAATGATTTGTTTTTTTTATAATTTTAAAGAATAAATTAACAAAACAAAAATTGTCATATGATTGGAGATGCCACGTAAATGACCGGAAGCACGGTGTGTTGTATAGTAGACACTTATATAGTAGACGCTTGTATAGTAGACACTTTGCACTGCGGAACCCAGTGACCATGGTCAGGTTCAAACCTGACATCCACTTTCTTAAAATTTGTAGACAACTATTAGCTTTTTTTTTAGTCCAAAACATTACACATTTTGGGTAATTTCATAATTTATTATAATGTATATTGTGATTTTTTATAAAAAAATTAAGAGAAATTTTTATAAAATATTCATGAAATGACACAAAAAAATAACAAATTTAACTTAAACCGTTACCTAGCAGAAAAAAATCCTATGCTACTTAACAAACTAGTTTGAAAATTTACAATTTATCCTTAGTGTTTATAATTTCACATATATTTAGATAAATATGTTACACCTATTCAAATCAGTTACAGCAATCAAGTTGACCTAAAACCTTGTTTAACACTTCAAAAACACTTATATGCGACTACAAAAATAAGTTTATTGTCATTATTGTTTTTGCTTGGTGTATTAATGTGTGACATTATTATTATTTCGTCGAATTATTGTACTTTATGCTAAAAATCTTTATGTAGATGGCTCTCGACACCAGCTCTATTCGCACTCGCAGCTAGCTTATGAAGTTTAATTTGAATTTTTTTTTTCAACCACATTAACCTCTAAATTTATAGATCTATGGAATAATTGAATTTGCCCTGGCTAGTGGTAGGGTGGCGCGCGCAAGAACCCACCGCCGTCGTTTTAACTGTTCCTCCTTCAACGTCCATCTCAATTCTTTCGCGATTAACGCTACTCGTGCGCCGTGCGGTACTAGCTCCGAGAACAGCATTAATTCTCACTTTTTTTTTGTGAAACTGGAATCCCCACGGAATGCGTCCCAAGTATTTTAATTGAAACTCACATATTTGACAGAAGAACCCTACCGTTTTTTAATGAATAATTATAATAATTTAACACAGAAGTAACAGCGTTGCCGGTAAAAAATCACTCACAAATCGCATTCGAAATAAAAGAACTCACAAATCTTGCTTGTTTATTATATCGGACAGCTTGCAGAGTTCGAGTCCGATCGAGAAAAAAGTTTCTACATCCCCATTGCTCTCTCCTTCTCCGTCCCAAATCTCGAAATACTCACCGGGAAGAGAGCATGAGAGTGAAACCCGAATCTCAAATGCGGTGAGACGGGAGTGAGGTTTAGGAGTGTTTCTCACTCTTCCGCACTGGCAGCACAGGGTATAGCTACTGCTACAAACAAAGAGCAGAGACGGTGAGACTGAGAAGTTGAGGTGGAGTACGAGTCAGTAAATGGTCTACACAACAACGACTGCGATCGATGCGTTGCATTTTCTTGTAGATGACTTCCTTTTCGATCCAAACTCTCCTGTATGATTCCTTTCTCCCCCTGTGTGGCGCCGTCTCTCTCACACCCACACGCGTGCACTCCTTATACCACTCTTCATTCTGCGCAAGCGCAGCCTTTTGTCTTGATGAGTGGTGACTGCCTTCTTTTTCAACCTCTAACCAGTAAGCATTCGTCACCCATTTACACTTCCCCTGTATACGAAATATCACAGTACTAGTTGCTCTAGTCAATCCCAATCTATTCAACTCTCCCTCTCATTCTCTTGTCGCCTATGAACGGAATGTGAAGTGAAGTTCGTTCTTATGACCCAACCATTTTCGTCCGTTCGCATTCAATGCTTCTGACCCAGCGACAAGCTTGCAAGTTGCATCTCTCATATGAACCATCTCTCATGACTCAACACTGTTAATTGAACCCCAACCCTCGAATCCAATCCGTACAATAATTTCCCCGTCTACTCGCTGTTCTTCTGTTCACGATACATTGCCAGAGAACCCACCACCAACCAACCAACTTACCTGTTGTTCTTATTTACTGTTTGGGCTCTGTTAAAGGATACCAGGAAAACACAAAGAAAGAAAGAAGTTAACAGTCAAATCAAGGGACGAGACGAAAAACCCCCACACCGTAAATCTTCCCTTTTGGGTTTTCGTTTTGAAGAAGATCTAGATGTTGACTTGTATTGCTTGCTCGAAGCAGTTAAACAGTGGATCTCTTGAGCCGCAGCCCGTACAGCAACAAGATGAAGACGACATTGTCGAGACCACACCCAGCAGGAAACAAGCCATTAAAGCTCTAACTACCCAAGTAAAAACAACCTCACCATTTGAAATCCAACAATTTCTTTTCCTATACTATTTTTTTTTATTTCTTCAGATTAAGGACATGGCGGTTAAGGCCTCTGGAGCTTACAAGAACTGCAAACCCTGCGCAGGTGGGCGCAATGGAAACCGAGACTTTGCAGATTTTGATGTGCGTTCTATTTCCGGAAGGTTAAAAAATTGCCCATATCGAAGGACAGCTAGCTCGAATTCCATTCGTAAGGATTCAGATGGAAGGTTTATAAAGCAGGGGCCATCTAGCGGGGAAGGGACTCCTGTATCATTGAGTGGGAGGATCGAATCGGTTGTTTTCTTAGAGGATGACGAGCCCAAAGAGTGGGTGGCTCAGGTCGAACCCGGTGTACTCATCACATTGGTTTCAATGCCCTTAGGTGGGAACGATCTTAAAAGAATTCGTTTCAGGTGAAAACTCGTACCCTCAAGTTATATTTTGAATTTGATTGGGTTCTCCATCTCTCTTCTTTTTTTTTGTCTGTCCCACTCCCACCTTTATGTTTTGACATGATCAAGTGGGGTTTTACATGATCTGACTTGCGAGTTGGTGTAAGAATGAGTCGGACGGTTGCTTTTCAAACCTGGGTACGATTGGATAGATTGGTGTAATACCAACGATTTATAGGGTACTGATCTGAGTGGTGCGACGGGCGGGTCCTCCATATCTAAGAAAGACGATATTCCTTTAGATTAATTTGAAAATCCAGGATTTTCATTCAGCGTAGGAAGGGAATTTGTCAGTTCTGTATCTACAGACAGTTAACTAGGAAGGGGGGAAAGAGGTTGCAGTTTCCTGATAGACTTGGGGCGCGTCAACTCAGAGGATACTATAGCTTGGCTAGTGGAACTGTACTTTCGGTTGTAGTTATTTTCCTTCATACGTAGTTAATGACGAAGTAGGTGTAGTTATGGTTGAATTGCTGTAAATTGAAGCGTCTTGGCTGGACGATATTCCTTGCGTTCTTGTGTGTCTGTGTTAGTCAAATTCATTTGAGATTGGCAACAATGGGTCTTCACGTGGATAGATTCTATTGAATAGGAGGGTATGAAGCTGACAATTAGACGTGGACTAGCTAGTTATGGGAATTCCACCCTCTGGTCTATTTGGTGGATATAGAATTGATGTCTTGGATCATTTGGTGATGTTTAATTTCATTGAGCTGGTTTTGAAGATTGGGAATCGTTCACGTCTATGTTGATTTGTAGAAGCTATTGACTCTAAATCTTAAACAAGATTTAGCTAGCTGCTTGGAAACAGCCTTTTGCATTCCCAGACCCCACCTGGGTTTGTACCAGCTGCTATTTTATGTGTTAGTTTTCTGAGCTGATATCTTGTTATTGACATGTTTCTGTGCTGTTGCTGCCTGCCATGAACTTCTCAGCCGTGAACTGTTCAACAAATGGCAAGCTCAAAGGTGGTGGGCAGAGAATTATGATAAAGTAATGGAACTCTATAATGTTCAAAAGTTCAACCAAGATTCAGTACCACCTCCCACTGCTCCACCCTCTGAAGAAGTGAGATTTCTTCCCTAACATTTAATTTCCAGCATGACTGACTCAGATGGCTGAACTTTGATAATTGTGGATTAGAATTTCATCTGTTTTTGTTTGCGAATGTGCAACTGTTGAACTTTTTTTTCTTTCCCTATGCCATTAATTACTCCTCCTCCTACTCACATAACTCCTCCTTTCCTTTGATTCCACAGATTTCAAAATTGGAACCTAATAGTGCTAGCCCAGCAACTCCACCTCTGACCAAGGAGACATTACCACAAAATGTCCAACGTGTAAAAGAAATGGTATACTCTTCTTCAGATTCCCTTGATCATCACAGACTAACTCGAGGACCAACCTACTACAACGACTCTTGTTTTGGACCCACCACGACCCCAAAACTCTCCAATCTCAGTATGGCAAAGACAGAAGCTTCATCGATGGATGCTTCCGCAAGAAGCAGCTTGTCTAGAGATGTAGACCATTCAGGGGAGCTTTCTATGAGCAATGCTAGTGACGTTGAGAGTGAGTGGGTGGAGCAAGATCAACCAGGTGTTTATATCACCATGAGAGCCTTTCCGGATGGTACAAGAGAACTTCGACGAGTCAGGTTCAGGTCAGTTTGTCAAGAATATATACATGTTCTTTTCTTCTGAAACCAGTACATTTGGATGAAGAAAGCTTTTTCTGATTTCAATCTAATCTACACTCAAGTATTTTTTTAAAAAATTTCAAGATAAGTGGAAATTCTAGTTTGACCATGATCGATGCGGCTTGTGAATGAAAAAGTTTCTTGTCAGAACTTCAAAATGTGGCTGCAAGCGAAATTCTTAATAAATCTTTCATTTGTTGTGGCAAGTGTCGGATGCTTCTGACAAATTCTATGTATTCACATGTTTATGCAAATATAAATACTTAAGTCTCTTTATCATCTTGACTAAAACAAGAAGCTCTGAATCTAAACTTGAATGGATCCGAATCGCAGATCTGGCATCTTATACTGCATATTTATTCTTAATAAAAGAAAACCCTGCACTTGTTTTTGGTATAGTAATTCAATAAGTTCTTCTGATCCGTGAGTCTCATTTAACAATTAAGTTATGGTTATATGCAGCCGAGAGAGATTCGGGGAGATGCATGCCAGATTATGGTGGGAGGAGAACAAAGCCAGGATTCAAGAGCAGTACTTGTGATCGCTCGCTTCTTATGTTAATTGATTGTTCTTAATTGCAAAGCAGACCACAATACAGATCAATGGGTGAGCTACTTGGAAAATGGAGTCTCATCAGGAAATCAGACAGAAGTGTTCATCTTTATAGAAACTTCAAAACAAAGAAAAAGCTGCCCTGAAAAGTTCAGAATGCTAAATTCATTGTTCATCAAGCTAGTGTGTGTGGTGCTAACAATAGTTGCTTGTTTCTTCTTTTCCTTTGATCGGTGTAAGCATGATTATGATGAGGATGTTTGTCTCAAAGCGCTCACCATTTAGAGATAGCACATACAACAGATAGTCTGTGATCTATTTATAGAGAGCATCGTCTTAGTCCCTTGTCTAAACCGTGTTGGCTAATAGAATTAGGTGCGAGTGTTTAGTCAATTGTGAGGAATTACCTGTTTCGAGGTGAAGCTACTAATTTGGTCCTTTGGAAGTGGGTTATATATATTCTCAATGGGTTCGTTTGGGGACAGCTGCTGGGGGCTGCTGCTGGGTCCTGCTGCTGGAAATTGAGAAGCTGTCTGCTGATGGTTTTACAGAAGCTGACAGCTGCTGGTTTAGTGTTTGGTGGATTGTGTTTTAAAAAGTAGAGGGGAAATTGAGAAGCTGTCAGCTGATGATTTTGTAAAAGCTGTCAGCTGCTGGTTTTGGGTGTTTGGTGGTTTTGGGTGTTTGGTGGAAACCTGCTGATTTTAAAAATTGAGAAGTTGTCAGCTGCTGGAAGCTTGAGAAGCTGTGTCCCCAAACGACACCAATGTCTGATGCTCAGATGGAGTACCAAGTTTTGCAATTTATGTAAAGGTGTAAGAAGTCTTTATTTTTATTATTTTTGAAAAAAGCAACCTATAATATCAACCAAAATCCATAATTCAAGCAAGTAAAACCGAACTTTGAAAACCACATCTTCACCTCCTTCGGAGAGCATGACTAATGTACAAGCTGATGAGCAACTAAATCACAAGACCTAAAGGCAAAACCCACCGAACAAAATGAGTGATATCATTAACTACAATCTTAGCCAACAGGAAAAGTGACCAAAACCCGATGGTAAGAGGACTCGCAAATTCGATCCTGCAGGAGACTGATTTGGCAGTCCCAGTCAGCAGTTGATTGGACTGTTTTGTTGACTGGACTGTCTTTTTATTATATTAACTTTAAATGCTTGTAACTTTTAATATATAAGTCCAAAATAAAAAAAAATTATACCACTGTCCATCTAAATTCATGCTCTTCAAAACAAGACCAATCATGGATATGTTTTGATAACTTTGAAAAAAAATCTATTTTTACATGTGTATGATGATACACTAAAATGATAATATGATTCATTAATTTTAATATTATGATTCATTAAAATTGATATTATCATCCATTAACTAATAAGTGGTGAATTAGATTACAAATTTCGGAACCAATAAAAAATCATTATTGTTTTGTAGTGTATTATTATTGTTGTATGGTTTATTTTAAACCTTATACGATGAATTATATATTTTTCATACATACCAAATATTGTTTTGTGTTGTATTATTGTGTAATTTTTTTTATTTTATATGTTTGTGGTGATACACTAAAATGGAGATATGATTCATTAATATTGATATTATGATTCATTAAAATTGATATTATGATTAATTAACTAATAAGTGATGAATTAAATAACAAACTCCGGAACCGATAAAAAAATCATTATGGTTTCTAGTATTATTATTGTATTGTAATGTATTTTAAACCTTATATGGTGAATCATTTTTTCTTACCTATCAAATATTGTTTTGTGTTGTATTATTGTTTAAAATTTTTATTTTTATATGTTATTGATGATACACTAAAATTATGGTATGATTCATTAAATTTGATATTATGATTCATTGAAATTGGTATTTTGATTCATCAACTAATAAGTGGTGGATTAGATAAAAAACTTTGAAACAAATGCTGAATCATTATTGTTTTGTGGTGTATTATTAATGTTATATGGTGTATTTTAAACTGTATGTGGTGAATCATAAGTGTTGTTGATATATGTTGATATGTACATGTAACTGACATAAATTTTTAAACTTATCAAAACATATCCATGATTGGTCTTGTTTTAAAGAGCTTGAATTTCGATAAACAATGGTGCAAATATTTATTATTTTGGACTTATGGTTTAAAAGTTATAATCATTTATGACAATCAAATGTTGTTTGTTTTTTTTATTTAAGAAAATCAATGAGTGTCGCTTTGTTCCGCTCTCCCCTTTAATATAATATTTAAAATGCTTAAAAAATGCTGACATGTACTTTCTTTTCTAGAGTGGCATGTGCTGCACCGAATATAGAATGGACGTCCCGCACATTCGCTAGTCTGAAGAGGACTTGGGGATGCAAGTAGTGTTAATTTGTTTTGAAAATAAGAGGTATACTATCTATATCTAATAGCTTCTCTAGTGTTTTAGTAATCTTTATGTCTGTTTAGTTTATGTGAGTATTCTATGTCGGACATCTGTTAATTTCTTTTCAGTCGTATACTCCCTCCGTCCTGAATTGACCGTCCTGTTTACTATTTGGACATGTCGTTTGACTTCAATTTTTAACATATAAGATAAATTAATTTTGAAAATTTAAGTTTTGCATACGATTCCTTACATGATAAACTATATGTTACAAAATTTAGTTTTATAAAATTATTTTATCTTATATGCTTAACATTGAAGTGTAAAAATGTGCCATAAAACAAACAAGACGGTCAATTCAGGACGGAGGGAGTATTAATTACCAGTCACATGTTAATTGCCTTTTTACTTGTCCTGGGTAATATTAATTACCAGTCACTTGTTAATTGTCTTTTTACTTGTTTTGGGCAATACAAATAGGAGTTTCCTTATTCTTTTCCTTTATGTGTGTATATATATTTGTATATCGCAAGCTTATAATACACAATCAATATGAATCTATTCTTTAGCACTCCGCTTCTCTTTTGCTCGCTACCTAATCTCAAACGCAAATTCGTAGCTGGCCCTTGCGCCATGCTATAAGGTGGCGATGACTTTTTTTGTCCTTTTGTGTTGGTGTGTAGTTTCTGCCACATGTTAATACTCTATTGGAGATAAAATAAAGGAAAAAGAAAAAAAAAGAGGGAATAAGATGGAAAAGGAGACGCGCATACAACAGGAAGTATGTGAGGAGGAGAGAGAAACTAATTTTTTTTTCAAAATATCATAACTTATATAATATAAGTGCAAAAATAAAACAAATTATACAATTGTTCATCATTTTTCATACTCTTCAAAACAAGATGCATCATGGATATGTTTTGGTAAACTTGATAAATTTTAAATTGTTTGTATGTACATATTTTTGAAGATTAATTATGAATCTTAAGTTTAAGAAAAGTGAATCAAAGGTTGTTAAAAGTGAATCAAAAGTTGTGAAAAAGTGAATCAGAGAGTTGCTTAAAGTGAATAAGAGGTTTAAAAAAAGTGAATCTCATAAACAGAGATTGTTTAACTAAAGTGATTCTGATTGGTTGACTAATGTGAATCAGAGGTTTTAAAGAAGTGAATCACAAGTGTTACAAAGTGAATGAGAGTAATAGGAGTAAATTTCGTAAGCATATATTGTTTTACTAAAGTGATTAAGAGGTTTAAGAAATGTGAATCAGAGGTTTTATACAGTGAATCATGCGTTTAAGAAAAGAGAATCAAAGGTTTAAGAAAAGTGATTCTCGTAAATAGAGATTGTTTTAACTAAAGAGAATAAGAGGTTTAAGAAAAGTGAATCAAAGGTTTAAGAAAAGTGATTCTCGTAAATAGAGATTGTTTTAACTAAAGAGAATAAGAGGTTTAAGAAAAGTGAATCAAAGGTTTTTTTTAAAGGTGAATCAAAGGTTTAAGAAAAGTGAATATTTTGTTTAATACTAGTAAAAGTTAATCCTACCACAAACTTATGCGAGAACGGTATGAAATTTTCATTGATTGAAAGTGAATCATTTGAAAAAAAGTGAATCATTCTTATGGTCGTTAGACCCTAAACCCTGCACTACAAACTATAAAAATGCATTCGATGTTTTTTAACTTTCCTAGGGTGGTTTTTAGAGTGTTTAGGGTAAGATTCATTTTGTTAATGAATAAGGTTCAATTTATTGTTAAAGAAGATTCATTTTGTTAATGAATAAGATTCACTTTAAAAATATGTAGTATATACTCTTTCTAACAACATAAAATTTAAGTTTACCAAAACATATCCATGATGCATCTTGTTTTGAAGAGCACGAAAAATGATGAATAATTGTATAAGTTTTATTATTTTTGCACTTTTATTTTGTAAGTTATAACATTTTAAAAAAAGTATTATTTTCTCTCTCCTACTAATAAATCAACTCCCAGCCCACCCAAACTCCCTTCCGTGCGTGCGCGTGTCTTTTTCCCCCTTTTTTCTTTTCCTTCTACTTTTTTTCCTTTATTTATTTTTTCACATTTATTCAGCCAACCACACATATGTTGTCTCCATACTACACCCTGGCGCAAGTTCCAGGGTCGTCGTTCCGATCTCTAATCAGTTTACTCCGCTCCTCTCTTCACCATCCCTGCTCATCCCTGCTCTCAAATCGATCTAGACGATTAGTCGTCTCTCATGGTATTAGAGCCACTGGATTAATCACAGGGAAAGCAAAAGCAACAAGGAGGATCTTTCCAATTGAAGGAAGACATAGGACAAAGAAACTGAGGTCGGGTCTAGTAAAAAGGGTGATTTTGCCCTAGATTCGTCCGACCCTTTGTACATTCACTCATCCGAAAATTTAACCCTCAATCTGTCCCATCATTTGATGGAAACAGTTTCAAGATGTGGAAACGTAAAATGCTGATAACAATTCAGGCCAAGAATAAAGGTGGAATTCTCGACAAGACCCTCATCAGACTTGTCGCTGATCAATCTAGAAGTATCACTTGGGAATAGATGTAATGGCCTCTTGATGTCCTGGTTGCTATAGGTTCCATTGAAAGGGACACCGCAAATGGCATCACCTTCTGCAAAACATCCCATGGATGTGGATAATCTCTGCCCAGGTATGATGAGGTGAATCGGACCATAAAATTTAATTTGAAGAAAGAACTATCCGACCTTCACCAAGGACCTGACAACGTTAACACTTATTTTACAAAACTGAAGCAGATGTGGGATGAAATTGATGCATCTGTTGTTGTTCCCAAATGTACTTGTCAGGGCTGCAAATGCAAATATGTGGACGAGGTGGAAAAGATGTTAGAAGAAGAAAAGGTTATGAATTTCTTGATGGGGTTTAATGAAAGATTTCTCAACATCAGAGGAAACATCCTCATGATGTCTTCACTCCCAAGTATTAACGCTGCTTATGCTCTTGTTCTACACGAGGAAAGTCAGAAGAGTTGGAGAAAGTAGCGGATCCAGAAATTTATTTAGGAGGTAAATTTTTTTTGACACTTACATTCTTTAAAACATTATGCTATTTTGTATTTTTTTTCAAAAATTTATAAGAGTATTTTACAAAATTTTATAAATTTCGGGGGACTAGAGCCCCCTAGCCTCCTCCTGGATCCACCTCTGGTCAGAGAGACTCAAGAAAGGGTACAAAATATTATTCAACTTAAGATGACATTTTCTTCGCTAATAGTGCCACTGGATCTTACTCTAGAAACAAGGAAGGAAGTGGTGGAAAAGGTCAAGGGAACAGTGGACATAAAGGTACAATGAAGTGTACAAACTATAGAAAAACTGGACATAACACATATGACTACTGGGGAGTTCAACCTCACTGTAGTCACTATGGAAAGGCTAAGCATATTGCCTCTGTATGTTAAGAATTAACTCCTCATTCTCAAAAGGATTCCAGAAAGAGATCCAAAGCTGGTAGAAAGGAAAATACTGATTTAATGTCTTCACTTGGGGGTCTTACCAATGAGCAATACAAGGATCTAATTGGACATCCACAAAGAACTAGGCTGATATTGTAGAACAAGTCAGCAAGGATGTGTACCTTTGCTGGTAAATTCTCTTTTCATAGTTTTTGTCTAAACATAAGAAGAGATAATGAAAGTTGAGGCAAATCAACTCGTGGATTCTTGATTCCAGGCTTTAGACCTCTTCACCAGTAAAAAGGAAACCTTGATGATTGAGGTTAAGGTGAACAATTAATCATACCATTACTTTACATGATAGAGTGAATCCTCTCCATTACCACCTCAGGGGATGTGGCCTTAACTAGAAATTTGAGCAGTGAAGTTAGGATTTGGGATAGAGAAAGATGGTCTATATCTTCTGGATGCTGAAGCTTTGGAGCAGTATGTAGAACACAAGAGCTTGAGAAGAGGGAAAACATAGGGAGTCAGAAGTAGTCATAAGGATGTTACTTTCTAGCATTAGAAATAGGGTCGTGCCCCCTGGATAATCTAGTGAGATTAGGTGTAATAAAAAGGATGTATATACCTCTGGATTTATTTTGTGACTCGTGTTTTAAGGCAAAAAGACATAAATTTCCTTTTTTATATCTGAGTACATAAATGTAGACCGTTTTTTAGTTAATCCACATAGACGTGTGGGGTACCAACTCGATTAACAATAAATGGCAAGCATGATGGAAAAGTATGTAAGCCAAAGAAATCCTTATATGAGTTGAAGCATGCCTCAAGGCAATGGTATGTATAGCTTACAAATTTTGTTGACATGCTTGGATACACAACATCCCAGAATGATTATTCATTTTTCTCCAAGAAAGACGAAAACCTTGTTGTTTTCCTCGGGGTATATGTTAATGAACATCTCCTTTACGGGAATGATCATAAAGGCATGCTTGCCTTAAAACAACAATCAGATGCTGAGTTTAAGATCAAAGATCTTAGTTGTCAGCATAATTTTCTCGATATTGAGTTCCTGTGTACAAACTATGACATCGTTATGACACAAAAAAAAGTTTTATCATGAGTTGATTGATGAACTTGGTCTTACTAACTACAAGGCCGTTTTTGGCCCCGTACCTTCCAATATCATGTTACTCTCTCAAGATGGTGATCCAATGCCCAACCCAACCCTCTATCGTCGTCTGTTAGGAAAATTGAATTATTTGGGTGATGAGTGTCCACATGAGCATATGATTTAGTGGAGTATTTAATATGTTTTATCAACACTTTTCTTGCTCATTTCTTCACTCTAGCTAGTTTTCCTCTAGTTGGTTTTTTATTGTTGTTTTACAAATATAATGATTAAACATGAAGAATAACATAGCTAGGAGCAAAGTAGACTAAGAGAGGAACGTGTGGGCACAAACCAATATGAATCAGAGCTAAAACGAAGAAGATAGATAGTTTTGAAAAATGATCTCCCTATAGAACCGTGCCAGTGGGTCGATCGGGCTTAATTTCTGGTCAGAATTCACCTCCGGGCTTCGACCGCCCCAGTGGGTGGTTGGGACGAAGTTTAGCTCTCAAGTTTAGACCGCCCCAGTGGGTCGGTTAGACAAAAATTTTGTCCAGATTCCCATTTTTAAATGAAGAGAAAGAGAGGAGAGAGAGAGGGGAGTTGAATCAGAACCAAAATGCAACATCAAGAAGAGCAAAAAGAGAAGAGAAGAATAAGAGAAGGAAGAGGAGGAAGACTCCATCTCCATTGAAGATCCCATGTGTAACGCCCCATTTTCTACCAACTGTTATCACGTGGTGTGATAGACAGAGTGCACAAATAAAACGCGGAAGCAAATAAAAGTCTTACAAGAGCGTTACCGCCACACTCACAACCTCTGTGAGTGCCTAGGCTTATTACAACAATCCAAACCCAAAATAAAAGTCTGAATAATAAACATTCCTGAAAACCTTAAACAAACTAGGTGGAAGTCTCTAATCTCCAAGTCTTCCCCACGCTCTCGTGCAGCTCCAAAGCTTCACTAGTATTCTTCATCTACGGTCATTTGAAAACAACACAAAGAAGGGACCGCAGGGCAAAGCCATAAAACGTCAGCAAAACGCTGAGTAAATCCAAGTCAAGATCAAGAAAATAGGATATCAAAGTAGATATAGATACATCATCAACTCAAGCATTTAACAACTGCAAAATAAGTTCAGAACGTAAAGAGTTCATAAATCACCTTGTGGTAACAAGACCACTGTTAATCTTTTCTCACCATTTAATTCATAACGTGGGACAAATCCCGATCATAAAGGCGATCCAACCTATCCTTCCACCACGTAAGGACCCTAAAAGATGTGCACACCCCCTATAGTACCTTTAAACTATAGAGTAGAAATCCTGACGCAAACTCAAGGAGCCCGCGGCGTACCAAGAGTTAAAACGGGCAAACGTACCCAATCATCATATATTTATATCTCTCATAAACCAAGTTTGAATAAGTCAAGTATCCAATAATACTTTTCCACAAATGAACAATACAATTCAACCACCAAGTTCTTAAATAAAGAACACAAACAAGCACAAGGCTTAAATCACTTTCACCACTTAGAAGATCCACTTAGTACAAAGGTAAAATTTTATCAAAACACCAAGGTACTTTCAATGAGTATCATCCAAGCATCACTTCAACTCATATACTTAAGATTAAAACAACCAAAATATAAGTTACAAGTTGGGCCATAGTCATAAGACCACAAAACATATTTGTCACCATAAAAAGCTTAGAACTCATTTCGACTTCTTAAAGACGTGACCAATTCGCTAACCAAATGACTTCTAAAAATAGAGCGAATAGGTGCAATAGATAGAGGTTCAAATCAGTAGAGATTGATATGTAATAATAGAAATTTGGATGAGTAAAACTCCCTAAACACATGTTACAAGTTAGGGTATCACAAATTACGTTTTTCCACCTTTAAGGCTAGTTGGTTGAAATACTCAGTTCGACCTCTTAAGGCGTAGCGAATTTAACTATCCAAATGATGTCGAAAATAGAGAGAATAGGTTCATTGGATAGAGGATTCAAATACCTACAGATTGATAGGTATTAATAGAAAAATGGATGAGTATAGCCTTCTAAATCCTTCTCACAAGTTAGGGGATCTTAAAGCACGTTTTTCCCCCTTACGTCTAACTTTCACCAAGATTTAGGGTACCTACGAACCCAAATAAATTGTATAGCTTGGAAGGGATCATAGACAATGGAATTACCTTGAATATTATTGGCTCAAACTCCCAAAAAGCCTTGGCAACTTGCTAGATGGCACAAACTCCACAAGGCTCCTCAAATTGCCTTTCCTTGCGCACAGAAATCTATTGCCTTATAACAAGAGCTTTCGGTAAGGTTTTTGAATGGGGTTTTAGCCCAAAATGAAGAGGATTCAATGAAGATTAATTTGGGATTGGTTTTACCTGAAGATAGGCTCGAAGAACAAGCTTACTAGATCAAACTTTCTCGAACTCAGAAACTGTCTTTTGTGACTTCTTCACCTTCCCTTGCACTTTCCTTTGACCCTAGGCTCTCTTGGTGATTGTAAAAGGACTTGGGAATGTCCAGAGAGTAAGGGTGAGTGTTAGAGGTCGTGGCTCATGGTTTATATAGGGAAGATATGGAGTACAAGCCTTAGAGTGCTAGACATCATTTCTGGCCAGATTTGTATCTTTGTAATAATGCTTGCTTTAGACAGCATTATAGTGCTCCATTAATTCCTCCACTTGAATACATTATTAGTCTACCATCAGGGCCTTTAGAAGATGCTCAATCCAATTCATAAACTAGCTAAAGTAAGGCAGAACAAGAGGTGGAAAACAAAAGAAGAATTTGTGCTTTATGAAAAGTTGTAATGGCACATGTGGCTGGCTACTTGATTGCCTTGCTGCTACTTTCTCTTCTTATATTTTATGTAATGGGCATGTTCTATGTCTGATAATGGAGGTTACCTAACATGTAAGGGACCCAAAGATGCTAAAGGAAGAAATTATATAAGCTAAAGACTTGATGTGTTGGAAAGTAGTGCTGAAATGGTGGGAGAGGTGGGTATGGACGAATTTTGTATGCCATTTACCTCTCTTTTTTTTGCTTTGTCAACACATGTAACTTGGTAGATTGATGTGGTAACTAAGGTAGGTAATTACCATGAAGAGATAATGGGTAAAAACTACAAATTGGAATCATATAAAACAACCTTTCTTAGGTAACTTTCTTCGGTAAATTTCCAAGTTACCTTGCCAAGAGATTTCACCTTCTATACTACTACCATCTCATGGTAATATTTAGGACTTCTAATAGCCTTAAATAATATACAATCTAGCTTAATTCACCTTAAAGAGTACTTTAAGGGGTTAATAAGTTAATACCTCTTTTTAGTGTCAAAAATGACCGAGGTAAAAACCGGATTTTTACTGAGGTAAGTTCTTGGCCAAAACTTGAGCTTTTGTGAAGGCTATAATTCTAAGGAGTGAATATCTATTTACTAGACCATTAATGCCTAGTAAAAGTCAAGGTTATACTAAGGTAAAAATTCTAAGGAACGATTAACTTTTTACTAAGCCGTTAATGCCTAGTAAAATCTCCTCGTAAAAACTTTCGTAACTTTGGGGTATTTCATTCACCCCCCCTTAAAAACAAACTTCGCCCTCGAAGTTTCTTATCTCTATAGATTTCTACCGAAGCTATCAGTAGCTAATCCATTCTCAAATCTCAACTTCATTCATAGCAATTAATTTCCTGATAATACATGTAATACCTGTACTAAGTGATAGTCACGAAGGAAAGGTCAGTGGACTTACCCTCCCTTAAATTTTAAGTCACGACCCCGTGACTTCTATACCAAAGTTAATGCTCACCAAAAAGTTCGGGCTATCTCTTCCTCATTGAGTCTTCCGTTTCCCAAGTAGCTTCTTCTACCTTGTTGTTCCTCCAAAGCACTTTTACCATCTTGATGGCTTTTGTTCTGGTTTCTCTGACTTTGGAGTCTAGTATCTCGATTGGAACCTCCTCGTATGTCAGAGATGGGTCCATTTGCACTGCCTCTTTGAATGACGTGCGAAGGATCGTGGACGTACTTCTTCAGTTGAGATACGTGAAAAACATTATGTACCTTGTCCAATTCCATAGGTAATGCTAAACGATATGCCAAGGATCCAACTTTTTCCAGAATGTCGTAAGGTCCAATGAATTTTGGGCTCAGTTTCCCTTTCCTCCCGAACCTCATTACTCCTCTGGTTGGTGATACTTTCAGAAATACCTTTTCACCAACTTCAAACTCTAAAGGTTTCCTCTTTAAGTCGGCATAGGACTTTTGTCGATCCTGAGCTGCTTTCATCCTCTGCTGAATCAGTCGAACTTGGCTGACCATTTCTTCAATCATATCCGGGCCCAATGTTACCGTTTCTGAGATGTCGTTCCAACACAATGGAGTCCTACACTTCCTTCCGTACAGTGCTTCATACGGTGCCATCCCTATACTACTGTGATAGCTATTGTTGTAAGAGAATTCAATCAGGTGTAGGTGGTCAATCCATGCTCCCTGATAGTCCATCATGCAGGATCTTAACATGTCTTCTAACGTCTGAATGGTTCTTTCAGTCTGTCCGTCTGTCGCTGGGTGGAATGCAGTACTTAGTTTCAGCTTTGATCCCATTGCTTTCTGGAAACTCTGCCAGAATCTACTAAGGAATCTTGAGTCTCTATCGGATACGATGCTAGAAGGACTCCATGATATCTGACGATCTCCTTGATGTATGCATCAACTAGCTTCTCCATCGTCCAAGTGTCTTTCATTGGAATGAATCTGGCGGTCTTAGTCAAACGGTCGACCACAACCCAGATCTGGTTCATTCCCGACCTTGTCAGTGGTAGTCCTACTATGAAGTCCATGGATATTGAATCCCATTTCCAAGTCGGAACTTCTAGTGGTTGTACTAGTCCTCCTGGTCGACTGTGCTCGAATTTCACCTTTTGGCAAGTGAGACATCGTGCCACAAATTCAGCTATTTCTCTTTTCATCCCTGGCCACCAAAAATGTTGTTTTAGGTCTTTGTACAGTTTATTTCCTCCTGGATGTACTGAATATGGGGTTTGGTGTGCCTCCCTCATCAGCATGGTTTTGATATCGTCACAACTCTTGGGAATACACCATCGTCCCTTGAATCTCAAGCTTCCATCCTCGTGTAGCTTGAAGTCTGGAGCGTCTCCTCCTGCCATTTTCTTCTTTATATGATCGAGCTTCTCATCGCCTACTTGCTTTGCTCGGATTTCTTTGAACAAGTCTGGCGAGACGTCATCTGGTATAACCCATTTGTTTGATTTGTCCTTCTATCAATCATTTCAATGTTCAGCTTCCGAAAGTCTCTGCATAAGTCATCTGGAAGGATCCACATAGCCTGAGCTGCATGACTTCTCTTTCGACTCAATGCATCTGCCACGAGGTTAGCTTTTCCTTCGTAGTACTGGATCTCCAGGTCGTAGTCCTTGACAAACTCTAACCACCTTCTTTGCCTCATATTCAGCTCCTTCTGAGTGAATATGTACCTTAAGCTCTTGTGATCCGTGAATATCTTGCAGGTGACTCCGTACAAGTAGTGCCTCCAAATTTTCAAGGCAAAAACTACTGCTGCTAGTTCCAGGTCGTGCGTTGGGTAGTTTTGCTCGTGCGTCTTTAATTGTCTTGAAGCATAGGCTATCACCCTTTTATTCTGCATCAAGACACATCCCAAGCCGTTCTTCGATGCGTCGCAATAAACCTCCAGTCCCTTGGTTCCTTCTGGTAGAGTCAATATTGGGGCTGACGTCAACCTGTCCTTCAGCTGCTGGAATGATTGTTCGCAACTATCATCCCACTCGAATCCTACTGCTTTTTTCATCAGGTTCGTCATGGGTCTGGCAATCTTTGAGAAATCTTTCACGAACTTCCTATAATAGCCTGCGAGTCCTAAGAAGCTTCTGACTTCTGTAACATTCGTAGGGCGAGGCCAACTTTTTACTGCTTCAATTTTTGAGGGATCTACTGCAATACCTTCACTTGAGATGATGTGGCCTAAAAATGCAACTTTCCTCAGCCAAAATTCGCATTTTGACAGCTTGGCATACAACTTGTGCGCTCTTAGGACTTCCAACACTTTCCTCAGGTGTTCCGCATGGTCCTCTTGGTCCTTGGAGTATATCAGGATGTCGTCGATGAATACAACGACGAAGTTGTCCAAATACTGGCTGAATATCCTGTTCATTAAATCCATGAACACTGCTGGTGCATTGGTCAAGCCGAATGGCATCACGGTAAACTCGTAATGGCCGTATCGTGATCGAAAAGCTGTCTTCGGTATATCTTCCTCCGCCACTCTGATCTGGTGGTATCCCGACCTCAGGTCTATCTTAGAGAAAACACTTGCTCCCTTCAATTGGTCGAATAAATCATCGATCCTGGGCAGTGGGTACTTGTTTTTCACTGTTACCTTGTTCAATTCTCGGTAGTCGATGCATAGACGGAGACTTCCGTCTTTCTTCTTCACGAATAACACCGGTGCTCCCCAGGGCGATACGCTTGGCCTGATGTAGCCCTTCTCCAGTAATTCTTCCAATTGGGTCTTTAACTCCCTCATCTCGATTGGCGCCATCCGGTATGGTGCCTTCGCAATAGGTCCGGTCCCCGGCACCAAGTCGATGTAGAATTCTACTTCCCTTCTTGGAGGCATTCCAGGTATTTCTTCTGGGAACACGTCCGGGTACTCAGCAATAACTGGAATCTTGGCAGCTCGTTCTCTTCCTCCTTCGTGTCTTGTACATAACAAAGGAAGACCTGTTTTCCTTTTCTGATCTCCGCCGCCATGGTCATAGCCGAAATCTTTGCTCCTGGCTGTCTGGCCGCCCTCTTGTATGACACCCTTTGTCCTGAGGGACCCTTCAATTATTTTCTGCTCGAAGCAGTTTAGGCGTGCCTTGTACCGTTGCATCCAATCCATTCCCAATATAATGTCGAACTCTAGCCCCTTGAATACTATCAAGTCTACTGGGAATTCTACCTCCTTAATAGTTATGTTCAAGTTTTCTACTACTTCCGAACATCTAATCTTTTCCCCCGAGGGTATAGTCACGCATACGTCCAAACAAGTACTCCTAGGCAGATTTATCTTCTCCATAAATGTAGTAGATACGAAAGAGTACGTAGCACCCGAGTCGAATAAAATAATTGCTTCCAAGCCATGAACAGGGAATGTACCTGTGATCACATTTCCTTGAGCACGGGCCTCCGACGCGTTCACGTTTCGTGCCCATTTCCTGTACTGGTTCCCTTCAGCAGGTTTGCTGGTCTGACCTCCTTCACCTCCGTAGGTTGTCTTGGGGTTGCCCTGGTTGAATGTTTGCTGGGGGCATACCCCTTTGAAGGATTTGGACTCCGGGTTTCGAAAACACTCGAACGACCTGTGTCCCAGCTTTCCACAGTAAAAACAAGTAATTTGTTTACCTTCACAGTCTGTCCCGAGTGGTTCTTTTGGCACTTCCTGCAGAAGAAAGTCCTCCGTTCGGGGCCATAGGAGCCTTGCTTTTCCCCTGTTTGTTTTTTGGCCATAGTTTGGCTTCTTCGCTCTGGCTCATTCTCTGTTTCCTTATGAAGTCTTTCTTAGCTCCCTCCTGGAACTCTCTCTTAATATGTTACTATCTCTACCTAGGCAGTGTACCTATCGTTTTGCGGAATAGTGAATTGAGTGGGGTTGTCGATCTCAGGGACCTCGTTCAATTAATTGACAATTTATTTACTAACCGAGAAAATTAAACTAAGAAAACAGGAAACGTCACTTTTTCAGGTTTTACTTAATCTAATATAAAGAATTACTAAACAACCTAACATAAAATAATGAAACAGTAAAAAGATAAAAATAAACTAAATAAAGGAATAAAGACTGAAACTTTAAATCTAAAGAAGCACCCCGGATTGTTCTACAAACCTTCACTTCATTAATCTATCAATAAACTCTTCCCTAATTCTGCAATAAACTCAGGAATTATAAATAGTTCGTTGACCGGCCTGTACAACGAACCCTAACTAACTGAAATAACAAGCCGCAAACCATGCCCAAGTTATCAAGTTAATAGCATTAAACACAATTCCTATTGGAGACAGATTAACCTATAGGCAAACCATGCTTCTAGTCGTTAATCCGGTTTAACTTCCTATGTCTTGTTAACTAATCTCAGCGCCGCATTTTGATTAGAAAACTACAAATATTACTTTAATAATTAGCTAGAAATAAAGCGCATGAAGAACAGGAATTAAACTACTGCAATTATAATAAGAAGAAAAATACAAAATAAACATAAAGATTCGGTTTGCTACCCCAACCCGGGGAGCTAAACTAACTACACAAACATAATTATAAAAGATAACAAATATAATGGAAGTGGTGTGGTGCGGTGAAAGTGTGCGTGACGGTGGCGTGAATGTGGTCGTGGTGGTTGATGGTAATGGCGATGGGATGATGGTAATTGGATGAAGGTGGTAATGTGAATGCTACAGAGGCATGATTGTTGATGATGTTACGGTGATGGTGATGAAGAGAGGCGTAAGCCTCCTGTATGGAGCGTGAGTGAGCTGGAGGCAAGAGCCCCTCTCCTCAGGCGTGTGAGCTTGTCCAATATGTCTTGGATGGGTGAATATATAGCAGTTACCATGTTTATCAGTTGATAAAATATTTTTATCTTCCAAAGATCTTGATAAAGCGTAGCTTGGAACCATTGCTGGTATTGGTCCAAAGTAATAGGCTGAATGATGGTCTTACGTGTTGTTTATGGGCCGTTGTTTTCCATTTTGTTTGTACGAGACCGACCAAACTCCAAGCCTGCATTGTATATTCCTTTTGGACAAATAATCAAGTCCAAATGCACTTTCCATGTCAGCCCCATTCAGCAATAGAAAATCCCATCTTCTATTTGTATGTTGTACGTACAGCTGCTATGTACTTCATGGGTCAAAGAGCTCCATGCTGCTCACGTCCAACTCCATGCAGCAGCCCACCACAAGAAGTGATCGTGGTGTATGGCTGAAATCAACAAGACTATATACCTCTTAGTGCAAGCGTGATTATATAAAATGATGGTGATAAATATAATATATATATGTGTTGTAATCCTTATGAGAAAATCTATACATTTCCTAGACTTTTCACTGCATTAGACATATAAAATATCAGTTCACATAAACATAAATCTAAGGAAAAACATATGATAAGTGTAAAATATGACATAATTTGTTATGAAAATAGGAAGAATTAAAGCCCTAAAAATAGATATATTTACACTTATCAGCAGCCTTCTCGTATGTGTTGCATGGTCTCGAAGTTGAATCTGCCATCAGTTCACGGATTCGGAAGTTGAGTCCTATCCTGAACTTTCTGGCCTTGGTCCCTTCGTCTGGAACGATGAATGGAGCGAACCTTGCAAGCTCCAGAAACTTGGTCCTGTATTCTGACACAGTCATGGACCGTTGTTGCAGGTTCAAGAATTCTTGTTGCTTCTTCTCCCTTAGGTGGTCAGGGTAGAACCGCGTCCTCATGAGCTCCTTCAACTCGGCCATCCGAAGTCTGGTTGTTCGCCGTGAACATCTTGTACCGCTCCCCACCATAGGTCCGCCTCTTCCTTGAAGTAGTAGGTAGCACATCCCACTCTTCTGTCAGCTGGGCTGTTCGTTGCCTTGAACACCTTGTGAACTGTCGAATCCAGCTCTAGTTTTTGGGGATCCTCCTCCCCATGGTAGTATCTGGGCCTCATTGCAGCGATTTGTCTCATGATGTTGTTCCCTCCATTGTGCCCTCATTTTGGATTTGGGCCATTGCTGTTGCCATAGCTTGGGCCATTTCTTGGATGCGTCCTCCCATCTTGAAGATTTAAGAATATCGGTTTTCTTAGTACCCTAGGTACTCTAGTTAACTTAACCTCTACTTGTTCTAGTAAGCAAAGGTATCACACAATTCTAGAACTTTTAAGCAATCACCCAGTAGGACATACCTGATTCTGTTCCATGTCCCTGCAGATTAGTCACAGACATCACAATAGCTAAAGTGACGATCCTCACATGCGTCCCAGTTTCCCCATCCTAGGTTCATTTAGATCCTAGTTCTTTAATCAGAGCGTCCTTGCTCTGATACCACTTTGTAACGCCCCATTTTCTACCAACTGTTATCACGTGGTGTGATAGACAGAGTGCACAAATAAAACGCGGAAGCAAATAAAAGTCTTACAAGAGCGTTACCGCCACACTCACAACCTCTGTGAGTGCCTAGGCTTATTACAACAATCGAAACCCAAAATAAAAGTCTGAATAATAAACATTCCTGAAAACCTTAAACAAACTAGGTGGAAGTCTCTAATCTTCAAGTCTTCCCCACGCTCTCGTGCAGCTCCAAAGCTTCACTAGTATTCTTCATCTACGGTCATTTGAAAACAACACAAAGAAGGGACCACAAGGCAAAGCCATAAAACGTCAGCAAAACGCTGAGTAAATCCAAGTCAAGATCAAGAAAATAGGATATCAAAGTAGATATGGATACATCATCAACTCAAGCATTTAACAACTGCAAAATAAGTTCAGAACGTAAAGAGTTCATAAATCACCTTGTGGTAACAAGACCACTGTTAATCTTTTCTCACCATTTAATTCATAACGTGGGACAAATCCCGATCATAAAGGCATCCAACCTATCCTTCCACCACGTAAGGACCCTAAAAGATGTGCACCCCCCTATAGTACCTTTAAACTATAGAGTAGAAATCCTGACGCAAACTCAAGGAGCCCGCGGCGTACCAAGAGTTAAAACGGGCAAACGTACCCATCATCATATATTATATCTCTCATAAACCAAGTTTGAATAAGTCAAGTATCCAATTATACTTTTCCACAAATGAACAATAAATCAATTCTACCACCAAGTTCTTAAATAAAGATCACAAACAAGCACACGGCTTAAATCACTTTCATCACTTAGAAGATCCACTTAGTACAAAGGTAAAGTTTTATCAAAACACCAAGGTACTTTCAATGAGTATCATCCAAGCATCACTTCAACTCATATACTTAAGATTAAAACAACCAAAATATAAGTTACAAGTTGGGCCATAGTCATAAGACCACAAAACATATTTGTCACCATAAAAAGCTTAGAACTCATTTCGACTTCTTAAAGACGTGACCAATTCACTAACCAAATGACTTCTAAAAATAGAGCGAATAGGTGCAATAGATAGAGGGTTCAAATCAGTAGAGATTGATCTGTAATAATATAAATTTGGATGAGTAAAACTCCCTAAACTCGTGTTACAAGTTAGGGTATCACAAATTACGTTTTTCCACCTTTAAGGCTAGTTGGTTGAAATACTCAGTTCGACCTCTTAAGGCGTAGCGAATTTAACTATCCAAATGATTTCAAAAAATAGAGAGAATAGGTTCATTGGATAGAGGATTCAAATCCCTACAGATTGATAGGTAATAATAGAAAAATGAATGAGTATAGCCTTCTAAATCCTTCTCGCAAGTTAGGGGATCTTAAAGCACATTTTTCCCTCTTAGGTCTAACTTTCACCAAGATTTAGGGTACCTACTAACCCAAATAAATTGTATAGCTTGGAAGGGATCTTAGACAATGGAATTACCTTGAATATTCTTGGCTCAAATTCCCAAAAGGACCTTGGAAACTTGCTAGATGGCACAAACTCCACAAGGCTCCTCAAATTGCCTTTCCTTGCGCACATAAATCTATTGTCTTATAACAAGAGCTTTCGGTAAGGTTTTTGAATGGGGGTTTAGCCCAAAATGAAGAGTATTCAATGAAGATTAATTTGGATTGGTTTTACCTGAAGATAGGCTCGAAGAACAAGCTTACTAGATCAAACTTTCTCGAACTCATAAACTATCTTTTGTGACTTCTTCACCTTCCCTTGCACTTTCCTTTGACCCTAGGCTCTCTTAGTGATTGTAAAAGGACTTGAGAATGTCCAGAGAGTAAGGGTGAGTGTTAGAGGTCGTGGCTCATGGTTTATATAGGGAAGATATGGAGTAGACAAGCCTTAGAGTGCTAGACATCATTTCTGGCCAGATTTGTATCTTTGTAATAATGCTTGCTTTAGACAGCATTATAGTGCTCCATTAATTCCTCCACTTGAATACATTATTAGTCCACCATCAGGGACTTTAGAAGATGCTCAATCCAATTCATAAACTAGCTAAAGTAAGGCAGAACAAGAGGTGGAAAACAAAAGAAGGGAATATGTGCTTTATGAAAAGTTGTAATGGCACATGTGGCTGGCTACTTGATTGCCTTGCTGCTACTTTCTCTTCTTATATTTTATGTAATGGGCATGTTCTATGTCTGATAATGGAGGTTACCTAACATGTAAGGGACCCAAAGATGCTAAAGGAAGAAATTATATAAGCTAAAGACTTGATGTGTTGGAAAGTAGTGCTGAAATGGTGGGAGAGGTGGGTATGGACGAATTTTGTATGCCATTTACCTCTCTTTTTTTGCTTTGTAAACACATGTAACTTGGTAGATTGATGTGGTAACTAAGGTAGGTAATTACCATGAAGAGATAATGGGTAAAAACTACAAATTGGAATCATATAAAACTACCTTTCTTAGGTAACTTTCTTCGGTAAATTTCCAAGTTACCTTGCCAAGAGATTTCACCTTCTATACTACTACCATCTCATGGGTAATATTTAGGACTTCTAATAGCCTTAAATAATATAATACAATCTAGCTTAATTCACCTTAAAGAGTGCTTTAAGGGGTTAATAAGTTAATACCTCTTTTTAGTGTAAAAAATGACCGAGGTAAAAACCGGATTATTACTGAGGTAAGTTCTTGGCCAAAACTTGAGCTTTTGTGAAGGCTATAATTCTAAGGAGTGAATATCTATTTACTAGACCATTAATGCCTAGTAAAAGTCAAGGTTATACTAAGGTAAAAATTCTAAGGAACGATTAACTTTTTACTAAGCCGTTAATGCCTAGTAAAATCTCCTCGTAAAAACTTTCGTAACTTTGGGGTATTTCACCATGCTCCATTAATGGCTATCTTTTACTCTTTCTCCCTCATTTACTCTCTAATGGTTGGGTAGACTCTTTTGTAGCTCAAGATGGCGATTTAGTCCTTGTGCTTAACGAAGATGATTGTTGAGTGTTTATGGCTTCTAATCTTGTTCACATTAACTTGGAGATTTGATTAGGGTTTGCTCAATTAATTGTCAATTTGTTAAATAGGTTGGACTACAATGCCGATTAGTTTAGCATTAGTGTGGATTTCTATGGACGGGCTTACGGAAGTAGAAATCTATACCACTGGGCACTAGAACAATGTACCCTAAAATTAGTGAATCCTGAGGTTAGACTACATTGCAACTTAGGGGATACTTGAGCTTAGTGCTGGAGATTGACTCGGGGTTTAGCTAATTGAGAAGTCCTGGTTAAATCGGTTCGGAGTAGACCAGGATTTGGTTGCTAGTTAATTAAGTATTCCCGTTGTTTAGCTATAAGTTCAAGGGTCGACAATCGGTGGTAAGGGGAGGATGGGTGCAAATATCCATTTATCAACCCAAACAACAAAACCCCTGAAACAATTTACATTTATGCCCTTTTATAGATATTTATGCACGTTCACCAAACTTATATTTAACTAGATAGTTGCGAAGTCTCTGTGGATACGACATTTGTTGTACTATACTTCGAATGGGTTCAGTGCCCATTAGTTTGCAATCTATATTCATTTATATTTTGCACAACATTGACCAACAGCTAGAGTGATCATTCGGGCGGGCGGGCAGGCTGGGTTTGGGAAAAGAATTTTTAGGCCCATCGGCTTTAACATAATTAGGCTTGGTTTTTATATTTTTGGGCCGGACTAGACCCGGTTTTCCCTGGCTCTACAGGTGCCCGATCTGCCAAACCTATTTTTTTATTATAAAATTAATACATTTGTTTAAAAAATTATACAACTAATAATTTAGTTAAAATTTATATATGATATATAAATTATTTAATATTTATATATTATATATAATTTTAATATATATTACATAAAAAATAAATTTAATATACATATATTATGTATATTTTAAATAATAAATTATTAAAATTGGATGGTCGGGCTTGTTCAGGCTAAAAATGTGCCACCGGCCGACCCAAATTTTTAGGGGCCTGATTTTTTGCCCAGGCCCGCCCAAAAACCTAATCCGGCCCGGGCCCGTCAGCTTTTTCCCGAGTCGGGTCGGGTTGGGTTACCGGGCCAGATACATTATGATCACCTCTACCAACAGCAGGCCAGATCTTTCTTTCATCGTCCAACATTTGAGCCAGTTCAATTAAGCCCCTTGCTTTGTGCATTATGAGGTAGCGCTACTCGTTCTCTAGTATGTCAAGGGAACCACTTAGCATGGTCTTCTTTTTAATAACCAGCTGGATGACTACAGACTCATGGTTTACTGTGATTCCGATTAGGCGATATGTCCAGTATCTCTCTGTTCAGTCGGTGGGTTCTACATCATGATTGGAGGATCTTCCCTCTCATGGAAATCTAAGAAACAACATTTGCATCATTGTCATCCGCTGAAGCAGAATACCGGTCAATGCGCAAAGCCACTTCTAAATTGACCTAGCTTAGTCCTCTTCTTCATGAATGATCTATTCCTGATATCCTGCCCATTCCCCAATGATGTGACAATCAGTATGTTGTCTTCATTACTCGGAATCCTGTAATTCACGAGCAGACGAAGATCATTGAGCTGGATATCTATTATGTTTGCGAACAGATTCAAAAAGGTTTGATACAAGTGATGCACATCCAACAAAAATCAATGTGTGGACGTGATGACCAAAAGCTTACTTGGCACCGAGTTCCATCGACAACTGGAGTAATTGGGTTTCAATCTATCTCATTTGCCCTCCAACAATGGATAATACAAGTCTTAGTTTCATGCTTGCTTCACCTTCGACTTGGGGGGGGGGGGGGGGAGGGGGGAGTTTCTTTTGTCGGTCATATGTTAATTTCTCTTTGGTCATGTTAATTACCGGTCACATGTTAATTGTCTTTTTTACTTGTCTTGGACAATATGACATGGTAGTTTCCTTATTTTTCTCTTCAATATATTGGTCACGTGTTAATTGCCACTTGTGCATATTAGTTTCTTTATTCTTTTCCTTTCTGCGTCTATATATAGATATAGTTGTAGAATACACAATCAATACCAAACCATTTTATTTTTTAGCACTCCGCTCCTCACTTCCCCGCTATCTGCTCTACAAAAAAAATTCACCCCGCTCCTCTCTTCGCCTCTCAAATCGATCCAAATAATTTATTTGTCACTCAGTTTATCCTTTAAATCCAGTTGTTAGAAAGAGAAGTTTTCAAGAAAAAAGAGCCTAGCCTTGACGAAAAGTTAGTAAGTTCACAAGATGCCTTTAACAATAGTCAAATTACTCAATGGAATATGGAGGAACTATCACCTCAAATGACCTAACAGAAGTAGATGTGCTTTGTTACGAATTTCTTTACCAGCACTTTTTGTTAGTAGCTCCTAAACCCTTCGACCAGCCCTTATATGAGAATTTCAAAGCAGCTAACGTCTCCTGTTAGTGACCACCAATTCATGTGACCCAATGGAGTTGTTTGTCATGCAAGTGGATCTATTCACACTTGGTATTACACAATTTCAAGACACGATGGGACAAAGTAACTAGGCCCAAGTTGGAAGGTGGTCTGGGTTTGTGAATATGCATGTTAAGAACAGGTGCTTGCTCTCTAAATGGAGATGGCGCTTCTTGAGTGATCGGCAGTCACTATGGCACAATATAATTTCGAAATCTATGGACCGGATGGTGGTAGAGACTACCAATGGTGAACGAAGATGAAACATTTCAATGGGGTGTGGTCAGGAATCATACGGGCAACAAAGCTGGATGACGCACGAATTCAGCAGCAGTTCGAAATTAACGTCCTGCATCGAGTTGGTGATGGTGTTTCAGTCCGCTTCTGGGAGGACAGATGGCTGGGGACGCAGACAGTGAGTAATATGTTCCCAAGGTTATTATGTTGAGCAAAAAGAATGGTATGATAGCAGATATGGGGGTTTGGGAAGAGGACAGTGGTCGTGGATCTTGAATGGAGAAGACGGCTCTTTGGGTATGAGGTGGAATGGAGCAGGACCTGAACCGATTGCTAGAGGCCGGTTACTATTACCGGGGTAGATGACACAGTGACATGGGTGAACTCACTGAAGGTTTTTCTGCATCCAACTGTATTGAATCTGATGAGCAGCACTGAACCGGCGGGCCTATGGCGGGCTAGCTAGCTCTATTTGGCTTAAAGTGGCGGAGTCAAGAATCGAGATCCTTATGTGGCTTGTATTGCAAGGTAAGTTGCTAACTCGAGATGTTCTGTTCGAGAGGGATGTCATCCCAATTGGACAAAGCTGGTGCCCATTATGTAAGAATTGCATGGAGTCAGTGGTACATGTCCTGTTTTTGTGTCCATTCTCTTTGCATGTTTGGAGAACGTTGATTGGCTGGTGGAAGATAAACTTTACATTAAAAGATACAACAAGCCAAATACTTGTGGACTGGATGGATGTAAGGTTGAACAAGAAGACCAGAAAAATGTGGAGATCAACGTTGTTCTATGGTGTTGGAAGCATTTGGAAGATGAGGAACGATGTCATCTTCAGAGAAGAACCCCTGTCGACTGAAAGAGTTATACAGCAAGAGAGTGTGTGGAGATGGACGAAGAGTTGGTGGCCTGATCTACCATTACCCTTTGAGTTGTTCCTCAACTCGTCAAACCTACGAGATGATTTGTTATATCTATAGGGGTGTACCAATGGGAGCCTTGTGTCTTGTACTCTTTTTCCTTGATAGCCTTTTTTCCCAATGGGTTTTTGCTATTAAGGTTTTAATGAGGCAAGCACTAGGCATGGTGATTTTGGGAAGATGTAATTTCTGTACTAAGGGTGTACCAATTTTTTCTATCAATAGATGAATACACATCTAATTATCAAAAAAAAAAAAAGTTAACGACAAGGTTACGACACTAGAGAAACAAGGGTTGCCGAGTGAGGTTGTTGAAATTCAAGTTAATTACTTGGCAAAGATGTACTACCACGATGAGTTAAGAAGATCATCAGACATATAATATAGTTCTTCTTGCTCCACCAGACCAGACTAGATTTCTCTTCTTGATGTGAAGAAAGAGACTATAAGGGCCATAGACCACCTTCCACATCCAAGATATATTCTAAGTGACTCAGCTTGGAGATTGATACTTGTTTCAATAATTTCACGAACTCGACCTATTATTGTTACGCGCAAGAAGTGTGGTGCAAGATAAGTATGATCTTTGAGCTGACTATTGAAGACAGGTCTAAGTTTCAAGCCAAGAAATTGTTGAGAGAAAGGATTTCGTTGGGCTACAAGCTAACAACATGATGGCTGTGAAACCCAACTTCAGAGATAGGTGTGAAGATTCAGGCTCGTTACTTTTGAAATATTAATCTCATCATTCACTTTATATTTGTAGTCATGTGTCAGTTTCTAACTAGTTAAAACTTAACTAGCTTAGGAAAAAGTATATGTTAACCATAGTCAGCTCTATGGTAACACAACACAGCATGGTGTGTTTGATAAATTAGATATAGTTTCTAGCGAGTTGTACATCAAAGTGTTAGAAATGTCCCTTTTAATCCTTACTTTAGAGTTAGTCAAGCCATCCATATAAAAACCACCCACCCAATTTAATGGTATATGACTTCCAATTCACATCGCGTGGACTGCTGTCACTGTTTCAAGTCGAAAAGCCTATACGTAAACTGGTGACGCTAATCTCATATTAATATGCACCGATCGATGTCGCAGTGTCAGCATGCATGTTGAGAGTTGCCATCAATCAGAATGAACTTGTCATCAAGCCGATTTACACGCGTTATGATGAGAAAAGCACGTTGACAATAAAAGATGAGTAATTTTAAAGTCTTCTTACATCCAGGACTGTTTTAGTGATTTTCGGGATCTGTTCTAAAATATTTAATGAGGTCTCTTAATCAATTAAATTATGTAAATATAAAAAAATTATTAAATTAAATTACCCATTATAAATGATCATGTTTATAATGAATATATTTACATAAAATTTTAATATATTCCATTCAAAATAAATTTGATAATATATAATTTTCTTATGACAAAATCTCAATCACATATATAAAAATTAGACCTTTAAAATATGGGGGCCCTGTTCAATTGTCTAGATTACACGGCTTCAAAGCTGACCTGCTCACATTTGGATTAATTTTAATAACTTGAATATACATTGGCGGTCTCAAACCCTATGGAATCCAATTTTTTTTTTGATATTAATATATATTAAATTTGAAGGTAACATATTTTATATGGGGTCATAAATGTTTCAACATTAATATATATATTGAATTTATAAGTAATATTTAAATTTTAAATAAGTAGATAATATTTATAAATTAGACTCATTTTTTAAATAGTTAAACATGAGATAGACTTTAACATGAGATTAAATAAGTAATATTTCATAACATTAAAAGTCTAAAATAAATTAACAACAATTAAATTTACAATCTCACATATATAAACATGTCTATATCACTAAAATATTACTATCAACTTTCATTAATTTACTCAGTTTGATTTTATTAAAACTACTTAAAAAGTTATTATTTATATTATCAAAAAAGTTGTAGGGTCCTGAAGTCAAAGAGAGTATACCAATAAGAATTGTATATAGAGCCGACAAGTTTTTGGTTTGTTTCCACAAATGATTTTTCCGCGTCTAGGACCAGACAAAGAAATATACATTGTGTTGTAACACAGAAAGAATAGAAGAAAGGTAGAAGACAAGATAGACGTGAATTGGTATCTCCCATTGCATTCCATTGTGCATCTATATATAGTACATAATACATAACCGTTACTGAACCTTTGAGTTGAAGGAATACGAAATATCAAAGGACTTCTAATGAAGAATTTGGGAGGTTACGGGAGTTACACAGACGAAAGGTATAAGGTAGACCAAAGGATGATTGGATAACATCCACTAATTGTATTAGTTATAACACCCCCCTTGGATGTATATCCTACTGCCTCATTAAAAACCTTGCCAGAAAAACCCATTGGGACAAAAACCATGGTCAAGGAAAAAAGTACAGTCTAAATGTTTCTCTCCCCCCTCAATTTAACCAAATGTCTCTTCGATGTCGCATACCTATATCACGAACGAGCTTTTTAAAGACCTTGAAGAAGGTGATTTGGTGAATAAATCATCTAGATTTTTCATCGGACTGAATCTTGCGAACATCAAAATACCCTTGGTCTGAAGTTGATGAGTTGAGAAGAATTTTGGTGATATATCTTCAATTCGATCACCTTTTGATGTATCATTCCCTTATTAGTGTAATATAGGCAACATTATCTTCATTGTTGGCGTCTCTAGATCAGGCTGAAAACCTCAATAACTTAATCGATGATAGATGACTGATCTGAACCATGCTCATCCTCTTCCTGTTTTTCTCATAACGCAATCAATTTGGCATGATTTGATGAAGTTGCCACTGCATTCTGCTTTATTGAACACCATAAAAATGGCAGTTCCACCACATATATCATCACTAACATCCTCTTCATATAGATCTCGATAGAATCCTTATTAAACTTGCTAGGAAACACTGTGATGTAAAAACCAAACAAAGGAGAAAACATAACCACATAAAGATTCTCCCCCTAAATTTGACATGTATGATGTATGCCAACATTCATTTCATAAATATGTCATCAATCATCATCATCTTAACTTTGATGAAAGGGAGAACATGGTGATTTATGTTTCCTGAGAATCATCACCTTACCAGATGGTAAGTCTTATATCACCATTAATCATTCACAGGTAAAACATATATAGTGTTTTCTTGACCTGAGCCTCACACATTTTTCTATCATATAAAGGATGATAAATTGTGTGACCCAATATGCTCCCAAGGTCTATTTGATATTTCCATAAGAGGAGTATCCTTTACTAGTCATGTATTATCAACTTGACTTTACAAAACTCATATATATGAGTCTAGTGCAGACAAATAATGCACATTTATACTTAATACCCCACATATATGCCCACTTAGAGGCTTATGCCATACCCTTGGCTCATTTGATTATCGATATATATAATTTTATGAGGTGGTGACTTGATACCATTCGATTATGGTTTAGATGGTTCTCCAAGTCACCATTGATCATATAAAACATAACGGCCTTTAGAGAAAATCATTCTCAAGATTTTATTTGAATAACATTTTCCCGGGAATTCGCATATTCACATTATGCCTTTATGCTCTCTTCGAGAGTTTAGATCCTCTTTCAAGCGATACACATAAGTCAACCTTAACTTTCTTTTGAAAGTTTATAGCTCCTTTTCCAAGGCTAGACACCTTTTTCAACGGTCTACTATTTTCCACCAAAGTTCATAGCTCCTTTTTCAAGGGCTTGACACCTTTTTCAAGGGTCTACTATCTTTCACCTTTACGATATTACAACTCCTTTATCCAATAGGAGGAACGCGTTCATTTCTCATATCGAGGTGGATTATAACATCTCATATGCACAATTCTGGTGCATTATCATCACACGCTTCAGCATCACGTTGTTTGTTTTATGATTTATCTTTATCAACTTTTGGGAGTTATATTCCGCATTTCCTTTACTCTTGGAATATATCTTTTTGGTAGTTATTCCCCTTTCGAGGGTCTGAACTCCTCTTTCGAGGTTCGAATTCTGAAATCCTAATTTTCCCCTTTCCTTTTCCGTCCCCCTTTCGAGAAGACTAGACTCCTCTTTCGAGGGTCTGAACTCCTCTTTCGAGGGTTCAAGTCTTTCATAATTTGCCTTTTCTTTTGGTGTCATTTTTGGCATATTCGTCCCCCTTTCGAAGGACTGGACTCCTCTTTCGAGGGTTCTTTGGATCCCAAGGGTCACCACACCTCCAGCGTACTTGGGATTCTCTTGCATAGTGGTTGTCTCCCACGCTTCTAACCGAGCTGGAACATTCGCAGCTAGTATATATATGATCGCGTTACTTTATTCATATTTATGAACGCATCAAGTAGTTGCAACATTTTCCAAATGAATTAATCTTTGAACCTCTAGTTCATTTTTCTTGTCATGCATGACATAATTCATAGTCCATTAACATTTATTTAAGGACATTCAAGCTAGAGACAACCACTCTCTATTTGACATCTTAAAAACTCATACTTCCCAGAAGCATGGTTGTAGCAACATTCAATATGTGCTTGCTTTTGTAATCTTTCAACAAGCACAATTGGTTTTACTGATAAGACTTTGTGCCAAATATCAAAACACATATCATTCTCCCCCTAAAGTTGAGAATACTTAAGAACTAAAGAAGTTCATTATTCTCAACTTTCCCTTTTGTAACCCTTTTGATATTTTAATGGGGGAGGTATAGACACAAACCCAATTGTCTAACCTTTTTCTTTGCTTTACAAAATTAACGACTTAATAAGGCGTTCTTAGTGAGAGTATAAGTTTATCAATACAACTATTTTTCAAGTTTCATATTATTTATCTTAATCTCGAAATCACATGGATATTTCATTATAGCTAGATTTTTCTAAATCAATAGCCCAATGAATACAATACGTCATGTGACCATTATTTGATGTATCAAACATCATATATATCTCAAAGGTCCACATAGTAAAAAAAAATTCCCACCCATATCAATCCATGATATTTCAAGGGGGGCATAAAAATTATCATCCACTTTCTTTTGAATGATCTCGCTATATCTTATATGAACTATTGTCATCCGAGTAAGAACCTGGAAGTTCCTTGATAGTTTAGAAAAGGTGAGTTCAACATCACTTTTCTCATGGATGACCCATTTTTCGTTTCATATACGGAATATATGATTGTGCACTAACCGCACATTAGTGACCCCCCCTTTTGCTTTTAGGCTTTATGGGATTGGATTCTATGTTATATCAACTTATATAACTTGGCACATTTTGTGCTTGTTTTCCCATCATATAAGCATACTTTATCATTAATATGTCATATTCAATGTTTATTCTTATTCCCTCAAGGAACATAATGAAGAGCTTTTTAAAATTCATGGCTCACAAGAGCAAGCTCTCATTCTTCATAGTCTCTTATAGACTATAGAGTTGTATATAAAACATTTTAGTGGTGCATTATAGCACTATCGATAAAGTTATGACTCTATATCATTCTTGTCCTACAATACACTCGCGGATCTATTATAGATTGCGAAGATGGTCCAATGTACCATATGTAACTCCTTTAGAGTATCCATCAATAAACAATACCCATATCATGGTTATTAAATATGTCAAATTCATGTACACTAGTGCATCTTCTGCACTTTTAAAACACATGTATTAAGGAGACACCTTAACACTTTTCATCAATACTAACATCATCTCAATAATATCCTTCAAGATATGTGATGATCTTCCAAGATATACACTGTAAATATTTTCTTTTTATACATGGTTCAACCATGTCCGGTGTACTATAATCTATCATAGATTATAACATCTTTTACAATCGACCTTTACAAGATAAATGGTCATTTTCATAAGCTAATTCAAGCTTTTAGTGCCCATATCATCAATATGATCTTACCGATAGATCTTTCCAAAGTTAACTGCAAGCTCGAATTCTTTAATTATGTCATGCATACATTAGCATTTCAGAGCTTGGGTTGGAAATTTACTGAGGAACTCTTTAATCTTCCCATAATAATCCTCAAATGTACTCCTCAATGGTTACTTAAGAGACCTTGTAACTTATGCCAAAGTTACTTTTATAGAGTTATCTTAACTCTTCAAAATTATCTAGCTCTCCAAGAGCTTTACAATTTGGTCCATCTTATACCAAATGTTGACCATTTTTAACCCAATCCACCTCAAATGCATAGTCATGCATGTGGGAAAAATAATAATTTATCATTCTCAACCTTTAATGCAGTTATTTTGCACGAGGGAGCATAAGGATCTTACAACTCTTAGCCTCAAGAGCATAAATTTCACATGAGGGAAAAAGTACACTATAATTCTCACCTCTAACGTTTGTATACAATCGAATAACATGATCCTTTTTTTTATTCCTCCAGTCCAGTCACTCATCTTGCACGAGAACGTATAATCATTAACCTCAAGTGCACCAAATTGCACGAGGTAATATTATAATTTATAATCTCCTTTTCAATGATTACATAGGAGAATTCTTAACCTCTAGTGCAACATCTTGCACGATTAATATCACCTTTATTTTTACTATCTCAAAAGAGATTGCCTCATAAATAATTCAAACCCATCCTTCTGCAAAACTGTTTTTCAGTCATAAAATAAAACTAGATGGAATGAATCATACCATATTAGATGGTTCACTTTCAAAACACAAACCATATAGTTCTTTGGCGATTAAACTGATAGTTGTTCAAAAACTATAACAATATATTGTCATTGAAGATTCCGCTTTTTTTACCCGGTGTTTACTTTTCACTCAAAGTTTCTTTTTATTCAATAAAGAAAAACTCGACCACGCAGAATCTCACAAAAACAATCCTTTTACCTTTTTTTCTTTCTTAAAAACAATGAAAATTTATAAACAAATACTCTGTTTAAATAGTGAAATTTGTATATGTTGTACAACAAATATAAGAAAAGAAGGATTTTCCTCCTTTGATTTAAAACACATATACACGTTTATATAAATCATTTTTGAGTTGTGTCTAACTTCCCTACTTGTTAAAAAGAATATGCCGGTAAAAATTGATTAAACATACTAAACACACTTTTGCATTCGGCAAAAAAAAACATCAGATGTGGCTTCAACATAAACTCTTTGTCACACGGATTCACAAAGTCACCAAAACTCCTTGAGATGCACGATAAGATCCTTGTTGCATTGTGGGGAATAAGCTTCCTTAATTAGTTTCAATTGAGTTGTGATTCTTGCTTTGGTGATGAACTTTGTATAGCGGTAGTGAATAACTAAACACAAGATCTTTGTTGATGATGTATGGCAGAGAGAAGATTTTTTTTTAGTAGAGTCTATTGTGCTGATAACGTGTTGTAACACAGAAGATAGAAGAAAGGTAGAAGACAAGATAGACGTGAATTGGTATCTCCCATTGCATTCCATTGTGCATCTATATATAGTACATAATACATAACCGTTACTGAACCTTTGAGTTGAAGGAATACGAAATATCAAAGGACTTCTAATGAAGAATTTGGGAGGTTACGGGAGTTACACAGACGAAAGGTATAAGGTAGACCAAAGGATGATTGGATATACATCCACTAATTGTATTAGTTATAACCACATTGGAAGTTATAAGTATTTGTATTCAACGTTTTAGTTTTGAATTCTTAATATTGCAGATATTAATACATTTGAAGGCATAATAAGTAACGCCTGTCTGGATGAACCGGAGAGGATTATGTGACGGACATCAGAATTTCGTCAGTGACGGAAGTGTCCTTTTAGTTAGAATCTACACGTCATATGTAATAGTAAAATATAGTGTTCTTATTTTTTTATTTTTTTTGTCGTTTTGGGAATAGATGTAGCAACTAGCCCAGACAATGTGACTGCTTTTTTTTTTCTTCGATATAAAACTTCAAAACTACGTAATATTCCATACATGTTTTGTATGCGGGATATGTGTACATTGTATTTTTTATTTTTCAATATCTTAATAACATAATTATTATATCCATTATAGAATAATTCAACAAACATACATTATATATAAAAAATTGAATTAATGCAAAAACCAAATTAAATATTTATATACTTTTTTAAAGAAAAAACTGAATGATATCACTATTGTATTATAGTTTTCTATTGAAATACCCCAAACCTTGATATGTGGTTTAGATATTAAACTATGGTATGTAAAGGCTAAAAAGTGCCTTAGAAACATCAGTGAACAATTAAACCATAGTAAAATGCAATAAAGCACTAAGATACAGTTTGAGCAAAACATGCTCTAAGCTAGGAGTGAACTTGGTTAGGACCCAAAGAGCCTACCAAGACATAGTAATATTCAATTATGATTTAATAAGCTAATTATCCTTAGGAAACTTTGGTAGACAGTTGAACCAAACAAACACACAAATAAATACCTTAAGTCAATAAGAGCAAAAATGTGCTCTAAGCTTGGGATAAATTTGTATAAAGACCTAATGGCATACCTATACCTTATAAATATGTTAACGAACATATTAAATCAATTACCAAAGAAAAACCAAGCTTGAAACAAGTTAAAACACAAAAAGTGCTTTAAGGAGTCTTAAAGCACGTTTTTGAAAAATTGTATTGTAAATGAGTTTTGAATGGCTAAATGTCAATCATTACTCTTTGATTAACATGTGTACTATATAGCATCACATTTGGAATTCTATATCAATGGGAAATCAAAAATTTCACAACAATGTGCCTTTTTTGTTTGAATAGTGATTTTTATAAGCTAGTTTGTAACATATGTTATCATAAGTAGTTAAATTGACAAGTAAAGACTAAAATACCCTTATGTAATAAAGGGGGCCGGTTTTTAAGTGTGGTGACTCACCACTCTTGTTAACATATCAAATAAGTAAAGAATGACTAGTTAAGGTACTATTTGCTTTATAAGTTACAAATATCTCCTAAAAAGCAAGTCTATCTTCATTCTCACTTCCTTCTCATTCACACGGTTTAACCTTCTTCTCTTCTCTCCCTTCTTGCTGTTCTCTCACGGTAATACAGCACCACCACCATGGAACTCCATCTTTGACCCCTTGAAAAATCTAGCTCACTTATCCAAATCAAAAACAAACACCACCAATCTCTTCTCTCATCAAGCTCTTCAATTCTATCCTTTCAAAATCCCAGAGCTCCATTTCGGTGCCAAGAGGAATCTCCATGGGAGGAGCTTGAGCTCACCTTTTCACATATTATGTTCTCCTTTGCTCCAAGGTAAGGAAACTCAAAGAAAAATCAAGTTTCCTCCATGTTTTGTTGTTGTCCGAAAATCACCATTATGGTGCTCATTGTGTTGCTTTGTTCTAGCTCCATTTGAATCTTTCAAGGACTAGGTGGAGTCCTCTCTTCATAGATATTCAAACTCCCTTCAAAGATCAAGGTAAACCAACTACATTAGTGTTTTTGAAATAATGTAAACCTAGGGTTTACAATGAGATGAAGCATAAAGCTTATATACTCATTTCAATGTTGGTATATTGTTTAGTAGTTGACAAGGAAAGAAATGCCTTACCGGTTTTAAGAGGAAACAAGAAAGAAGTTTGAGTGAAAAGAGGTAAATATACTAACCTAATGTGGTTTAATGCCTTAGGAGAAATGAGCTATAATGCTTGTTAAAAACTACCTAAAGAGCAAATGGTGAATGACTTAGTAAGGTGTTCTCAAGGAGACTAGTAAAGGAACATATGTCTTGGGTGTGTAATTGCAGGTCAAAGGCTTATATATTGTGGGAATTCAGTGTTTAAGGTTTATGCAATTTAAGGCCTAAGAGCCATGTTATTTAAGGGCCTAAGTGCCAAGCAATTTAAGTTATGCACTATATTGTGATGTAGTGCTAAATGTGTGAAGTTTGTGTAAAAAATGTGTTTGATGGATTTTAGTGTTCTTGAATGAAATAGGTAAAAACCTAAGTGTTTGGATGTGAGTATATACAAGAGAAGCTATGGCCAAATTTGGGAAAAAGTGTAAGAAGTTCTAAGTGTTTTTAAATTGTTTTTGGTGAACTAGGAAGTGCAAAAGGTGAACAAATGTTTTACTTGGGAAAAACATGTATTAAGGTGATTTAGAGGAGATGTTAAGGTGTAGAGGAAACACCTTGGTATAGTGGTCATTATAGGTAAATACCACTTAGAAATCTTAGGAGAAACAATAAAGTGTTAGGAATTTTGGTAAGAAGAGAGTAAGTGTTTAAGGAGTTTATAAAATGAGTTTTATGGATGTTATATGAAGGTTAAGGGTGCCAAATGATGTTAGAACACATAGGAGGCTTGAGGAAAAGTTTTTGGAGAAAGTTTGACAAGTTTTGGACAACTTCGGATGTTGTCCGACCCAGTGGTCCGACCCAGGGTGGGTCGGACAGCCTCTGTTAAGTCACCCGTTGATGTTTCTGGAATGGTCCGACCCAGAGGTCTTGGGTCGGACATGGGTCGGACATGTGTGCTCTAAGTCTCTGGAATGGTCCGACCCAGATGGTTGGGTCGGACATGGGTCGGACATGAGTATTTAGCAGACGGGAAAAGTTTTCTGGAACGGTCCGACCCAGCTGTGGGTCGGACGGTGGGTGTCGGACGGCCCAAAATTATGCAAAAAAAAGAGACAATGTTGTAAGGAGAATCAAAGTGATATTTTGGTATTAGAAATGCCTAAGTTCATGTATAAGTTTGGGTAATTAATGGAGGTGGAGAATAGATGAAACAAGACTTGAAAATGTCAAGTTTGGGAGTTCTGTTACAGTGGTCCGGGACTAGGTAGTGGATGATGTCCCGGACCATATACAAAAAAAAGGCCGAGAGTTTCACCCATTTCTGGTCCGGGACTTGGGGTCAGTACAAGGTCCCGGACCAGTCTGTAAAATCACCCGAGAGTTTCATTAAGTGTTGGTCCGGGACTTAAGTAGGGACCAAGTCCCGGACCACTCTAAATTGTTGTTTTAGGTTATTAAAAAGATGTCTAATGATGGGGATTGATGGATAATGATGTTATAAGGTTGTGTAGGACATGTTAGGTGAGTTATAGTCACAATTTGGTGGGTGAAAAGTTGAAGTAAAATGAAAGAGTGAAACATGTTAAAAATGTAAAGTTATTTAACCAAGTTAACGGGGAAAATTATAAGCATTAGATATTAAATAATCAAGCAACCCCGATGTTAATAAAAAACACATGTGATGTTAACAGTTGTTCGAGAATTACTCGAGGAACATAGGTGGACGTGGTAAAGTGGACTCCGGTGACAGGTATGGTTTTCTTGCAACCTGTGTCCTACCGGATTACACCGGCTTGTATGCCAATTGTTTTTCTGTATGTTTGCCACGTTGTAAAGAAACATGTAATGAGTTTACAGTAATTCATATATGTGGCGTGTTCAACTCCGATACCATTTTAACCTTGGCAGTGTTAACCTTAGTTAACTGAGTCTAGGATCACATGAGAGTTCGGTATTCGAAGTAAATGACCCGAACTATGGGACGTTCTAACCACGACTATGCGTGTGTTAATTGTGTGATATGTGTATGTGAATGTAGAGATCTCCCTTGTATGTTTAAACCAGTTGTAATACTGTATGTGTTGTCATGTGATAGGCTCCATAGTGGGGTTCTAACTAATATCTAAAGTAAGTATGTACTAACAGTAGTGAGGAATCCGGTTTGGCCGGTCGCGCGTTGTTTGGGAGAGGGTATCCTTCCTAGCCTTACCCTTCTCTTTGTTATGGTTGTTTCCCTCACGGGTTATGATCTCCCATTAGCTTATTCCAAAGCTTAGCTATTCTGACTTATGATCGGTTTAGGGGAACATGTGTTTGTGTGATGTGTTCGGGCCTCCAAACCCGTACCATCTTAACTTAAGTTACTCGTCCGACTATTAGGACGGTAATGAGTGTTGTTGTATAACGAGCTTACCATGAGGGTGACACCATTCTCTAGGCTCACCAGTGAATCTACTATGTTTGGGTCGGTTCCTAAGAGGACCGTTCCCGTTATGTTATATGATGTTGTTGTAATGCAATTCCTATTGCGATGTTATCATGTGCACGTCGTTTACGTGAAAGTGTTGTTATGTTTGTTATGTGAGGAATGATATATGTTGTAAGATATGGAGTGTGTGGATCATGGATATGAATCCCAGTTTGTGATAGGAGGCGTTTAAGGATAACCCGATTAATCGGTAGTTGTCGTCTATTAAGGAAGTAGCTCCATTAGAGGAGAACACTCTAGGAATAATGAATACCATGAGTGACTTATCAAATAAGGATATATTATCCGTTGTTGAGCCCATTGGGGCGAAATGTTATGTGTTGTGTGTTTTACAGTTACATGCATGATTTAAATATAATCAACCGCATGCTAAGACGAAATTAGTTGTGCGTGGCCCGGTAGCATGTGGGTTGGCGGGATTACCATACCAGCAAGGTGCTGAGCCCCTTGGGGCCCACCCTTTCTCTTCTTTCCTATTTCAGGTACAGAGAGCTGGAAGCCGTTCGAGAGTAGGACGGGGTAGTCATTGTACATGGGTATTCATTAGTGTATATATACAGTAGTGTAGTAAGACCGAAATTGTTGTCGGCATCAGTTTATAAATACTCGGTATAGTTGAAAGGTGTATGTTGTTGTTGTTGTTAATGGAAAGGGATAATAATGTGTAGTTGCTCGGGAATTTAGCCCATCAGACCGGTACAATGTATATGGATTAGCCTTGTTAGCCACGTGGGTGGCTAACGGCGTGTAACACCAACGAGTTAAGTATGTGATGAGGTTGTTTTTTCCGCTGCAGTTTATTGTAAGTGTGTTAATGTTGGATGGGGTGTTACATCTAATCTTATAATATTTGTTATTATACATATATATGTAAAAAAAATGGAGTATAGCAATTCAAAATACACCAATCAACCGATTAAAATTAAGCAAATTGCTAATATAAAAATACCAAGCTAATATTTATGTTATTTTCGTAATTAAAAAAAGTGAAGTATAGAATATTTTTAAAAAATATTGCACATTATTTTTAACCTTCATGTTATAAATTATCGTGTAGTGCATATTTAAAAATCAAATGTTAATAAATATGTAAAGTCGACTCCAACAATTCAGTTTATGTATAATGTTGGAAATGTTATATTAATCAAGGTGTGGAAACGTTTATATAATAAAATGGAATAGTAGAAACGTGGAAACATTTATATAAAATGTGGAAACTTTATATAAACTCGTGGATACGTTATATAAAAATGTGGAAACATTTATATAAACTCTCGTGGATACGTTTATATAAAAACATTTATATAAACTTGTGGATACGTTTATGCATAACGGTGGAAACGTTTGATTGTGGCGTGGAAATGTGTCGTAGAAGCGTTATATTTATTGTGGCATGAAATATATAATTGTGTAAACGTATATATGTAATCATGCGTGTAAACGTTTATATATAATCGTAGAAACGTATTGTGGCATGGAAACATGCATATATAATTATTGAAATGTTTATATGTAATCATGCCATGGAAACGTTATATGTAATCATGGAGTCCTAGGAACGGGGAACGTTTAGATAAAAATGTGGAAACGTATATATAACAACGTGGAAATGTTTCAATAAAAAGGTGGAAACATTTAAATAAAAAGGTGGAAACGTTATATGAACTCGGGACTCCTTTATGTATAACGGTGGAAACATTATATATATTGTGTCATGGAAGCATCATACATAATTATAGAAATGTTTATATATAACCATGCAGTGGAAACATTTATATGTAATCGTGGTGTGGAAACGGTATAGATAATCATGGAATTGTAGAAACACGGAAACGTTTAAATAAACACGTGGAAACGTTTATCTGAATTTGTGGACACCTTTATGTAAAACGTTGGAAACGTTATTTATAATTGTGGTGTGAAATTTGTCGAGTCTGTGATGACGATACAAAATATAGAACGACTTCAAAATAGTACACCCTAAAACCACTCTATGAAAGCAAAAAACATCGAAGGGATTTTCAGAGTTTATGGTGTAGGGCCTGAAAAACTGCCGAGTCAGTGAGAATAATACAAATTATATAACGGCTTCAAAATAGATTACCCTACCCCACACACCCTAAAAACCACCATAGGAAAGCTAAAACGTCGAAGGAATTTTTAAGGTTTGTAGTGGGGGTTTAGGTCTAACAACCCTAAACCCACTACCATAAGCCCTAAAAATCTGTCGATTTAGTTGCTACAATGTAAAGTATATAACGACTTCCAAATAGAGTACCCTATCCCCAAAATGCCTCAAAACCCACCATAGGAAAGCTAAGAAACATCAAAGGCATTTTTAGTTATATTTAGAAAAATGTAAAATATTACTAATCTCCCATTTCTCAATATAAATATATAGTTGAGTGAAGATTTAAAAAGAAAAGAATTGAATAGAAAAGAGTAAAGACGGAATTAAAATGCAAATAGAGAGACAAAATTAAACTACTTAGATTCAGATTTTAAAAAAAATTATTGAATGACCACGATCACGTCAGTCACACGACCGAATATTCCATCCGTCACGTAAGCTTCGGCGATAATTATGGAAATCCAACATTAATCTCTAGATGTTGCTTTACGGTGTTGTGATTTATCATATGTGGCATTTATTTACAATCGAAATTTATTATAATAATTAAAGTTAATCAAGACATAGAATACATACTTAATCTTTGTTCATATATAATTAAGTTTTGAGATTTAATACTATATTATTCATAGTAAGTATTTTATTATTATCTAGTAAAAAAATCTCGTAAAAAATGATACTACATAAAATCAACTACTTTGTTTTTATCTAAATAAAATACTAATTTAACATTAAATCTACTATAGCTTATCTTGTACTCCACTATATAGGCGCACCGCGCACCGTGCACGTCTATTGAGTAAAAATGGTGAGCAGAAAAAATAAAAATACTAATTTTCCAAGATTGAGATTAAACTAAATCGATGGTCTGGATCCGTCAGCGACGGAAAAAACCGCTAGGTCACGAAATCTTCTCCACGAACTCATTTAGAGCGTTTAGTTTTCTTAATCTAGATAGATTTGTCATTCGTCTTTGTTTTATTTCTTTCTTTTTTATTGCGGGGTCCACATTCCTCTAACTGACAACATTATTAAAAAATACGGGAGATTAATCCCGTGACCTAAAACAGGCAGATGGAATTGAATAGTGATGACCAAGTGACATGTCTGATGACGATTAATTAGTTCTTAATTGAAGAAGAGTATATCGGAAATGTCATTCATCTCTAGGCAACTGCAAATAATATACAAGCTCTATATATTAAAGCTGGTTCCATTATTTCCTCCTGATTACATATTTAGGGTCCGTTCGATCCCTCGCTTATGTTTAAATTTACATATAAAGTCAGCTTTATAAAAGTTGGTCTGCAGATAACTTTATGTTGGATCCGTTCGATCCCAACAGAACTTATTTTTTGTTCTTTTTTGCAGTTTTACCCAATTACCCTTGTCTTTGTTTGCCCCTTTCTTCCCCGACACTTTATATGTCCCCTCTCTTTCTTCTTCGCTGTTCTTCCCTTGTCTTCTATCGTCACAATATTATTCAAAACAGACAACTAATAACAAATTAACACAACTGCAATTCACCCTAACTTTTTTTATCATCTTCCATCTTAAGTCTAACAACTTCAACAATCTCAACATCACTCAGACAGTCAAACAAATCCCTATAATCATAATTTTCTATCATACTGGCCGCTACAATAAACTCCTCATTAGATCCAAATGTAATCCCACGTAGTCTGTTTATCGCCATTGTTTCAGTGGTCTTTCCTTCTCTTGTAGCTAACAATTCGTAATCAGGCCTAGCGGTACCACACAGAATGTCCTCAATATGATTGGCAAGGGATAGGTTATAGGTCATCTTAGCCTCCCGTAACATCAAATACAATCTGTCAATGTACCCATCTCGTTTGCAAAAGTAGCAGCTGTGTCTATTCTTCAGACGATTTCTTCCCCAACACTTGTACTTTCGAAGATGATTGATCTTGTGTTTTGCAAGGATGAGTATGAATTTAGCTTGGTATTCATCAACTGCTTGTAGTATAATGAACTTTATGTAATCTTCCACACTCTCCTGCAATCTACATCTGATAAGTTCAATGGCTGCCACGTTTGGAACAATAGCTGCAGTTTTGTTAACACATTAGTCAATATGGTTTCAGCATTTAATTTTCAAACAAAAACTGCATGCCGTTAGCTACATAATCATACCAAGCATTGCATAGTTGGCGTAAATTGATACATTCAGAATTGCATTACAGTTACAGCCAATACAAAACACATCTGCGTAATCAGTAGCTACCACATGTGTCCAAAAGAGAGTGATTATGTAGTATCACTTACCCCGACCCATACTAAACTGATCAAATATTTAACACAATAGTTAGTAGGCAAACAGCCATCCACCTAACATACATAAATAAGCAGCTACACAAAAACAAAAGCTGCAGATCTGCCCATGTCAAAATACCATCAAAACTAACTAATGATCCTATACACATACTATCAGTCCCTTACTGCTTCTATCTCTTGTTAACACCAGACGGACCCATTCAGCAACCTCTTCATCATTTTCCATAGTCATTAAGACTTCTCTATGACTCCTGTCTGCCAGCAGGTACAATGCATGAACTATCTCACTTGTAGTCAAGCCAGGAACACGTCTAATACGACTATTAGCATCTTGGACAGTCATTACTCTAGTGCTAATTCCAGTTTTTTCCTTCAACACAGCTAGCAACTCGTTGGCATTACCCAGCTTGTCGTTTAAACCACCTTTTATGTCTTGTAGTTCCTCCACTACTGCATTATTATTCCCCTTGCTACCCTTTGACTTATTTTTGCCTTTACAAACATCCCTCCTAGGCTGTAATTTACTTCTCCTTTTTTGCCCATGTTGTACCCCATTGCTTGTAGTCTGCATTAACTGATCCCATTCAGGTGGCTTCTCACTCTCAGGTGAACACAAAGGATTATTGAAAACATTGATATTATCTTGATTGGTAGTTACTTGTGTCTAACTATCATTACCATAATCTGGATTCATAGTGTTAGCAACAAATCCGATGGAGCATCCGGCAACGATACCAGCATATTCGCTTAGTTGAAAAGAATTTGCTAAGCAACTAGCAGCACCAGCAGCATTAACCTCTGTTAAATCAAAGAACGGTGTGTTTCCATCAGGATTTGTACCTTGATATGGTGCAATGACCTGATGTCTGGCGGAACTACCGTATCCTTGATCTTGTTGAAAGTTGTTGTTAAATGAAATGTCCATAGACTGGCCTTCAGGTTGGCTGTCCGAGTAAGTGATCTGGACAGAAGGCATGTAAGGCTCACTGCTGTTAGCACCGTTGTAGCAATGGACTTCATCATCGTCATCTTCTTCATCATCCGACATATCTTTAGGTTGTTGTTGTGGTTCACCACCCGGAGTTATTCTGAGATCTCCATTCGCATATGCCTGGCCCCATATTAGTTCCATCTCGTCAACCAAATATGCTGGCCATTTGGAGTTAAGTAGTTTGTAAATGCCCATGTTTTCCTAGTTAGCCCAAAATAAAAACAGACAGAAACATAAAACAATTTAGAAGAGTTGATTATATTGAAATCTGTAAGATATAGACAACTAACAGTAATACCTTTGCTTGTTGTTCGATCCACTCAGGAGGGTAAGTTACTGATTTTGTTGGGGCGTCATACCCCAATCCAGTTTTCTTGTAAGCAATTTCTTTCCATTTCCTCCACCCCGTCTTTAGTGTGTCCCCCTTATTCTTGCATTGAACTTTGTCCACCGGGGGTACCCAACTCTAAGTTCATTGAATTTTTCGGCTATGTTGGACCACTTATGAGTCAATCCAACTACTGAGCCAGTCTTCCCTAACTGCACTCTTGCTTCCTCAACTAGTACTGAACTAGCAATTCTACGTCTGTCTTACTCCAGGAATGCTTCTGCTTTCGTTGACTACCCTCGTTGTTTATAGGGGCTTTGCCCTTATCATTACCCTTAACCATTGAATTCTATACAAGTGCACCAGCAAGCGTTGGGTAGTTGTTAACAGTTCACGGCCAAAAATTATCATCAACTAAACTACAACCATTAACTTCAACAACATATCAAACTGGTTATGGGGTTCGTTTGAATAGATAGTAGCAGAAGAAATATCAAACAACAATGCGGTTATCAAAAGAGATTTTAGAATTACCACACACCCACAGTAATTAATAGTTCATTGATAAATTGACTAAAAACAACCACAATTTACCTGGTGATCGATTTTCGGGTTGTGAGATATACAACAACCTGGGTATGAACATTGAACAATGAACTGTCAAGCAATAATATAAGTTTAACAGATCTTGACAACAATTAAAGAGTCGACTAACCTCCAGCTAGCAGATACACCCTTTCACAAATAGAAACGAGACTGCTGGTATTTATCGGGAGCAGTACAAGAATTCAAAACGCAGATGATGGATTGTTGGTGGTTGGAGAAATTTAGGTCATTCAATGAGTCTGGGCCTCGACTGGATACAGCTATCAAGCATGGCCATCAATCGAATGATTCATCCTCCAGATGGTGTAGACCGTACAGCGAGCTCAGAGATGAGGAACAAGGAGGAAGAATGTCCAGTCGCCGACGGAGCATTGATTTCTCACGAAGCGAAGAAGTGACGCTCAACCAAACGTCTTTTGGGTAGAAATTATTAAGGCCATTATTGTAATTGTAGTGAAAAATCAGGGACATATATGTAAAAGGCATGATGTACGGTAGCTCTATTTGGAGATGGTCAACCCAAAAGCAGGGTTACCCACCTTTATTATAAAGCCACCAATATGAACTTAAGCTACAACTTTTGGGCAGGTCAAAGTGGTCAAACAAGGGGGATAAAGCTACTAAGGAATGAACAATCTTAGGATCGAACGGGACCTTAGAGCAACCGCAGCAGGGTGGATTCCACCTTGTCTGTCAGTAAGAAAAATAAAAATAAGTCCACAGCCGAGTGGAATCAACTGCAATTCTCTCTCCTCGGTTCTTATTTAAGAACCTGTACTTGCAGAATTGTTATTGGTGGATGGCACTGTAAAAGCTGCCCAATGGCTCCTCCACACACATATACTCTGTCAATCGTATATAGTCTCTCTCACAGAGGAGTGGAGTTAGTAATTAGACTGCTGTAGTGAAACAAATACTACCTAATAAATAAAATATATTATTTTGCTGATATGGCATGTTGGGATGCGTTAAGAAATTGAAAGCTGCTGCCCTTATACTCCATAATTTAAGTGTAATAAGATTAGGAATATAAAGGGAAGCACTTTTTTTTAACAAAAAAAATTCAATACTAGTCCAAAATGGTGTTCGTTCATTCCAGCTGGAAAGAAGCTGCGAATGCTCTAGAAATAGTCAAAACGATGGAGAGAAACTCCACTCCACTCCACTCCATTCCACAATTGAAAATCATAAACAAAAACGCGGGCAGGTATACAGACCAAGGACCCACACGTCTATCTATCTTTCTGTCATCGTCATTGTCCATGAAATTCTCTTTACTAAAACACAACCAATCAATCCTTCTAGATCTATGAAAGATTAGTAGTCATATATTCACTTCACTCTTTCGCACCACAACAAACAAAAAAAAACCTGCTGTCCACCACCAAATTAAACCAAAACAATAATGAGTCGTTTCTCTTGGCAATTGATCTTCTCCCCCTGCGTAAACCCTAGAAGTAATAATGACAAACCACAGATAATCACTAGTTCATCTCCACATAGAATCTCCTTATCGGATCTGAGTTACCCAGATGGTTCAGAGATAACAGCAAGTGATTTATCAACCTCCATGGCAGGTTCAAAACTATGTGTTTTTACCCACGATGAATTGAGATTGATCACCAACAATTTCTCCTCCACAATTACATTGGGGAAGGTGGGTTTGGAGCTGTTTACAAAGGGTTTATTGATGATAAAGTGAGATCTGGTGTACTAGATGCACAAGCTGTTGCTGTTAAAGTGTGGATTTGGAGGGTAATCAAGGACATAAAGAGTGGTTGGTAAGAATCATGAATCTCATTTTTTTTCCTTCCTTCTTCTACTATCTCTCTAGTAGTAGCAATTGCAATTGTAATTGTAAATGTTTGTTTGGGTTTAAAATTAATACATCATTAGTTGGTGTGTGTTTTGGTTAATTAGACTGAAGTGATCTTCCTTGGACAACTGACGCACCCTCATTTAGTGAAACTGATTGGCTACTGTTACGAGAAAGATCAGAGACAGCTTGTTTATGAGTACATGGATAGAGGAAACCTTGACCGACATTTATTCATGAGTAAGTATAAGCTTTTACTTTTCCCTGTTTCTATGAAATTGATTTAGATTTGAATAAAATTCGGAATTTTCCAGGATGCTCTGCACCCTTACCATGGTTAACTCGGATAAAGATCGCTCTTGGAGCTGCAAAGGGTCTTGCTTTTCTTCACGAACAGAACAAGCCAGTAATTTTCCGTGATTTCAAAGCTGCAAACATTTACTTACTCCGGTAACTAATTAACCTTTCTAGTACTGTATCGGAATTGGTTTACTGCTAGACAGAGACAGACATTAAAATTTCTGGTAATGGTGGGTGATTTCATGATTTCAGGACTACACATCTAAACTCTCGGATTTCGGATTCGCAAGAGACGGACCAGGAGAAGGCAAATCCCACATCTCAACTAAGAACATCCTCGGAACCAAAGGCTACGTAGCACCTGAATACATAATGACAGGTCACTTAACAACAATGAGTGACGTGTACAGTTTCGGAGTGGTTTTACTGGAGCTTCTAACTGGAAGAAGATCAATGGACAAAGCGAGACCAAGGAAACAGCAGAGTTTAGTGGAGTGGGGTCGTCCTTGTCTTAAAGATCCAAGGAAATTGGAGTTGATAATGGACAGTGCAATGGAGGGACAGTATTCACCTCAAGGTTCCAGGAAAGCAGCGTTATTGGCGTACCAGTGTTTGAGTCGTCAGGCAAAGAGTAGGCCGACAATGGGGAGTGTGGTCAATACTTTAGAGATGATTTTGGAGATGAAGGATGATATTGTGAAGGTGGGTACGTTTGTTTATGTTGTGCCGCCGGCGGTGCGACCGGCTATGGATGAGTGTCGGAGGAAGGAGAAGAAGGATGATGATCAGGTTGGAGCTGATGAGCAGGGGAAGGTAGCAGATAGTAAGAGGGAGCGTAGGAAAAATAAGGAAACGAGGACTACTACTACTACTACTGTTGGATCTGTTCTGCCAAGTTTTCATTCTGATCAGTGTAAAACTGAACAATCCCATGAACAAACATGAGAAACAGCTTTATTTTTTATTAACGTACCCAAGGTTAAATGTTAATTACTTAGATCTATAGATATGAAATCAATAATCATCTTGTTTCTGCTTGGTAGTATAGTATTATATTTGAGCGGATTTCAGAACTTTGAAATAAAGTATGGCTGTTCAGTTATAATCGAATTTAATAATAATATTTTTTAACCGATAATCATTTTAATAGATAATTATTTTATATATTATACTAGTAACTGTTAACCGTCTCATAATTAACCAAAGTTCCTCAATAATTGAAATAACAACTTCCTACAATAACCGACATAACCGAAGTTCTTATAATAATTAAAATGATCAACTTTATGAAATAATCGAAATGATCGAGTTTCGTGAATAATCGACAAAAACAAACTAACAAATCAGATATAAAGAGGTGATTGAAATCTTTACATACATACCCCATAAACAACATAAATTTGAAAAAAAATATATAATAGAAATGACCAAACTACCTCTAAAACTGTAGGATCAACGGGCTGACAAAGTTTGTCTGGGTTGTTAGACTCAGACAGACTCTCTCGATCGAAATGTGGCGGACAGAGTCAATCTAGTGGGATAGATGGGGTTGATGTAGTCTTTCTGGGTTGTTAGACCCATACAGACTAGCTCGGGAAGCGGAAGCAGCCAATTGTTGGTCTAACTTCAAAGTGTTCCAAGATGTAAGTCGTTGAAACACATTGACTCTTTCAGTGAATGGAGGAGTCTATCAACAAAATACCAATACAAGAATGAGAAACTTTATTGATAGACTTTTTAGGGTTACAAGAAAGTATCTCACACTTGGGGTTAGGCAAACATACTCTACCTAACGCCTACATTCACTCCTCAACGAATAGATCAATACAACATATGAAGAAATAAGTGTAAAAGCTTTAAATAGCTAGATATATGAATTGTAGCTTGTAATAGAAGACATGTCTTTTTTTCTTAGTGACTTTTCCCTAATATAGGAAGTATTGGGGCGGAAAAGCACACTTACAACTGAAAACTCTAGCTCTTTATATAGCATAGCCTCTAGAGCCGTTGAGAGAGTCCGTTTCCGAAAATTCAGGAATCTGACTGTTTTTCACCACAAATTTTGAACATGACTTGTCTTAAGGTTGTGGCTTCGAACATTAAGGCTCAAGGAGGTTGAACGTTGTGAAACGAACGTTAAAGGCATTCAAACACGTTCCTCTTGGTCGTAAATTTTGTAAGTAGTTATAACTGACAGCACGCTCAGTCATAAAGCATCGGACGGAGTCTCTTGGTTAGATAGACTCTTCATTGGTTAGACGAACTATTTCATCATTTTCTATGTTTACCGCAGTAGGGTTTGTCATTCTGCTCGACAAACTCCGTGCACATGGAAGGACTTCATCCTCAGCACACACAGGGTTCTAACATTTCTTTATTGACTCCATTTGCACGTAGATTGAGTCATCATTGGCAAAATCTAAAAGTTCCAACACAAACCCAGTAGAAGGAATGCTTAAGGTGTAACTGACTAGAAGAGATAAAATCTAAGATAACAAAAGCAGGGTAGGGATTCGGGATGGATGATAGATCATCCTTATTATCGGGGCATTAGAGCTAGATGCCCAAAAACAAATCAACCGCTGCCATAGGTACCAAACAACCGCTGCAATAGGATATTTTTCTACTAGTGATTGATATGTGCCATATCTCGTAGCCATGAAAAAGCTTAACCATTACTTCGGGCAGCCCCTTGACGAACCAGGGGCTGCCTCATCAACCTTCTCAGGGAGGGAATGAGGGGGTGGCTCGCACATGTGGATGAGATCAATCACTTGGACAGGGTCTTTAGTGGCCAAGCCAACCTTACCTTTCTTACTGTTTGCAGTTATCTTCGATGAAGGGCTATGGTCTCTTGCTGAATCTTTCTCTTTAGCACCCACTCAAAGTTTCTCTTCTTCTCCGTTAGAGAAATCATGAGAAACGATGGAGTCCATACCCTTATGGGTTGCGAAGAGAGGTCTAAGGAGGGATATAGAGGTTTGCCTTGAGCTCAGAAGAAGGGAGGGATGCATAATCATTAATGGGGCATGAGGTACCCGTAGGGGAGCCTTTACCTGGAGTGTCATTTCCTATATTCTCGCATTCACCCTTATATTTCCGCATTTTACACTCTTTCCACACAAACTTTTATAATATTACAATTACACCCCAAATATCATATATTATAACATTTTTACTCTTATTAATTTTTACCCAAAGTTTTCATCAAATTCCTATTATTACAGAACAAACTCTTCCACTAACTTTTGCTTGATTACAAATTGGCCCACATTACTTTACAAACTTTACAATTTCCTCCTTAAACATATATTATATACTCTTTCAATTTAGTTCCAATTCTCACCCAATTTTCTCCAGCAATCACAACAGACTCCTAGGTCTTTTCTAATATCTTTTCCGCCCCAAACTTTCAGAAATTACACTCTGGCCACATAACAAGTTTTCCAAACTTACAATTAACTTATAAACTTCATAAAATTCCTATTTTAATTATTTCTCTTATCTAATTTGTCAACACTCGTAGTATAGTCAAGGTTGACCACCATACACTGCCTTGACCTATATTTCGCCATAATTATGAATTTGACCCTAAACTTTCCTAGGGTTTTCATTGAAGTCCTTAATTTTACAAAAACTTATATTTTGCATCTAAAACCCAAATGAGGCCTAACTTTCGACCATATAACATTTTGACACTCTAAAAAGTTTATTTATTTACTCTTAACCACCCATACTCTGCCTATTTGTTAACTAGAAGTTCCTTTAAGTTCTTAATCACCTTTAAAGTCAATTTTTGACATTAAACTCCAACTAGACAATACCTAATTTGTAGGTATTTTTCCCTCAATATTTTTAGGTGATTTAACACACCAAATAGCCCCGTAACACCAGATTTTCTCACCAAACATTATACTAAACAATTACTTAACTTTTAATGCAATAAAAGCATTGAATAACTTTTAAAAGTGGCCTAAATACATGGCCTTATTACAAATCACAAGCTTAGCTTAACATGACATAAAATAACCATTAGAATATAAATAACTCTCGGCTTTTTAGTGTATACCCCTTAACTTTTTGGTAATTATATTTTAGCCCTAAAACCTTATAATTTTGGCATTTTAAGTCATTAAACACTTAGGTAACTTAGCTAAATGTGTTACCATAACTTTTATGTGCATTTTAGGTCACAATAGACCATTCCTTCATCTAAACTCCCGACCTTAATTTGTTACACAAATTAAATTGCTTAAAAGCATAAAAATAAGTTTTAAGCAAAACTTACATGTTTAAGACTACAAACACCACTCTAATCCCCTTCTCTTTTAAGCTCTAATTTACAATAGATCTATGTTAGGTTTTTGCACAAATCATAAGCTTAAACCATGATTAAGGAGTTTAAAGCTTGATTTAATCACTTACCCTTCCAAAGTTTGATTTTTCCACCTTATCAATCCTCTTGGTCACAATCAACTCTAGGGTTTTAAGCACCCATTAGGTCATGATTTGAACAAAGAAGAAGAGATCAAGTTAGGGTCTTTAATGAAGCTTAACAAGATACGGAAACTTAAAGCATCAAAATGAGCTGTAATGAGAAGAGTTTTACCTTTGTGTTCTAAGAGAGATTTTCACCAAACTCTCGGCTTCCTATAGAAAAATATGCTAGGAGTTAGATCTCTTATAGATCTATGGATATAAGGTAGTTTAAGGTGACAAGAAACCTTAAGAATGACTTACCCTTGAAGTCTCTTGGAAGGTGATCTCTTGATGGAGTTTTAGCCAACAAAAGGAGCATACTCTTCATTCCATGTATATAAAGATGAAGAAGAAAGGTGTAAGAAACTAGTTGTTTTCGTCTAGAATAAAATCAAAGGAAGAGATGAACTTTAAGGCTCCATTTTTACCTTAAGCTTAAATGAATCTTTCCTTGCTCCATGTTTGAGTGGTTTCCAAAATTTGCTTTAAGGATCTCTTGATTTTGACCTTGGTTGTGAAAGAGAATTGTTTGTAGAGTTCTCCTTGTTGATTTTATGAAGAAAGGAGAAGATTTGGAAGGAAAATGAGGTGTGGGTTCAAGTCACCATGGGAGTGTTCTTGGTGTTCTTCAAGCACAAGAACAAGATAAGGAAGAAGAAGAGGGGAGGTATTCTTGGCTGGCTAGGATAGAGGAGGGAGAAAAGGCGAGTCTTCTTTTCTTAAGTGATAAGTAAGAATGAAGTAAGGTAAAGATGACTCATTAGTTTATTCTTATCTTAAGAAAGGAAAGTTGATCTTGGTATGGTGAGTCACCAAGGGCTGTCACCTCCATTAGGATATTTTAAAGGCTTAAGCTTGACCATTGACCATGTTAATGAGATTAAGGCCTTGTTTGGCACTATTAGGTACTATTCACAAATTGGTGCCACATTTCTGATTTTTTTATTTCTTTGAATTAGGCTTCCTAATGTGATACATTATAGTACATAAGTTAACCATGATGTATAAATGCCTAATTAACCATCCAAATTCAATTTCTAAACACTTTTATAAAAATGTGCTTTAAGGAGTTTCAAGACTCCATTTTGTGTTTTGACTGACTTTAAAGTTTGGTTTTCTTTGGTAATGGTTTTATCATGTTCTTACCTTAAATATAAGGTTTAGGAAACCACTTTTGACCCTAACTGAGGTTACACAATCTCTTAGGTTTCTTAGAGCACATTTTTGCCCTAAGTGATCTTAAAGCATATTTCTGCTTGTATGTGATCTTAGATTATTCCTCAATAATCTTAATGCGTATTTTAGCCTTACTGTTCAATAATTAACCTTTTATTAACTCTTTCATTAATTTAATTCATGCTTAATTAATGTAATTACGGTTTAGGGTATTTCATGATGCACAAGGTCGATTCAACCCCTTCAAGAACAATCTTAAAGCAAGGAGAATGGGCTTGTTAATTGAGATCATTGCCTTGAATCTCAAGAAATCCCCTCCAAACCTACTAGTATCTTTTCTAAAATCCATATATTTCCCAAATCGACATGTAAGACTACGCGCAGAGTCCTTGTTATGCAGGACCAGCGGGAAATCAAGGACCTGAATCCAAATAGGAAAGCAAGAGAACTCATGGTCCAAAGGAGCCTTAGTCTGGTCTATCCGCTGAAGGATAAAGAGCGCCCCATCAAAGGACCAAGGTTCTCGTTCCAAAACTGCATTCGTCATGCTTATCCTCTCGAATTCGAGGAGAAAGATCTGCTTACATGTTTTCCTGTTTTAAGTTAACCAACAAGCTGCCAGACTTTGGACAACATGTTCTTCATTACCCTGACGTCAGCACTTCTAATGGTGAGAAGTTTACCCAACAAGCACCTGTCGAAGATGGTGGCAAGATCATGGTTTCAGCAAGTCATCTATCGAGAGTGGTACCACCTCATCTTCTGTAAGTGATAGTTCCTCACACTAAGAGGGAAGGTCGTTCCTCAATTGATCACCGAAGTGAAGAGCCCATTGCAGGAGTGTAAGAGAGCGAGTGCGATTCAGAGGACAAGCAATGGAGTGGGAGGAGCAAAGCGCAAATACCGAAACTTGAAAGAACAATGGAGTGCAGAGAGTGGGAGGAGGAGTAGGATGATGGTCGAGGATGACGGGTGCGATAGAAGGGCAGAGAGCAAAAATTATCAAGAAAGTTGCAGAGATGGAGGATCCTGATGAAGAAGAAGGAATAGGGATGATACACCCCTATACCTTGATGCAATTCATAATTGTGGTTCATTAATGAAACTGATAGTGGAGACTGATAGTTTGTATTATGATTGATTGAATATATTACTAAAGCTGAAACATGCAACTGTTATTCCTCATAGAGGGATACATAAGTAGAAAGTTAATAGGGTTAAGTATTTTGATAACAAAAGGCTGACAGTTTCACCCGTTACTTATCTCAAGGTTTCCGGTAAAGTTTTGTTAGAGTGACAGAATAAACACTTATCTGCTGTATCTCTTGATTTCTTATCCAGAGCTCCACTTTAGATTTCCTAAACTTTTTGTCTCACAAAAACATAGAACAAAAATATTTTCTATGTAAATAAATGTTTTTCCAATCTTTTGCTTGTCAATAACAGAAAGAAGAACTTGATCAAGTCTCTGGAAGGGAATCGAAATCTTATAGTGATGAAAGGATTATTGAAGAATTTATACAAGGTCATGATGCTTTGCTAAGTAGTCTTCGTTGTCGCTTGACAAAATTACAGGTATGTTTTTTTATTGAATGTGTGAAGATATACCGTCTAGTTCTGCATGGTTGAGGAGCTGATTATATGGGTAATCTGACTGTTACTTGAAACAGTCATTGAATTTTAGTATATTGTGTCCTAGAAAGGTCTTGAGTTTATTTGTGATGACCGAGAGACGGTTTAGCTAAATACAGTTCTTGAGCCTATTTGATAAAACAACCACATCAGAGAAAAAGTTGTATCCTTTCGATGCTCCTACTGGATGCTGGAGAGTTCTTCTAATTCAGTCATTAAAGTTGCAATGGCACGTTAGTCTTTGGATTGAAAATGGTGGCATGGTGACTTATTTTGTTACCGTACGTGGACTTGTAGGTAGTTGGGCATTTCTAAGAGCGGAATGACATTACAGGTGCTGTCAGAGCAATGATCATACAGTTAGTGCTCGTTCTCTCTCTCCCTATCTCAACATATCTGACATGGATGACATATTCTTTCACTTCATATCTATTATGTCAAATGATTTCCATTCTGCTTGAATCTGACTGTGTGTTTTTTGTATCCCAGATACAACTGCCTATATCTGCTACTTGGTTGTAGAAGCAGATTTTGAATCATATTCTAACACTTCAAGACTATCTTATTGGTGCGGACCATTGGCTTCCCCAGACCTATGCGAGTCCAAAGACAATTCAAATGTTAGTTAGCTTCATTTTCACCCTCTATCTTAGGACTGAACAATTGAGAGATAAAAAGGCTTGTTGTTGAAGGAGGTGAATATCTGTATGAATACTTGAAGTCCTAAATCTCATTCAAATAGTTCTTTTATGGCCAATTTGTTTAGTCACGGAAAAAATTGTGGTTCATGCTAAGGAAAGGAAGAAAAGAAAGATCATCATATATTGTTGCCAATGACAGAGGACTGAGATCTAGTTTTGTATAACTGTTCTTCATTGCGTTCTTTTTATTTTTTTTTTCTTAAAAAAAATCAACGAGGGCAATAAAAATCGTCCTGCTAGAAAATCAAACAGGGCAACATGACGACTTGTCACTGCTGAAGGCAATCAAAGAGGGCGACATATTCAGCTTGTCACCATAGAATGCAATCAAAGGGGGCAACTTACCAAGTCGTCACCGTAGAGTGTAGTTAGATTATTCTTAGAATAAAGACCAAAGAGGGCAAGGTAAAACCTCGCCTTCTTTGACTACAATCAAAGGGGGCGACTAGGCGAAGTCGTTGTCGTTGACCACGAACAAAAGGGGCGACACTATTATTTTGCCCCTGTTGATAATCGATCAAAAATAGCAATGATGTTGCTTCCTTTGCTCCGGGTCAAAGAAGGCGACTTTAGTTACCTTCGTATATCATGTCAAGTAGGGCAAGCAAAATAGGTCGTCGCCATAGTCTAACATGACATGTCTTTAAAGGCAATCATGGGGGCAATTATTTGTTCGCCCTTAGATCTAATATGTTGTAGTGGTTACATGCAAAAGAGAGCAAATACCTCCGGCCTAAGGAGAGAAAAGTTTCCATAAATATAATATCAAATAGTAGACTTCCTAAAAATTGTCACTACATAGACACATACATCGAGCGGTTCAGAGAATAATGGATGATACATGATAATAGATAGCATATGGTGTCTGATTTCGAAAAAAAAAATAGCATATGGTGTCTGAGCTATCATTTCCCGATTTTTATCCTTTTCCTACTCTTCCTTTTGTCCTATTACTCTTATTTGGACTAACTCACCTCTCTTGTTTGTGACAAACAATAACCATAACCCGTTCTGCAGCTCTGCTGATATGTACATAATAATAGTACATGTACCCCCTACTAGCTAGCTCACTTCCAAAAAAAAGAGAAAGGGTAGCTTATGCTTACCCTTGAATTGAATTGTGTGTGGCTATTAAAAAGAGGAATATCCACCCACAACAACCATTCGATGGCTGAGACTTGCCTCCATCCTACCTTACCATATCCTTTCGAAACCAGTGACCGTTGATCAAACAGCAATACATTCAGTAGCCACTATAAATACAACCTTTTTTTCTCAACAAAGCTTCAATTCATCCTCTCATCATCAGCAGCAGTAGCCAAGAAGAAGAAAAGAGAAGAGGGTCATCAGCTTAACCACAATGGCATCTGCTTCCATGATCTCCACCTCTGCAGTGGCCTCTGTGCCAAGAGCTAGCGCTGCTCAGTCCACTACTGTTGCTCCTTTCGTCGGATTGAAATCCATGTCCTCTTACCCAGTCACCAAGAAGAGCTCCAACAAAGTTTCTCTCCCCAGCAATGGCTGCAAAGTCCAATGCATGATGGTAATTCATTAGTTGGGTGTTGTTCATAATTATAATTGAAGTATACCACTACTTTTACATACAAAGATTCTACCAAAAAAAAGATTGTTGGTAGGTGTCCAGCTCCAACAGCATGATTAATTAGTAGGAATCGGCCGTGAGATTCAAAATTTTCATTGATCAGTTTTTTTTTTTTTTTTATATATAGTTACGGGTAGTGGTAGGTTTCAAAGGTTCTGGTATGCCACTGCTCTACCGACCAACCCTCGAGGGCTTAGCATTTTCATTGATCAGTTGCTTGACCTTATAAGAAAAAAACCAAAAATTCTCGCAGGTGTGGCCACCAGAGGGTTTGAAGAAGTTCGAGACTCTTTCATACCTTCCACCACTCGACCGTGAAGGTCTGGCTAACGAAATTAGCTACCTAATGAGAATGGGATGGATTCCTTGCTTGGAATTCGAAGTCGGCGTAAGTACATTTACTTATATTATGATGAGACGATTCTCTTCATACTGAATCTGAATCTGAATCTGAATGCATATGATAATATAATGTAGGAGGCTTACATCCACCGTGAGTACCACAACCTCCCAGGTTACTATGACGGACGCTACTGGACAATGTGGAAGCTGCCTATGTATGGCTGCACTGACCCAGCTCAGGTATTGAAGGAAGTTGATGAGTGCTCCAAGCAGTACCCACATGCCCACGTCAGGATCCTTGGGTTCGACAACAAGCGTCAAGTGCAGTGCATCAGTTTCATTGCCTACAGGCCATCCTAATCACCTTCAATCTGAACTTGTGGAGTTTATTTTCTCGTGAAATTCATTCCACTTCTTTTATTTTTAATTTCTTTTGAGTTTACTATCTCACCCGGGATTGATTGCAACCGGGGATGAGACTTTTTAATGAAATGATTAATAATTGGGAACATTTTCTTTAACTGCAATTTGTTGTAATACACAATCAAGTGCAGAATTATAAAACCACTGAGTTGAAAAGTTCACATTGTCAACTATCTCAACAATGGTTATGTTTCAAAACATCTTAACCATATACCTTCATCACAGAATGATCTGTTTTCAAAAATCCTGGCTCAACCTTTGTCAACTACACTAGAGAGTTTCCCCACTAAATTCATAGCAGAGTAAGCGAATGAAGTAGGCTTCCAGACAATACACCTGGGCAATGATCACTTCTTATTGATTAGCAATGAATGGTTTAGTTTATTTCTATATAATATACCAGATGTTTAACTCTACAATTACTTACTACCCAGTGAAGAAGAATCTACACAATAGCATACAAGATAATTTACCACTAGTACTAAGATTCACATACCACATAGTTGGGTTATAGAGCTGACTCATTGTGTCAAAACTCCCTCCAATGGGCCTACTTAAACCCACCTAGTTGCGCTAGAAAATCCTATTCAAATTGTGACACTATTAGGCACTCCTCTACCAGTAACCCCGGGCTCTGAAGTAGGAGCCATGAGCTCATACGCCATGACACCAGCGCCACATCTGTTCCTCAGCTTACAATCACCATTCCTCTTCTCAATTTCCTTCTCAATTTTTCCCATCTCAGCTGAGAACTCAAAGAACTCCTCGATCATCTCACTGTCACCAGTCCACGTTGAGGCCTGTGCCCGTTCACCCAGGTACTCCTCGTCAGGAGAATGCGTAGACAACGTGTCAATCACAGCAATGAACTTGCTCGTTTGCACCACACTGGGTATGGATGACATGTAGTACCTCTGCGGATCCTCAAGAAAGCTCTTGTATTCGGGTGATGACTCCTCTGGGATCAGTCTACGCATCAGGACTGGGCGATTGGGGATGTACCCGCCGTATGGGTACTGACCAAAGTTGAGGGCAGCATGCTGGGCAGAGGCAAGCCATATCAGGATGGTTAGGATCTGAACGAGGCCATCCTGATTGTCTAGCTTTGGCCACCAGCTTGCATCACGCAGGTCACCATGACCCACATTTATGGCTTCGTAGTACCACCCTTGAAGCTCCTGGTCATGAAGGATGTCACTCGAATCTGGGTAGTAGCGGGTCACATATGTCCTAACCCAGTTTTCAATGGCTTCCCAAATGAGGAGTCCATCATTTGCATAAGGGTAGTCTTCTAAGACAAGTTTTATCCCGTGCGGCTGTGATGGATCTAGCTCTGCCATTCCTCTGTAATAAAAAAGATATATGACTGGAATATTAAGATACACTTTCTTTCAATATAACATCATACACAACTAGTACATTTGTTTACAGTATATTGCATCGCATCTTGTACAGTGCTCATACCTTCTGACGAGATCCGATGGAAGACCTTCCAAATCAAAGCGCCAATCCTTGTAGGCAGCAGCACTCAACTCCATGCTGTAACGACCAGGCGTGAAGCAAGACTCAATGACACCATCAGCATTCACCAGACGCTGGCGAGCCAGAGCATTGATTTCAAGCGTATATCTCATGTGTGGGTCAAGCAGCTTGAATATGGGATGCATCACACTCAACCGCCTATGAGCTGCCAAGATAAAAGGCTCCAAAGATGCATGAGTCCTCAACCTACAGATATATAGATCGTTCCATTATGATAATGTTCTACAATCTAGATATATTACTTCATTAAAACAAGAGCAAATTTGTATATGCATCCTACTCACCAGTGATGAACGAGCTGGTGTACTCCAGCATCATTAGAACAGACATGGGCCTTGGCCAGCTGCCAAATCCAATAAGAGGTGGCATCAACAGGTGGTGTGATCACTCTCTTTGAGCAAGAACAGGATCCCGTAGTAGGCAAACTGAGCTCAATTGCGATAGGTTTAAGTGTGCCGAGAGAAGTGCGGAAGAAGAGAGCTCTAGTGGCGTAAGATTTCCGACCATCCAGAGCATTGATACGATCCAGGAATGGGATGAATGTGTCATGGTAGTCGGCTATGAAGAGCCTCTTTGCATCCATAGCCTCGTTCACTGACAAACCATCAAGCTGGCTGATGATGTGTTCCTCTTTTATAGCGGATTCTGGAGGCCCGTATGTCTCTGGATCGAGCTTGCTGACTGGTGGGAAAGTTTGAAGGCGTTCAATGCTCATCGGATTGACTCCGGCGACAAACTGTCGAGCAAACTCATCATCCCGCATCCAAGCATGCTTGTCCTCTGCAATGCCAAAACAAAATGAAAGGTTGAGTTTTTGTTCTATTCATACACAAGAAAACGAAAGTAGCTAGTTAGGTAGTTGCTTACAAAGAAATTGAAAAAGAAGAAGAATAAGAAGAACTGACTTGAAACTATCATGGGCGTGTCAAATTTCAGCAATTCCTGGCTGGTAGCTTGTATCTTGCTGACTATCTTTGGGAGTTTGCTCAGTAGTTCTTCGTCTTGCAATCCTAACTTGAGAAGCAATCCTTCGTTAAAAAGACTGTCGAGATGTAAAAACCCAGAGAAATCATGCTTTGCTGATATGTTGGTGGTGAGGGACGGCCAGAGGTTATGAAGCACCGCCTTGAGCCGGCAGAATGAGAATGTCCCTGCTTTCGACTCCTCGAATTGCTCATCTCGAGGCACATACACCGAAAATGGCTTCTCAACTCGACTTTCTACATTCATATCTTCATTCATTCATTCACGAACAAACAAATATAAATATTAGACGGTTTGATCAAATGAATGGAAAATAGGAGCTTTAGGGAGTCAGTCTGATAGACAGAAAAAAAACCAATTATAAAGTTACCTGTTTCACTAGGAGGTCGACCAGTTCGGCATCGTCTAGGATAAGGAATCTTCTCACCACAAGAACAGGACGAGCAAGATCATACCATCGTCTGGGTTACCAAGGTCGTTGTAGACATCATAGTCGTAGATCCTGTCTGATGATTTTCTCTGCCCTGTACCATCCCCTCTTACATCTTTCAGTTCTTTTTCTCTCAAGGCTTTCAGACCGGCGGGTGTCTCGTGCGGCAGATATGGCTGCTTACATAAAAAAAATCAATAAAATGAATATCCAATTCTAATAGAACGTACTATTCTAACGGAAGTATATTGATTTGGTCATAATCAAAGTTTATAATTAAAGGTTTCTTTTTTTAAAAAAAAATTGATTTTGAATACATTCCATTCCATGAACTAATATTGACTGAAAGACTACAAAAAAAAAAAAAAAGCAACCTGATTGTGGAAAAAAATCCTTTGTCCCTGATCTCCAGGAATATCCTTCTTGGATTGAACCCAAGAATTACAGGGGAAATGAACCGGTCCACAGGCAAACCCTTCAATGGTGATAGCTTCGAGGAAGAACTCCTGCTGATGCTTATTGGTCACGAGGATGGCTCCCGGCATGCCAAAGTTGGAGTCCACGAGAAACTCAGCAGTGTAATTGACCCTCTCTGCTTTGGTACTTGACTTTTTTGACCAGTCTTTCAACGCGGCTACTGCACTCTTCTTTGGACCTCTGGTTCCTTTCAGTAATGAAAGAAGCAAACAGACGTCAGTTTACGCATTTCATCGAACAAAAGAACTGCAACTAGATTAAAGATGTTTCTTTAAAGCCGCCATGATGAAGCGACGAAAATTCATCAAGCTTTATTAATTGAGCACATCTAAAACAACGACGACGCCACTAAATTTTCCTTTTTGTTTGACGGACACAAGCCTACCTATTTGATCCAGTAAAATTATGATTCTGTCCTTCGAGTCCGATACGATATACCAGATTCAACCAATTCGGGTTAATGACTTCAAATTCAAATCCTAAAACGAAAAGGAACCACACCATAACTATGATGTGGGCGATGATCTGAATTCTGATGATGGTCGAGATAGAACATTTTTCCAATTTCCTAATCCTCTCGACTCTGACCAAAAAAATAAAATTAAAGGCCGGCAGTAGTTGTTTGTTAGAGAATGTAGTAGAACAGCCTAAAAACAATTGTAAGAGCTTTAAAAACAATTGTTAAGAGCAGAAAATGCTTTCGAAAGTGTAGTTAATAAAAAATAAAGAGGGCCATACCCCATATGTAATTAAACATGAAATCGACAAGGTTTAAACTTTTAGCAGCTTTTAAAAAAAAAAAAAAAATTTAACTACTATAAGAAATCGGGCACAGGCATATGGTTTTAATAAACATGGATCATGGATGGAATTTATTTAAAAAATAATCAACAAACCAACCAAAACAATATTTTCTGTAAATATTGTAATCTCACGTTCATATCGATTGGTAATCTTAAAAAGTTCCGGACAAATTAGTAAAAAATTGAAGAAGAGGAAGAAAGAAAGTGTTTGTACTTGGATCAAGGTCAGTGCTGACGAGCTGAAGCACACGTTTTTTGCCAATTTATCCGTCAAAGCATCGACGTGTCGGAAAATAGTCTCTTTGAGATCCTCCTTGTTCTTGTTTCTGACAGTTACCACAGCTCTCACCTTTACCCGCGACCCAAACGAGCGTCCATCTATCTGATCGGCGGTATTCAGCGTTTCTCTCACTAATTCCCCCGTCTCAGCTGCCGGAGAGGAAACTGCCGACCTAGACATCGGTGTCGGTCTTCTGCTACTGTTACTGCTCTGACTCCTAATCTCCAGCTGAAAATGAGATCTTCTTATGGAGTTGGTTTGAATGATTGATCTCATCGATACGGAAGAGAGAGGGAATGGAGTAGCGTAGGATGATGAGGAAGAGAGATGATTAAGTGATCTCTGTGTAATTGAATTCCCAGGATCTGTTTACTCAGTGCCATCTTACTTTGTTTTTTTTTTCTTAATCTGAATTGCTTCTTTTCTCAGTACGTACGTGCTGTATTGATAAATGATAATCTCTCTTTTGTGATCTCTTCTGCGTCTAGTCAGAGATGTTTGGATGAAGAATTGATTCAGCGGAGAAAAGGCTTGTGAGAGAAGAAGAAGAAGAGAGGAGAGTGGGGATTTCAGAGGTTGTTGGTTGGTGTTTAGTTTAATATAGTTTGGAGTCACACATCGGGTATATATATACACTTCTGGGTGTGAGACGAATGATTTGTGGCAGGGCAGCTACATTAGGGGATTTACGTCGAAACTCACCGGCCAGGCCAGTCAATTGGACATTTCTTTTTAAGAAGAAGAAGATGGTCAAAGCGACGGAAGCTGCGACTTCTATCTATAATCAACATATATATTTTTCAAATTCTTTTTTATTATCATCTTGACAAAGAAATACTACGACTACTATATGAGCTAGCGTTACTAGTATAGTTTTAATTTATATTGCAAATGAGTTGTATTTATTTTCATTGTTAATTTGATTGTCATTAGCATGCCATGGAATTAGACAATTCTATAGCGGATTAATAGTATACTAGTATTATATTTCTAAAAAAAAAAAAAAAACTCTTAGATTCTATAGCAATTAATAGACGGTACAAAGTCTTTGAAAATAATTTTCATTTAGTGGAAATGTATAACAATATGTTTGAAACAAATCTAAATCACTTGCAAAAATTAAATAATTAATGACAATGATTTATAAAATTTAAAGTTTACCAACTTGACATTAACTAGTATACTATATATTAGTATTAATAGATTGCATCAGTTCATGGGGAATTCATATAAATTCAAGGTTGATGATAAAAGATAGTACTTGCTACTAGTTTTTAGCTTACTCGTAGTTATTGAAAAGTAAGCATCAATCTAATTTCAAGTAAGGTAGTAACATGCATTCCTACAATATTTGTGCTAAATACCTGATAAGTAACTAACTCTACCCTAAAGTGTCAATCTGTTTCACTAGATCAAAGAAAGGTTAGACTCTAATCATAGGCCCCGTTTCCACATAAGTTTTATGTGCTAGCTTTAATAAGAAAAAAAACAGTAGCTTTCATATTAATATTGATTCAGCTGATTAGATAGGATTATTAAAATTTAACTAGAATACACTTAATAATTTATTACTACTACAATATTAGTTAACTAGACTATAATAAAATAGTAACTACGGATGTTGAAGGCGGCTTTTGGTGTGTTTGTTGCTTAATTACAGTCATCATGAAATCAATTATATTATTTCAACCTGATGGCAGAGTCGGTCCACCACCACTGGCCTTGTGATGGGAATCGACACTCTTTCAACCAATTTTTCTGTCCTACTCCTTCCTATACGTGGAGGTCTCCACAGTCCACAACTCCACACACCCAATAGCTAGCTAGGAAGATTTTGATTTTACTCCTTTCATTCAGAAATCTTTTCAATACATACACGAGTATCCGTCGTCCCTACCGTTTCTATTGGTAGCAATCAATGTGGTTTTTATTGGTCTATGAAGATAAATGGAGTATACTACTATTACTATATCGTGGTGTCAGACAAAGTTTAATGGAATATTTCAAAAACCCTAGCTGGTAAATTTTTGTAAGCCACAGATTGTAATAAGTGTTTGCAAATAAAATCAATGCCTGTTCTTTTTTGAAAAAAAAAAAATTTGTTTTGTGTTGTGTAGTCTCCTTTAGTATGTTTTTTGTAACTTATATATATATTATAAAAATCTAAATTTCTTTTCGTTATTAAAATAATTCAAAAAAGAAAAGAAGAAGAAGAAGTGGTTATCAAACAAACACTTTATGATGTTACACACAATCTGTTTTTTGTAGTGTTCACATTTTCACACCGCAACTAGATCTAAAACAATTATGACTGCGATCGTTAAAAGAGACGAGCTGTAATGACTATAAGGCCGGTTCCGTCTCGACCATTTTTTTTTTTTTTTTTGAAAAAATTTTCTTCTCCTCCGGCCATTAATTTCACACAAATTAAGAAAGCGCAAACAAAACATATTTATGGATCCTCAGTAAATATGATCATGTAATCGTGTTACTTACGTGTGTCAAATGAAGATGATCAATTATGTTATAGTATTTGAAAGGGGTATGGTCGGTCGGTGCCCTTCTTAAGTACTACTACTAACATAGAGTATGTAGTATAATTCCCAATCCCAAAAGAGGAATAATGGAGTCATAATTAACTTCCACTCTATAATAACATCATTTTAATTTAAGACCATTATTTATTATATTGAATAATCATCTCAGACCCCCACCCCACACATCATATCTTATTAAATTATCATATATTAAGGTTTGACCAACGACTATCATAACCTGATCGCTGGTGTTCGGCTTTGGGAAATTAATGTCATGTAGTATTCAAAATCCTTTTGATGATTTCTCTCACTTTTCAAAGGCAGTAATTAATAGTATAGTTAATGCATGCTTCGACTTGTACAAATTAAAAGTATATATTATGTTCTTAGTCTCTTCAAAAGAAACAAACTACACTAATACTATTCAATATCTACTATATATATATATATATATATATATGGTGCGCTACGGTAAGAGTAATCTTTTGACTATCTAGCTATATTAGAAGAACAAAGCTTATGTAGTCAATATATGAAACACATGAATTTACAGGGACCAGTAAATATAATGGTTGGATGGTTACGTGACTGTGCGTTTGCGTGCTGGGTTTTGTTTATTAAGTCCATTAGATTTGCTCAAACGAGTCATATACCGTATTCATATATATATAGTTTCAACAGTCAAGCCTCCGTTACGTTTTTTAAAAGATTTTATTGGGTCGTCGTCGTGTAAGTATTTTATCCCCAATTGATTTAGATTTTTCTCTTTCCAGTTATTTGCTAAAGTCAAGGCTAGAAAAATAAAGCCAAAAGTCAAGACTAGAATTACAAAAACACACAACCTACCTAAACAACTGGAAACCACCACCTCTCAATATAATAATAGAGCAAACATATATATATATAATGATATTTCTATAATGATAACTACTAATATTTCTAATCTTTAGTTATTTGACGTTGGTTTGAAACAAATATTTAACGAACAGATATTATATTTATTTATATCCAGAAACAAAATAACCAACAATATCGAAAAGGAGAACTTGGCAAAGAAAGCTCCAACCGCGCGATGTTCATTCAGTTCACCACTTCAAGAATAGATACACTGATCTTCCGTTTCATCTGACCACCAGACTCATTAAAGCGAGTGAAAATTCTTTTTTAAAAAAAGGGTGATGGATAAAACAGGTGCGGGTGGTCAGGTCAGGGCAGGACCGTCTTTGAGGGTGTGCAAGTGGAAGTTTTGGCATAGGACCCTCACTTGTTAGGGGCCCATATTTAAGAGTTATGTTATTTTTTAGTTACAGTCAGTTTGTTATTAATTATATAAAGAAATTATAAGTAAATAAATTATAAAAGAAATGTAATAATTTATTATTTAACTTTATATGTATCTAAAACAATAAACTAATTAATAAAGAAAATATGTTAAAACTAATATTCAACAAAGTTTTTATTAAACACATGTATACAACTAAAAAAATTGATAACTTAATAAATATTGAGTAATGAGTATCACTAAAATTAATATATAATTATTTTTTATAATTTATATATGATCATGTATTTAAATTGGAACAGGGCCCCTAATTGATTGAGACGGCCTTGGGGTCAGGTTAATATTTTCATCGGTCATCTGATCGGTTCACATGACCCATCACCCGCACGCATGTACATGTATGTATTGTTGAATAAATATGGGTGTATTTTAGTATTTTATTGGTTAATACCTCATGTTGTGAGTATGCTATTGACATTTATTGATGTAGTTTGTATTATTAAACAAATATGAGTGTGTTTTCATTGAAAAACTAAACTTATACAATGTTGAAGACTAAAAGTGTTTGTTAAAAAAAATAAACGGATAATGGATTCACCCATCACCCGCGACAGGTGATGAATTTACGGTTGACGGATTGGATCAGATAACACAGGTAAAATGAGGGTTGTCAGATGGAACGTTAGCCGACCCATTGCCATCTCTAACAGTTGGTAGGAATATTGTTTCGGAAGCCTCTTGGCCAGGTTCAAATATGGAGATGACCATTTTGGTTATTTGTTCTTATTTTGTTCTTTTATGCTTTATATTTTTGTAAAACTTTAAATGTTGTATTTTATTATATATAAGTCAAAGTAACATAAATTTTATACTATTGTTCATAATAATTCGAGCTCTTCAAAATAAGACTCAACATGAGTATGTTTTGATAAATTTTTATTTTTTTATTTTTTTGTATGTACATATGTTTTAAAATTCATTGTAAATCTTAAGTTTATGAACATTGAATCAAAGGTTGTTAAAAGTGAATCAAAGGTTGTTAAAAAATGAATCAGAGAGTTGCGTAAAAGTGAATATGTGGTTTTAAAAAAAAAGTGAATCTCATAACAGATATTGTTTAACTAAAGTGATTCTGATTGTTTGACTAGTGTGAATCAGAGATTTTAGAAAAGTGAATCAAAGGTTGTTAAAAAGTGAATCACAAGTTATTACAAAGTGAATCAGAGTAATAAGAAAAGTGAATCTCGTAATCATAGATTGTTTAACTAAAGTGATTAAAAGGTTTAAGAAATCAGAGGTTTTTATAAAGTGAATCATGGGTTTAAGAAGAGTGAATCAGAGGTTTAAGAAAAGTGAATCAAAGGTTTTTAAAAGGTGAATCAAAGGTTTTTAAAAGGTGAATCAAATGTTTAAGAAAAGTGAATCAAAGGTTTTTAAAAGGTGAATCAAAGGTTTAAGAAAAGTGAATATTTTGTTTAATACTAATTAATAAAAGTTAATCATGCCACAAACTTATGCGAGAACAATATGAACCTTTTATATTGAAAGTGAATGATTCGTTTAAAAATAGTGAATCTTATGTTTAAGAAAAGCGAACATTTCATATAAAACAATGTGAATCCTTTGTGTTTTATAAAAGTGAACCTTAACTCTGCACTACAAACTCTAAAAATGTCTTCTACGTTTTTAGCATTCCTAGGGTGGTTTTAGGGTGTTTGGGGTTATGATTCATTTTGTTAATGAATAAGATTCATTTTATTATTAAGAAGATTCATTTTGCTAATGAATAAGATTCACTTTAAAAATACCTAATATATACTCATTCAAAAAATATAAAATTTTAAGTTTACCAAAACATATCTGTGATGCATCTTGTTTTGAAGAGCACAGAAAATAATGAACAATGGTATATTTTTTTTATTTTTACACTTATATTTTATAAGTTATAACATTTTGAACAAAATATTTGTTTTTCTCCCCTAATAAAAAAAATCATATTCACCCCCAATTCTTTCACTGCCCAAGTGTACGGTTTTTCTTTATTTTTTTAATTTTTGATCTTTTTTTTCTTTGGGAAAATTCATGAGATACTAATAAAAAGTTTGTTAATTCATAAAAGACCACAATTTTTAAAAAGTTTTCAGATACCACAAAAAATAATTTTAATTCACCAGATACCACAGATTACTAACCCATAACTTTTTAAGACCAAAATACCCCTACTTGTTAATAAACATAGTTCACGGTATACCACATAAATATTTTTAAATTCACAAGATACCACTATATTTATTATTATATATTTAAAAAATAAAAATAAACAAATATTTTAGGTTTATTAAATATATTTTGAAATTTTATAAAATTAAAAATACAAACCATATAATTAAAAATAATAAAAATATAAATAAACTAAAAGTACCAAGCATTAAAAGAATGATAATTAATTTTTTTTATAATATTTTTACTCTAGTAATTTTAATATATAAAATATTATTATAAAAAAATAAATTTTTACAAAACTAGATTATAAAAAATTGAATTATCATTCTTTTTACTATTTTTAATCAATTTTCTTGTGGCTTCTCTAATATAATTATACCTTTTATTATTTTTCATATTTTTAGAGATTTTTTTATTATATATATGATATTTTGTAATTTTCAATTTTAACCCATATAAGAAAAATTAACTTGTGCTACTTTGTATTTTTGAACTAATATATATAATGTGAAGCTAAATAATTTGAAAAATAAAAAATACTATATATATGAAATAATAAAATGTCTAAAAGTATGAAAAATAATAAAAGGTATAATTATATTAGAGAAGCGGTAGAATATTTAATAGACCAAAATAGTAAAGAGAATGATAATTCAATTTTTCAAAATCTTAATTTATATAAATTTAATTTTTATTATAATATTTTATATTATTAAAATTATTAGAGGAAAAATATTAAAAAATTGGATTATCATTATTTTAACTATTTGGTACTTTTAATTTTTTATATTTTTTTTATAATTTTTAGTAATTTTATAATTATATATTTAAATTGGTACTTTTAAAAAAATTTTAATCTATATATTAATAACCCTATGAATTTTAATTTTTTAATATATTTTAATAAATATTGTGGTATCTTGTGAATTTAAAAATATTTATGTGGTATACGGTGAACTATATTTATTAACAAATAAGGGTATTTTGGTCTTAAAAAAGTTATGGGTTAGTAATCTATCGTATCTGGTGAATTAAAATTATTTTTTGTGGTATCTTGAAAACTTTTTTAAAGTTGTCGTCTTTTATGAATTAACAAATTTTTAGTGGTATCCAGTGAATTTTTTCTTCTTCTTTTACTCCCTCCGTCCTGAATTGACCGTCCTGTTTACTATTTGGACATATTGTTTGACTTCAATTTTTAAACATATAAGATAAATTATTTTGAAAATTTAAGTTTTGCATATGAATCCTTACATGATAAACTATATTTACAAAAATTAGTTTTATAAAATTATTTTATCTAATGCTTAATTTATTGAAGTGGAAAAACGTGCCATAAAGTAAACAGGACGGTCATTCAGGACGGAGGGAGTAATATTTTTGTCCAATCCTTTGTTGACAAGTGACAATCTCCACCCTTATTGTAGCTCCATCACCAGGTTCTCCACCCCGTTTTGCAAACGTACGTGTGTCTGTGAGCACTAAGCTGCATAGTGGGGTATATATGACCTGTAGCTAGCTAGGAGAAAACGTTTAGTAGGAACCTAAGCATGACATCATAGCATAAAAGACAACTTAGCTTTGGCACCAACAAGGATCGATGTCGAAAATTTAACAAATAAATTTGAAAGTAAGTAATTAATTTGATATACTAGTACTCTAATGCATCGTTGTCTTTCAAAAAATAAGGGAAAATTTATAATATACCCCTATATCCTGTTAGTTTTCATAATTCAACTTTAAACATGTTTAAATGTTGTCCAAAATTAATAAAACTTTACATGGACGATATATTTTGGTCCAATATCAAATTTGAAGTGTTTTAAGCACATGTGAGACCCAATGAAAATTGTGACATGTTCATTGGGTCCCACATGTCACATATAAACTTCAAAAACTTTAAATTTGATATTGAACAAAATATAACACTTTAGCATCGTCCATGTAAAGTTTCAAAAATTTGAATAATATTTAAACATATTTAAAGTTGAATTACGAAAACCAACATGGATATATTGTAAATCACGAAAGAAAAAAGGGATATATTGTGAATTTTCCCAAAATAAAAAATTGATATAGAACAATTATTATGGTGTGTTTCTCATATCGTAGATATATGCATGTTCACTTTTTTGAACAATACCCTGTATGGATACCTAGATCAAGGACGATCGATATATATTTATGAATACTCAGGATTCCTTTCACAAAAAAAATGAATACTCAGGATTTATCCACAGTTTGATTAGGGTGATAAGGGATTTTACTGAATGCATGTCGAGTATTTCCAATGTCTTTATTGTTGATGACTGAATGAAAATTAGCTGAACGTCAAATGACAAGTTTAAACTACACAATTACTCGACTGTTTTATGCGGTTAAAGGTTGTATGTAATCTATGGTTGTTATAGATGATTTTAAAGTTCACCGATCACTACTTATAGAGCTCAATTTTGAAATTTCTCATTCATTCAAGTATTAAGCATATTTCTTCTTGTATCTATGAAGAATTAAAGAGTTCATTCTGAGAAAGAAAAAAAAAAAATAGAGTTGTATATATTGAAAGCTATCCCCTTATGAGATTTTCAGTATCTTTCTTTATTAATTGTACTTTATACATATATAGTGAAATAATTTTCATCATCACCCGTAGAATAGACATATCCGAATCACATTGAATTTGTATACCACTTTTGTCTTACTTTATTTTTCATAGGTATTGTTTTACATTTATAACTCACATTATTTCTAAAAAGTGCATGGTATCACAGTTTTATTTATATATCAAGATGATTACAAAATTTGATATTAAGAAGTTAAACTGGAAATGTGAATGGAAGATCAAGATGCAAGTCATCCTACATCAATATGATTGACATCAAGCTTTGCACTCAGGATGACCAAAAGCGTCATAAGTTGTCTCTACTCAAGATAAAAGCAAATAGATAGAAATAAAAAGTAACTAGACGGATAAAATCTGAAGCTTTATTCTATAGAGTATACTGTTCACGAATAACCACCTATGTGCTCTTATGTATTTTCAATCCTATCCTATATACATTTAATTATTTATGTTTGTTCTCTAGAAAAGAATAAAAAAATTGATATTTATAGGACATCAACGTAACTGCAATTACGTCACTCCTAGGCAAAAAGTCATATCCATGTGGAACAGAATTGTTGATTTGACTGATAGTGCACCCATCTACTACACTCAATTCAAGTACATGAGATACTACTCGGCTTGTCCACTCCACGCCCATGAATGGGCTATTCTACCTCTATTTCTCAGTCACACATATATACAGGCAGTAGTAGGTCCCCGTCCACTTTCTTTCCAAACTATCAGCAAGCTTACTCCCTTAGCGTGGGATTTTGCAAATATCTAGAGTTCTTTGTGATAGATTTGTAATTTCCAGCAGAGGATAAATAAAATTTAGTTGATGGAATAATTAAAAGAAAAATGTAGTTACAAAATTTCGTTACATTTTTTTTGTTGTTCATTTTAAGGAATGAGCATCGACATCCGTATGTGTATAGTTGGAATACAAACAAAACTAGTAGTACGACGTAGTTTCCACTTTGGTTTTATATCGCTATCGTATGATTGGATTGATGGGTGATGTGTCACTGCAGCTGGTGTTTCTGGTACACTCGTTTCCGCGATGAGTCACCACGCACAATCGGATGTTATATTAAAGCTACAGTATGATGAGTGGGGCAGCGGGCACGTTGTTCATGTTATTCAAGATTGAATACATTAAAAGTTTGTTAGTATATCCGTGTTATGCATTTTTTAAGTACAACCTCGCAGTCCGCGCGCGAGCATCACGTTTTGCACACGTTAACCAGTATAGCGCACTCGCCGTGTCTAGTTAGTTACCTTCGTCGCTCCCTGCATGAATCTTCGTGCATTTCAGTTTCAGAGGAACAAGGGAATTGTCAGGAATTTGATTTATCAAGTTATGTTGGCGGTTTTGAAATTTACTGCCAATGTTGAAAGAGAGAATTATTGCGGGGAATGTTTTTGAAGTTACACTCTGCCGTCAGAGGAATTTACTCAAATAAAACTTGTCTAAGGGGCCGTTCCTTAATAAGATTAATGCTGAAGAGGAGATGAATGGAAGATGAATCTTCCTCTTTTTTCATCTTCATCTCGAGCTGAATGACACATTAATCTGCTATGAGGAGCTGCTGTGTAGACGCGGATTACCCCGCGTTTTGGAAAGATTCATCTACTGGGAGATTGTGCAGCCGGAGAATTATCCTTACTGCTCCTAACCTGTTCAGCTCCATCTTTCGTTGCAGCGTGATATCTTCATTGATTTCACACAACTCTGTATTCCATTTGACTATGCATTCTATTTGGGAAAAGTAACTACATTCGGTACCGATAATGAGTAATTGTTGCCCAGCGACAGTATCAAACCCCACCACAGTACCCATCGTAAGTTCTTGATTTTTGCTTTCTTCTGCACTTTCTTCAATCTCTCGACTCTGCATACAGTAACTCCTCTCTGTTTGTTATACAGAAATTCGAAAACTTGTTGTTTCTCTAGTTCAAGCTTTACTCTGAGTCGCTAGTGCGTAGCAGCACTTTCACCATCTGCGCACTTCTTTCTGTTGTGGCGGATGAACTGCGTACATGTATTGGTCTGCATAATCAACCTGCTTCTTAAGGGTAGTGCGGTCTTTTTCACATCTCATTAATGTTTACTCACAATCTTGAAAACGAACTGCTATTTAGATGGTGACATTGGGGCAACCATGTTAATCTACCCAATTAATCTGCACTGGAATAAACCAACCGATAACGAACGGAGCCTAAGATTTGGAGGAATTTACTCAAAATCGAAAGATGTACAGTAACAGAACAGTCCAGGATTAATTAAACACTTGGAATTCAACGTCAGGTGCCCCAACATATTTCTTAGTTCAGACTGAATTTGGCTCATATCCGAGTTTGGTAAGAGCATGCACTAAACTGACAAATCCACTATTTCGCGGTTTAATACCTTGAATAAAGTTTAGGTCCAACTTAGCCATTTCTTATAGCAATGTTGGGTAGGTACTCTTGTAGACCCACTGAATCGGGTTATTAATTTGGTGGGCATTCAGTTGAGTCTAATTTAATTTGATTCGGGTTAGCTTAGATTTCTTTTATTTTTCATTTCAGTTAGGTTTAGATTTTTTTGGTTATGCTTCGTTTGGGATGCTATAGACTGTACAAGTATGGTAGGTTCAGGAAATTTTATATTCAAGGAACAACTTAACTTACTTCTTTTGACATATATTTGTTGGGTCTAAATTGGGTTTTATATAATATTACTTTGGGTGGCTTGGTTTAAATAAATTATGTCCACGTGACTTTCTTTTTTTTATATATAAACCTGATATCATATTCATTCATTACTAGCACCAAAAGGATCATCAAAGTCTAGATTACAGGACCTAGTAATCTTTGGAGGAATATCAGCTCCAATCCAAGTTTAAAACACTTAGAACTATTATACAAATAGGAAATAAGCATACAAGTAAAATTAAACTCATTACTAATACAAGAGCTAGTAATATCTTCACTGCCTTTGCAAAAAGCTTCAAGTTGTTCCATTCTGGAGTAGGATTCCCAGGCAAAAGGTTTCTTCTTATCTGATCAATGAAGATTCAAGTCTCTTCCTGATAAGTTTCTATTTCGACTTTGTCATACCCGTTTCTTTTGCCCATTTGAGGCCAAAGACTGCCCCTTGAATATCAGCTCTTAACAAAGAGCAAGAAGCTGTCATCACCTTGTTGTAAACCATCAGGATAGTACCATCTGAATCACGAACAGAGCCTGTGAAATACCCCAACCTACATATGTTGGTTAAATGTTAAACTATGGTATTCAAAGGCTAAAAAGTGCCTTAACAACATCAGTGAACAATTAAACCAAGCAAAATACAAGGAAACACCTTAAGGTCAATTTAAGCAAATAATTGCTCTAGACTTGGTTAACCTTGTATAAAACCTAAAGGTCATTTCTAGACCTTGGAAATATGTTAATGAACATATTAAATCAATTACTAAGAAAACCAAGCTTGAAAACAAGTTAAAACACAAAATGTGCTTTAAGGAGTCTTAAAGCACATTTTTGGAAAATTGTCCTGTAAATGAGTTTTTAATGGCTAGATGTCCATCATTACTCTTTAATAAATATGTGAACTAATTTGTAACACATTTGGAAGTCTATATCAATGGGAAATCAAAAATTTCACATCTATGTGCCTTGTTTTTATGAATAGTGACTTTAATAAGCTAGTTTGTAACATATGTTGTTACAAATAATTAAATGGGTCAATAAAACCAAACTATCTCTAAATAATGATGGGGCCGATTTTTATTAAGGTGAGTCACCACCATGTAAAAATCAAATAGGAAGGAAGGGTAGGAAAAAAAGGAAAAGGAAGAAAGTTACCTTTTAACATGTAAATATCTCCTAAAAGCAACTCACTTATTTCATTATCTCATTCCCTTCTCCATTTCACACGGCTGCATCCTCTCTTCTATCTTCTTCTTCCTTCTCCATCGGATATGCTACAGCTCCAGCACCATCTTCAAGCTTTGACCACATGTAACTCCTAGCTCCATGGTCCAAATTTAATTTCGAGACCACCGTTCTTCTAGTTGGAGCAAGCTCTACAACCTTGTCTTTAAATCTTCAAAAGCCTCATTTCGGAGCCATGGAGATTCACCATGGATGGAGCTTGACCGCATCTTTTTACACCTTGTTGTTCTCCTTTGCTTCAAGGTAAGGAAACTCAAAGAAAAATGAAGTTTCCCTCATGTTTTGGTGCTGTCCGAAAATTCACCATTAATGGTCTCTCTCTCTTGTTCTTCCATAGCTTCATTTCAACCTTTCATGGACTAGGTGGAGTCCTCTCTTGGTATATATTCAACTCTCTTCAAGATCTAAGGTAAAACAGCTATCCTTGTGTGTTAAGACAATATGTATACCTAGGGTTTGTAAGTGAGTTTAAGCATGAAGCTTGAATGCTCATTGGTTGTACTTGTGTGTTGGTTAGAACATTGGCAAGTAACCAAGTGCTCTTGCCGATTTCCAAACAAGGAAGAACAAGAATGTTCAAGTAAAAATCTGGAAGGAAAGAGGTAAACAAACTATCTCAATGCCATTTAAATGCCTTAGGAAATGAGCTTGATTTGCTTAATAAAATATCTAAGGAGCCAATGGTAAATGAGCTGGTGAAATGCTCTCAAGGAGTTTATTAGGGAATATGTTTTGTTGGGTGTATTTGCAGGTCAAAGGCAATACTAATGTGGGAAATTCAGTGTTTAAGGTTTATGCAATTTAAGGGCCTAAGAGCCATGTCATTTAAGGCCTAAGTGCCAGCAATTTAAGTTGAGCACCATATTGTGTTGTGTGTGTAATTTGGTGAAGATTTGTGTGTGATGGTGTTCTTGATGGATTTAGGTGATCTTGAATGTTTAAAGGTGAGAAACACCATTTAGAAACTAGAGTCAAATGTTATAAGTGTTGGTGTATGTATAAGAAAATTGGGTAACAAGTTGGACAATGTTTTAAGTGAATCGAAGTGGTATTTTGGCATTAGAATATACCTAAGATCATATGGTAAGTTATACAATTAATGGATGAAGAGAACAAGTTGAACAAGGATTGAAAGATGCATTTTAACAATTCTGTAGGTTTGGTCCGGGACCTAGGTTATGGTTCAAGTCCGGACCATATACCAAAAACAGGTCGAGAGTGGAGTACTGGCTTGGTCCGGGACTTGGGGTGACGGGACTTGGGGTGAGTACAAGGTCCCGGACCACAATATGAAATACGCCGAAGAATGTTGTAAGTGTTGGTACCGGGACTTAGGGTAAGGACCAAGTCCCAGACCACCTAAAATTGTTGTTTAAGGTTGAAAATGGTGTTAATGATGGGGCTTGATGGATAATGATGTTGTAAGGTTATTAGGACATGTTTGGTGAGTTTAATGACAATTTGGTGGGTGGGAAGTTGGAATAAAATGTGAGAGTAAATCAAGTTAAAAATGTTAGTCATTTAACTAGTTAACGGGGATAACTACGGTCATTCGACGTTACACAAACATGTTACCCCAATGTTAATGAAAACAACTTTAATGTACCAGTTGTTCGAGAATTGTTCGAGGAACGTAAGTGGACATGGTGGAGTGGACTCCGGAGACAGGTATGGTTTTCTTGCAACCTGTGTCCTACCGGATTACACCGCTTGAATGCCAATGTATTTTTCTGAGTGTTTGCCACCCTTGTAAGATAAAACATGGAATGAGTTTATAGTAATTCATTTATGTGGCGCAATTGGTCCCGATACCTTTAACCTCAATAAGTGTTAAACCTTAGCTAACTAAATCTAGGGACACATGAGTTATCGGTATACGGATTTAACGACCCAAACCTTGGGAACGTTCTAACCACGGCTATGCGTGAGTTAGTTGTGTATGGTTATTGTTGCAAGTGTGTGAACCTCCCTTGCGTGTTTAACTCGGTTGATACCGTATGGTGTGTGGATGTGATAGGTTCCATAAAGGAGCTCTAATTACTTAATTATAAGGTTTTGTGTACTAATGGGGGTGAGGAGACCGTCATGTTCCGGCCACGCGTGTGATGGACGGGAGTCGATGTCATACCCGGTTCGACTCTCTTGGTGTATGTTTGGTTGTTTACTCATTGGGTTTCCAACCTTCCCTTTAGCTTAACCAAAGCTATATTACTGACTCACGTCGGTTTTACTGGGGCATACAATGGTGGTTCGGTGTGCTTGGATGACTATATCCGACACACCTTGAGGTTTAAGTTAACCGTTCCATATAACAGGACGGTAAAAGGTATGTAACGAGCTTATCATGAGTTTGACAATATTCTCTAGGCTCTACAGTAAACTAATTATGGTAGGGACGGTTCCTAAGAGGACCGTACCCGTTATGTTATGTGTTGTGTTGTACTGCAATCGCTATAGCGATGCGGTGCTATAGGTTGTAAATTATGGAATATGTGGTCATGGATATGAAACATAGTTTAAATAAAAGGTGTCTAAGAATAACCCGATTAATGGGTAGTGTCGTCTATTAAGGAAGTATCTCCGTTTAGAGGAGAGCCACTTTAAGGTTAAAGGTAATAATGGATGGTTGTTTTATGTGTGGATGTGTGGTGTGTTGGTATTGTTGAGCCCTATAGTTGGGAGTATGCAATGTGTTGTGTGTTTTGGTTTACATGCGTGATTTAATATAATCAACTGCATGCTAAGACGACATTAGTTGGCGTGGCCGGTAGCATGCGGGCTGCGGGATTACCATACCAGCAAAGGTGCTGAGCCCCTTGGGGGCCACCCTTTTCTTCCTTTCTCTGTTCTATTTCAGGTACAAGGAGCTGGAAGCCGTTCGAGAGTAGGACGGTGGTTGTTTATACATGGGTAGCTTTTTAATGGGTGTATGTATTATAGGTGTAGTAAGACCGAATTTGTTATCGGCATTGGTTAATGAATACTCGGTACGGTGGGGGATGTATGTGTAAAATAGTTTTGGAATGGAATAAGGATTGTATTATGTAGTTGCTCGGGAATCTAGTCCATCAGACCGATACAATGTGTATGTGTTAGCCTTGTTAGCCACGTAGGTGGTTAACGCGTGTAACACCAATGGATTAAGTGTTGTGTTGGTTTATGTTTTCCGCTGCAGATGGTTATAAAGTGTGTTGTTGTGGTTGGGGTGTTACAAAGTGGTATCAGAGCGAAGTATCGCTCTGATGACTGAATTACCGAGCTTAGAAGTACCGAGTTAAGATTTTAGTACTTGGGGTTAGGGGTTGAGTGATAGCGTGAGAGATACGCTAGTTAGGAGTACCGGTGAATACGGGAAATCTACAGTCTCCTTCCCGCCCTCCACAATCCCATTTTGTGACTTGGGAAAGAACGCCAGAGAGATGAAAGTCCTCTCATACTCGGGAAACCCGATCTGGCTGTTATTAATGTACTTCTGTGAGAACGGAGAACCTGTCATACGGTAGGTCCCGAAAGGGGAAATCCCGGAGACGGTTTCCATCTAAACAATGTAACCGCATTTCATAGCGAAGAATGAGAATCTGGTGTATAGAAGAACGAAATTTCCGGTAACCTGGGTCGACATGCTGAACAGTCGAGAAACAGCCAACTTGCAACGCACCAACTGTGCAACGGCAAGAAGTGAAATAGTGAACCCGAGACGAGAGTCTACGGGATGGCAAATGTTAGTTAATGGCACCAATGGTATACCAACCGACAAAGGAACTACAACGTAGTACCAAACAAGAGACAAGTCTCAGTAACCACGACAAATGCGTGGAATGGGCTACGAAGAGGATGCAATAATAAGTAAAAAGGGGTCTCCCAGAATGGGAAACACCCTAGTTAATGATTATTAGAGGAGGACAATAAGAAGTTGTGCAGGAGATTAGTTACCAATTAGAGTATCCAAGTAAGGACCCATGAGGCCACTGAATACGGTGTAGGAAAAACAGTACCGCAGCCGGTACATGTTGAACCGACAGCCAGTTAACAGGGCGCACTTGCCGTGGCAAGTGCAGCTATAACAGGGCTGTTCGAAGAAAAAAAAATTGACAACTACAAACTACTTAGTAAAGTACCCAGAAATTTAAATGTGATCATCGTAACCGTGGAAGGGCTTAACAGCCTAACCTTTGTAAATGAGAATATACCAGTCAGCAAGAAGCTAGACTTGGTTAAGACAAGAAGGTGTTGTGAAACCAGGAGAAAATTTTCTTTCAAACTCAGATTTAGTTCAAACTCTTTTCTTTCAAAACCAAATTCTCTTTTAAACCAATACTTCTTTACCCTTCTTTCAAACCAGTTTACCTTTGAATAACCGGAAAAACGAAACCGGTGAAACCGAGGGTACCAACCCGACGGTATGGATGGAGTTCAGAATAGTACAACGGTGGATAAACCTTCCCTTGAATGAGTTCGGGAAGCACGGAAGTATATTGTCATAAGACAATACAAGGGAGTTGACAACAGAATACTTCACACTAGGCGTGTACCGGACACTACGAGTGTACCAACTGTGTTGTGGGACGACCGCACTCCGATAGGAGCATGTGGGCCTGACAGACCTACTTATGGGTTAGTCGGGTAGTAGTAATGTATCAGTATGATACCCCATATATGTATACGGGTAGAGTCCGGAACACGGGAAGTAGTCACTCCCACTACGGTCAGTAGTAAAAGTCAAGTAAGAGCAAGGATTACAACGAATGGTTGAAGTAAAGGACCCAGTTAAGAAGACTAAAGGAATCGGTGAAATGTTCAAGGAATATTTAGAGTCATAGGTGCGAAGTGCACGATGTTATGAAAGAGATCACATATGTTTTAGGAATCTTCAGGAATAAACACGATAGCTGGAACAAATAGCCAGCTAGGAACGTAGAAGGTATAGTTTACTGAAAGCACCCATAGTGCAAGCCAAATGTAATGACAAACCTTAGCAACACCCAGGAGCAATCCTTGAGGGGTGGTTGGATCAAACATTGTCGAATGAGACAATGTAACAGAACTCAAGTGTTGAAATAATTACTCGGGTTAAACACCGAAGAGAACCCACTTAACAGTAGGACCCTAAGTTGCCAAAGAGACAACTTGGAAGGAATCGAGATGTGACGACCTTGTTAAACCATGTAATGTCGTGCAGAAAAGTAAATGTGTGGAAGTAGCCTTTAGTGAGCAGAGCTCGAGGCAGTGGCTTATAAGCCACAAGCAAGACATGTTATGTCAAATTGAATCAATTGTGGAAGTTTGTTTTACACAAGAAAATAAAGCGGAGAACGAACCACTGCTTAAGAGTGGGGATACCTCTCAATATTGTGAAACCGCAGGAGCGGTAGCTGTGTGAACCAAGTTTAAGAAATATATTAAGATGGACCATGTTATTATTGGGGAAGAACAGCTAGTTTACTAGCATGTAGGTATAACGTGGAGCACCGAGCTGAGTAACGCCGGTTTATAACTCAAAGTGAGCACGCTCAAGGAGCATTCAGTAGTCATCCATGAGGATGATGCAAGTATATGTGTGGAAACTAATATGACAGTAATACCATGTAAGTTAGTGTTGTGCAAGGAAAAAGAACACGGTACGCAGAAAGCGACCGTTGTATATGTATTGATTAAGTGATGGTATGACAAATAAGCGGAGTGATGTGTTAAACCCAGTACAGATACAATGGGAAGTGATAGCAAATAAACTGGACAGTAAGCCAGTAGCCAGTATTATGAGATAAGAATCTCAGTGGAACACAGTGTGAATTCCTATTGCAATTGCATGAGAGATTTACTGCCAAGAGTTACGCCTCTGCACTCTGTATGACTGAGTGTTTTGGTATTGCGTTTGCACAGTAATGATCGAGTGGGATAGCTAGGATTTGGAAGATGATAATGGTGGAAGGCGAACAAAGAGAATTATAACACTATAAGACTGAAGCGTATGAAATGCAAGGTCATATCAATGAAATGATACAGGTGCAGAATTAAATGTGGAAGTAGGACTGGCGATAAGTGACTACAGTAGCACTAAATATCAAAGATCGGTATGAAATGTACCTCAGGTGTAGGAAATAGCTGAAAGAGCACTACACATTAGGTGGTAGCTCAACCTCAACCGACAGTAAGTCGAAAGGAATTGAGGCAATCATTGTGAAATACATAGCAGTATACACAGTAAACTACTGTGGAGGTGAATAGAAAGTTCGTAACTCACCGAAATCGCGCACGGTAAGAGATACCACGCGTTGGTTGAGAAACCATGGTTACCAAGATAAAGGTAAAGAATTGGAGGTGTACAATACAGTATGAATAACGAATGGACAGGCCAGAATCGAAACTGGTTAGGAGTTAAGAAAACTCCAATGAGAATTCTTGGTAAAGGAACTAAACCGCTAATATGGTCAAGATCCTTTAACAGACCGCGTGGTAGTTAAACACTTCACGACGGCAGAACATTTTAAGCCAATGTTCAGTGATTGATTACGTGGGCGTAATCCCTTTAAAGGGGGTAGAGCGCAAAGCCGCTTAGTGTGTTTTACCGTACAAGTGTACGTGAACTATGTTGTGCATAGCACAAAAATAATTGGTTATGATGGTTGGCATGGTTAATAATTGGTTATGATGGTTGGCATGGTTAATAATTGGTTATGATGGTTGGTTTGGTTAAATGGTGGTAATTGCGCACAGAAGATGCGAAATACCATTGTGGTAGGTGCGACTACCTGGTAATGGTTGTGGGTAAGTACAGGTGTTAGGGAGTAAATAAACCCCTGGGGGAACTAAAACCCCAATGGTGTGTGTTTGCATAATACCAAATGTGACACGATGTATTGTATTTTGATTAAAAATATGTATATATATATATACAGTGTGGTGATTATGAAGGGTATGAAACTGACGTGGAACCTAGTAAGAATTAGATTCCCTAGGTAACTTGATTAAAGGAAAATGGACATAATTGATGGACTGAGTTCTATCCCTTGGAGATGTGATGATTATGATTAGAATGATGAAAAGATAGAAAAGGGAAATGTGTGTATTATTTGATCCTTGAAAATGAAGTGGGAGGTGGAACTTGATTTGCATGTGATCAAGGGAAGCCGAACACAATTGGGGTGGAAGAATAGTTCAACACTGATGCTGATCACATCAGGGTTGGATGACTCTTGAAGCTCCCTATAAGTGGTCACAAGTAACACCACTAAGAAAGGATGCAAAGAGCATAAGTTGGGCTTGGAGTTGTATTGAACTTTCAAAAGGGTTTTCAATTGGTATTTCCAGAACAGTGGATTGATATTTTGAATAAAGGATTCTCTTGTTTACTTAACCTGGTAAAGAATATTTTTTTGTAGTACTTGCTCACGAGCTGAGGACGTATGAGCCTTTGTCTTCGGACCGGTGACATGAGAAGTACATATGTTAAAACTTAAGTGAATGTTTTGATCTCCCAAAGGAACGGGGACCAGAAGGTGTCCATCGCGACCGGGTTCTGCGGGGATCACAGTGTATATGTACTCAACATGGGACTCGAGCCCATAAAGAGATGGAAAAAGGTATTTCTGGTTGTTATACATGCTAAGGCATGTTGTGTGGTGAGTAATAAATATTACTTTGACCTTGAGTCTTAATAGGGTTGAGTTCTGAAATGATTATGTTACTTGGGCCTATGAGTCCAAAGGTGGTTATGTTACCCAGACCTAAGAGTCTAAGGGTTGTTATGTGAGTACATTACTGTTAAGGTACCCGACCATTGAGTCCAAGGTAATCATGTGAGAATGATATGTTACGGATGGATGTGTATATGTACCCGGACCGTCAAGTCCGAGGTTGTGGTGTAAGGTGTGTTGGTAATGGAAGTTTATCTTGAAAGTAATTCCCGTATTCTAATCAAATGATGTGTTGGGAAATGTGAACTTCGAGGACGAAGTTCTTTTAAGGGGGGTAGATTGAAATACCCCAAACCTACATATGTTGGTTAAATGTTAAACTATGGTATTCAAAGGCTAAAAAGTGCCTTAACAACATCAGTGAACAATTAAACCAAGCAAAATACAAGGAACACCTTAAGGTCAATTTAAGCAAATAATTGCTCTAGACTTGGTTAACCTTGTATAAAACCTAAAGGTCATTTCTAGACCTTGGAAATATGTTAATGAACATATTAAATCAATTACTGAAGAAAACCAAGCTTGAAAACAAGTTAAAACACAAAATGTGCTTTAAGGAGTCTTAAAGCACATTTTGGAAAATTGTCCTGTAAATGAGTTTTTAATGGCTAGATGTCCATCATTACTCTTTAATAAATATGTGAACTAATTTGTAACACATTTGGAAGTCTATATCAATGGGAAATCAAAAATTTCACATCTATGTGCCTTGTTTTTATGAATAGTGACTTTAATAAGCTAGTTTGTAACATATGTTGTTACAAATAATTAAATGGGTCAATAAAGACCAAACTATCTCTAAATAAATGATGGGGGCCGATTTTTATTAGGTGAGTCACCACCATGTAAAATCAAATAAGGAAGGAAGGGTAGGAAGGTAAAAGGAAGAAAGTTACCTTTTAACATGTAAATATCTCCTAAAAGCACTCACTTATTTCATTATCTCATTCCCTTCTCCATTTCACACGTAGCAAACCTCTCTTCTATCTTCTTCTTCTCTCCATCGGTTATGCTACAGCAGCACCATTTCAACTTCCATGGTATCTCCTAGCTCCATGGTCCAAATTCAGTTCGAGACCACCGTTCTTCTAGTTGGAGCAAGCTCTACACTCTACCTTTTCAAATCTTCAAAAGCCTCATTTTGGTGCCATGGAGATTCACCATGGAGGAGCTTGACCGCATCTTTTACACCTTGTTGTTCTCCTTTGCTTCAAGGTAAGGAAACTCAAAGAAAAAATGAAGTTTCCCTCATGTTTGGTGTTGACCGAAAATTCACCATTAATGGTGTCTTCTCTTGTTCTTCCATAGCTTCATTCCAACCTTTCATGGACTAGGTGGAGTCCTCTCTTGGTATATATTCAACTCTCTTCAAGATCTAAGGTAAAACACTATCCTTGTGTGTTAAGACAATATGTATAACCTAGGGTTTGTAAGTGAGTTTAAGCATGAAGCTTGAATGCTCATTGGTTGTACTTGTGTGTTGGTTAGAACATTGGCAAGTAACCAAGTGCTCTTGCCGATTTCCAAACAAGGAAGAACAAGAATGTTCAAGTAAAAATCTGGAAGGAAAGAGGTAAACAAACTATCTCAATGCCATTTAAATGCCTTAGGAAATGAGCTTGATTTGCTTAATAAAATATCTAAGGAGCCAATGGTAAATGAGCTGGTGAAATGCTCTCAAGGAGTTTATTAAGGGAATATGTTTTGTTGGGTGTATTTGCAGGTCAAAGGCAATACTAATGTTGGGAAATTCAGTGTTTAAGGTTTATGCAATTTAAGGGCCTAGAGCCATGTCATTTAAGGGCCTAAGTGCCAAGCAATTTAAGTTGAGCACCATATTGTGTTGTGGTGTAATTTGGTGAAGATTTGTGTGTGATGGTGTTCTTGATGGATTTAGGTGATCATGAATGTTTAAAGGTGAGAAACACCATTTAGAAACCTAGAGTCAAATGTTATAAGTGTTGGTGTATGTATAAGAAAATTGGGTAACAAGTTGGACAATGTTTTAAGGTGAATCGAAGTGGTATTTTGGCATTAGAATATACCTAAGATCATATGGTAAGGTTATACAATTAATGGATGAAGAGAACAAGTTGAACAAGGATTGAAAGATGCAATTTTAACAATTCTGTAGGTTTGGTCCGGGACCTAGGTTATGGTTCAAGTCCCGGACCATATACCAAAAACAGGTCGAGAGTGGAGTACTGGCTTGGTCCGGGACTTGGGGTGACGGGACTTGGGGTGAGTACAAGGTCCCGGACCACAATATGAAATACGCCGAAGAATGTTGTAAGTGTTGGTCCGGGACTTAGGGTAAGGACCAAGTCCCGGACCACTCTAAAATTGTTGTTTAAGGTTGGAAAATGGTGTCTAATGATGGGGATTGATGGATAATGATGTTGTAAGGTTATTAAGGACATGTTTGGTGAGTTATAATGACAATTTGGTGGGGGGGAAGTTGGAATAAAATGTGAGAGTAAATCAAGTTAAAAATGTTAAGTCATTTAACTAGTTAACGGGGAAACTACGGTCATTCGACGTTACACAAACATGTTACCCCAATGTTAATGAAAACAACTTTAATGTACCAGTTGTTCGAGAATTGTTCGAGGAACGTAAGTGGACATGGTGGAGTGGACTCCGGAGACAGGTATGGTTTTCTTGCAACCTGTGTCCTACCGGATTACACCGGCTTGAATGCCAATGTATTTTTCTGAGTGTTTGCCACCTTGTAAGATAAAACATGGAATGAGTTTATAGTAATTCATTTATGTGGCGCAATTGGTCCCGATACCGTTTAACCTCAATAAGTGTTAAACCTTAGCTAACTAAATCTAGGGACACATGAGTTATCGGTATACGGATTTAACGACCCAAACCTTGGGAACGTTCTAACCACGGCTATGCGTGAGTTAGTTGTGTATGGTTATTGTTGCAAGTGTGTGAACCTCCCTTGCGTGTTTAACTCGGTTGATACCGTATGGTGTGTGGATGTGATAGGTTCCATAAAGGAGCTCTAATTACTTAATTATAAGGTTTTGTGTACTAATGGGGGGTGAGGAGACCGGTCATGTTCCGGCCACGCGTGTGATGGACGGGAGTCGATGTCATACCCGGTTCGACTCTCTTGGTGTATGTTTGGTTGTTTACTCATTGGGTTTCCAACCTTCCCTTTAGCTTAACCAAAGCTATATTACTGACTCACGTCGGTTTACTGGGGCATACAATGGTGGTTCGGTGTGCTTGGATGACTATATCCGACACACCTTGGGGTTTAAGTTAACCGTTCCATATAACAGGACGGTAACAAGGTATGTAACGAGCTTATCATGAGTTTGACAATATTCTCTAGGCTCTACAGTAAACTAATTATGGTAGGGACGGTTCCTAAGAGGACCGTACCCGTTATGTTATGTGTTGTGTTGTACAGCAATCGCTATAGCGATGCGGTGCTATAGGTTGTAAATTATGGAATATGTGGTCATGGATATGAAACATAGTTTAAATAAAAGGTGTCTAAGAATAACCCGATTAATGGGTAAGTGTCGTCTATTAAGGAAGTATCTCCGTTTAGAGGAGAGCCACTTTAAGGTTAAAGGTAATAATGGATGGTTGTTATGTGTGGATGTGTGGATGTGTTGGTATTGTTGAGCCCTATAGTTGGGAGTATGCAATGTGTGTGTGTTTATGGTTTACATGCGTGATTTAAATATAATCAACTGCATGCTAAGACGACAATTAGTTGTGCGTGGCCCGGTAGCATGCGGGCTGCGGGATTACCATACCAGCAAAGGTGCTGAGCCCCTTGGGGGCCACCCTTTTCTTCCTTTTCTATTTCAGGTACAAGGAGCTGGAAGCCGTTCGAGAGTAGGACGGGTGGTTGTTTATACATGGGTAGCTTTTTAATGGGTGTATGTATTATAGGTGTAGTAAGACCGAATTTGTTATCGGCATTGGTTAATGAATACTCGGTACGGTGGGGGATGTATGTGTAAAATAGTTGTTGGAAATGGAATAAGGATTGTATTATGTAGTTGCTCGGGAATCTAGTCCATCAGACCGATACAATGTGTATGTGTTAGCCTTGTTAGCCACGTAGGTGGTTAACGGCGTGTAACACCAATGGATTAAGTGTTGTGTTGGTTTATGTTTTCCGCTGCAGATGGTTATAAAGTGTGTTGTTGTGGTTGGGGTGTTACAGCCTGAAAGAATCAGAGCTTTGCCTTTCAATTTTTTAGATCCAATGCTGATTTTAATTCCACCCTGAATAGGAGGAATCCACGAGTAAGTAACCACATCATCTTGCAGGTTATTCCTATTTATAATCTTGAAAGCTTTTGTAAATGCATGATTAGACTCTAGTAGAGCCTGTAATGACAACTGGTTGTTATGCCTATCCATGTTTTTTGCATCATAGATGCACCACATTCTATTGATAACATCTTCCAATTTTTTTGTAGGCCATTTGTCTACTTGAGAGAAAAACCAGTTGTGAATAATATTTTCTTCAGAAGGAGAAATGCTACTCAAATCAATCAACTCTTCCCACAGTTTTCTAATCATGACACAATCAAAGAGATTATGAAAAGTATTATCAACTTTTGCATAAAGATAATAAAGGGGAGAGCTTCATGTTCTTCTTGAAATATTAGCAGCAGAATGCACAATATTCCTCATAAATTTCCAGTAGAAATGCTTCACTCTCTCAGTTATAGCAATCTTATTATGAAGGCTCATAGGAAAATAACTCGAAGAAGGAGAATCTGATATAACCTGTTGTTGATCTAACCAGTAAGATGATCTTATAGAGAAATTTCTGTCTTTAGTGTAATGCCACTCCCAAGAATCTTTTTCTTCTGAGCAAAAACTGATCTTCTTAATATCCACTGAATCTATCTCCCAAGTTTTATTATTTAACAAGTTAAAGTTCCAACCATCCAACTGATTGTTGAAAAACTGATTAACTGTCATTGTGTCTTCACCTATAGGAGTGGGAGTTAATGGTCTAAAGGAATAGTCTCTCGGAATCCAAGGATCTTTTCAAAATAAAGTGTCCTTCCCATCTCCAATATTTCTCCTAACACCTTTCTTAAGTATCTTTAAGGATATTTGAATCAAGGAAGTAGATACTTTTGAAGACTTTAGTAGCCAAGGAGTCTAGGGACTTTAAAAAATTCCAAGCATGTTTGACTAGTAAAGCTCTGTTGAAAGAAGTAGCAGTTCGAAAGCCCATCCCACTTAATTCTTTCTGTTTACAAAGATCTTCCCATTTGATCCAATGAATACTCTTTTTGTCTAGATTACCCCACCCCCTTGTGGAGGGTGATTTTTCGGTATGAGGGGGGGTCTATCTAAATACGATCTAACTAAAAGCCTAGATCCTAGAAATTGCCATTCTGTGGAGGGTGGAAACCCGTTATTCTGGCAACCCTCAAACACCTACTGAATCGTCCGTCTTTCCCAGAAAGCATAAGGGGAGTGCAAGTGTGCACTACACCCGCTCTCGATGGGCTCCACGCGGACTTATGCCCCTATAAGGCGGAGTTGACTAGAGTCGCCACCTAGTTTGACCTAAGGAACCAGGAAGGAAAGGGAAGGAGGGTTCTAAGAACCCGTTGGTTGACTCTGAGATTGTTCCCTATGGATAGGACTTATCTGGTCATTTCAGAGATTCTATTGTGGGTTCGCACTGGGTTACACCCCTTAGAAGTGGCAACGACCACGACTTCGGATTGGTGCCCGAGGAAACCTCGGTCTCCAATTATCGGGATTACCTTCTTTCAAAACCTTTTTAGAGAGATTCATTTAAAAGCCAAGAATAGGATTAGGACAGGAGGAGAGAAAACGAGTGGATGAGGCGAGCTTTTCTGCCAAGCTAGCGCTAAGAAGAAGAATTGATGAATTCGAATGAGCATAGAATGAAAGACCAGGAGTCTGATTTTGAGAGTTGAAGAAGTCGAGGATTTGTGGGAGTCATAGGGGATTTGAATGTTTTGAAAGGTATGGAGAACACCTTAGAGTGGGAAAAAGGGTTTTTTTATTGGAATGGGGTCGCACCCTAGATGGGCTGCCTACGTACTCAACTCCCTGTTGAGATCAGACCTTACGTAGTTCAGAGGACCTTTGGAGATTTGGGAGTTTTGGGGTTTTGAAGGAATTGGGCTTTTGACCTTTTGGGTCTTTGAAGGGCCAAAGAGGTTTTGTGGTCATTTTTGTAAGGTTTGACAGATTGTCTGGTTCATTTTGGAGTTTGAGGTGTGAGAGTCTGTGAGATGCTCAACTCTGTGAGACATTTAGATTCTTGAAATGATGAAGTCTGTGAGACGCTCGGGTCTGTGAGATGTTCGAGGCTTGAAAGGGTTATCAAATTTCGAGAGGTTCGGCTTTTTGAGGAGCTGAGGATTTTTGAAGTGTTTGAATTTGATGAGTCTATTGAGATGTTCGAATCTGTTGAACTGCGAAGACATTCGAGTCTGTTGAGCTGTTGAGACGGTCGAGTCTGTTGAGCTGCTGAGACGATCGAGTCTGTTGAGCTGCTGAGACGATCGAGTCTGTTGAGCTGCTGAGACGTTCGAGTCTGTTGAGCTGCTGAGACCTTCGAGTCTGTTGAGCTGCTGAGACCTTCGAGTCTGCTGAGCTGTTGAGACGGTCGAGTCTGTTGAGCTATTGAGACAGTCGAGTCTGTTGAGCTAATGAGACGGTCGAGTCTATTGAGCTGCTGAGACGGTTAGAGATTCGAGATGCTTGACTTCAAGGAGATTGAAGTTTTCCGGATTTTGAGATTTTTGATGTTTAGAAATATTCGGGATTGAAATGAAGTTGAATTGAATTGGAAATGAAAAGAATTTTGAATTGAAGTGGATTGAAATCGAATTGATTCTGGATCGGAGTTGGATTGAATTGGATTGAAATTGAATTTGAATTGGAATTGAAGTTGAATTGGATTTGAAACTAAACCGGGATCGAATGGAGGTAATGAGCCAGATTTGGGCCTTGAACTGTGGGCCGGATTGGACCTTTGAAATTGGGCCGGGTTGGACCCTATGAATGAGCTGGATTTGGGGCTTAGAATTTGGCTTGGTTTGGCCTTTGAAATTGAGATTGGAAGATGATTTGAATCTATGAGACAATTGGAGTTTGGAAGGAGTTTGAAGTTTGATCTTAGAACTTTTTGAAGCATTTCAAATGCTTTGTGAGGTTGAAGTGTGTCTAATGAGTGTATGAAGAGTATTTAATGTTGAGTGCGAAGAGCTTTGATTCCGAAGAATTCATGAAGGATATCTGGTTTTGGAGTATGAGAGGATTGATTTTGGAGAGCGTATGATGAGTGAGTATGAAAGGGATTGATTTTGAAGTGTGTTTGATGAGTGAGTATGAAAGGGATTGATTTTGGAGTGTGTTTGATGAGTGAGTATGAAAGGGATTGATTTTGAAGTGTGTTTGATGAGTGAGTATGAAAGGGATTGATTTTAGAGTGTGTATGATGGGAGAGTATGAGGGAGATTGGTTTTAGAGTGTGTATGATGGGAGAGTATGAGGGAGATTGGTTTTACAGTGTGTATGATGAGAGGGTGTGAAAGAGATCGACTTTGAAGTGTGTTTGATGAGTGAGTATGAGAGAGACTGGTTTTACAGTGTGTATGATGAGAGGGTGTGAAAGAGATCGACTTTGAAGTGTGTTTGATGAGTGAGTATGAGAGGGATTGATTTTAGAGTGGAACTTGACTCATTGGATTTTTAAATTGATTTGGAAATGGATGGTTGATTGATTGTGCATTTTATTCTGACTTTAGAGGATGATTTGGAAAGTTTTAAGGGAAACGGGTATTCCTCACATGGACCGTGTCTAGGACCCGTATGCATTGAGGATACCCAAACCTGAAGATTTTCTACAGAGGGTGACCTATGGGCTAACTAAGGCTACATGTATTAACAAATGAAGCAGAGCGACAAAAGCAAACTAGAGACCAAACATGACATATATAAAAATTGAATATAGACATGTCAAAACATCAGTGAGACTAGCAAAATTAAACAAAACTTAGCATGTATTTAACTTAGTACAAGATTGTGAATTGAACGGAACTGAAATCAGACACTAATTACGTTAAACAGATTGATCCCGAATGAAGCTTGAATTACAATCACTAACATCAATTTTTGATCCCAATTATGTGTGAGGAGCAAACAACAACGAAAACAGGTTCTCAAACAAAATCAAATGGAGTTGTAAGTGATGAAAACTAACCCACGGGGTGGCCTGCCCCCGGTTAACCATTCAAATGAAATATAAGATAAGTTCCTAGCCAAGTTAGCTCATCATCCCGTCTCAGCTATGTATAGTCAATCTAGATGCCCCCACCCATGAAGAGGTAGCCATAGAGATCATGAATCCACGAGCTCGACAATACCTAGTTGAAGTCTCGAAATGTAATGTACCTCGGTCAACACATGAAGGAAAATGTTAGGAAAATAAGCCAAACATTGAACTCGAAACAAAAGGACAGCAAGTTGCATCATGTGAATATCAGGACCATAATACAAGCTTAATCAATAGCATATGCAGTCGATGAGTAGGAAAAGATAACGGTACCCTGCAAGGCACCATCTTAATTAGTAACCAATCTAACCGTCGAAAATGTTCAACAGTTCTGAGTTGCAATAAAACGATAGTCATACCATGGGCAAATAAAACTAAATTATATTCCTTGTACAAGTAGGATTCAAAAATATCACATGTATAAAGTTCGAATACAGTGCAGGAATCTTACTAAGCAATAGTTCTACGGATCTAAAACAAAGGAGACCAAGGTATGAACACCAAAATGGAATTGGCGGCATCACAGGATCTAATTTTTCCTAACTCGGAATTTATGCATAGGAGATGATGGCAGATCACTTATCCATAAATCAGAACATGGATGCGGATAGAACCTGAAGTTGACTAAGAGTTAATTCCACATCGCTAGTCATAAATATTAATCAAATACTGACAACACCAAATACAAATGTATTAGAAGCACTCTATAAAAGGACATTAACGTCACTTCAACAAAACGGAATGCAAAACTGATTCGAATGTGATCAGAAGCAAGAAAAAAAAGAGAGAAAACCAGGAGCAGACACCTGATCAAAGTCAAACCGGTAACGTGAGATATCACTGCGTAACCATAGCATAGCTACAAAATGACGCTAAAACAAAGAAGAACATTAAGACTTGTGAAGAGGGATTCAAGATTAATCATGTTTTCTGTTCATTGCATTTCCACGATCTGAAACTAAGACTAGCCATGCTCACTTTGAATTGTACTGAACTAAAAGTCAGTAGCGCAGACTAAAAAAAAAGATGAGAATATGACACATTCGACATGAGTTCGACAATGAAAAACCGATGGAGTACAAACAGAGAAGATGCATGCGTTTGAAACCATAAGTTTTGAGATAGCAAGGGTTAGTATAGAAATACCGAAGGGAAATGAGGATGGTTTCCTTTTTCACAAGCTGGATCCAAGAGGATGAAAGACACCGCATGTATGCTTCTTATTCGTCAGCGTGAGTGAAATGAGAATGATGAAGGCAGCGGGTGTGTTCCTTGTTGCCAGCTTTTGGTTACGAATCCACCGTGAGTGAAGGAGAAGAGTCGTAGAGCATGTTTGTCACTGTAGGTCTTCCGTTGAGGTGAATAAAGGCACACAGAGGGCAGGCGTGTTCGATCTACGCAGCAACGTGAAGAGAATGGAGAAATGCAGAGCTGCTGAGTTCCTTGTTCTCCAGCGACGGTGAAGAGCAATAGAGCATGTATGTTCTCCAGAGTAAAGAGAGGTGTAGATCGTGAGTGAAAGGATGCAGCAAGCGCAAAGCATATTTCCAGGAATGAGAACAGTTCCTCTCTGTTTGGTAGCGTCTATGAAGAGAGGAGAAGCAGGTGTGTTCCCATTCCACTTGCGATGTTGAAGGGAGTGGAGAAGGCTACAGACTGGAGCACGGCTTGGGTGTGACTTCGATGCAGAGAAGAGGAGATCGAATTCTCAGTAGCTATCTCAGAGGGTACGACTCATGGTGATGTTCTTTGTTTGGCAGTTGCTTGCAAACCCATGGTGAAGAACTTGAAGAAGGTACGTAGTACGCTCCAGGTTCATCTGTTGCTTGCAAAACCATGAGAGAAGAGATTGATGACAGTGACGGAGCTTGATGCTTCTTATTCGCCAGTGAAAGGGGGAAGCATGACAGAGGAACCATGTACGCCCTTGTTCATGAGCTGGGGTGAAGAACACGACATAGCAGAGTGTGTATGCACCAAGCACGCCAGTGGGTTACAGATACACTGTATACAAAGAGAATGAAGGAGGCACGGGGCTTGTGCATTCCGAGAGTGAAGAGAATGAAAGAACCATAAACATGTTCGGTCTTTGTTCGACAACCAAGCTTGCAAATGTGCGGTAGCGACGTGACGGACTTAAGGTGGTGAAGTATGGATGACCCTGGTTCGCCGGTTCGGTTGCAAAACGCCATGAGTGAAGAGGTGCATGAAGGCTCAGAGTGGATGTTCTTTGTCACGCCAGTTTGGGTAGCGACATTACCGTCAGAGAATAGAATGGGGAGGTGCAAAGCACTGTGTTCGTGTTCGCCAATGGGGTTGCGACATTGAGAGGAATGAAAAGGTTGAGGAAGTGCAGAGTTCATGCTTGCCAGTTTTTTTGTTCGTAGAAGAAGAAAGAAAAAGAAACAGAGCTTGAGGAAGAAGAGAGGGCATGTCGGCTACAGCGTAATGAGAACGGGCAAAAATCAATGCCGCTTGTAGGGTTTTTTGCTTCATTTATAAAGGAAGGTAGGGTTTTATCTTCATATCGGGTCGGGTTTCACTTCGGGAACGTTTGGAAACTTGGGCACAGTAAAAAAACGCAGGAATTGGTCCTTCTGAGTATCGAACCTCAGTCTATACCCTTCTCCACACCAACACTTACCAACTATGCTAGAACAGAACTTAATATATCGCTGCAAGAAATAAAACTAAAGCTCTCGTCCACGTTACAGTGAAAAATAAAACCACCCCCGGCTTGTTGCAAGTTTTGAACTCATGATTTGCAAGTTCCCAAGTGAACACTCTAACCAGCTAAACTATGTCAGAATTCAATATGCAAACGCAAGATATAATACCAGACCTTTAATTTGAACTGATTGAATTCCTCAAAAACATTGTCGTTTGGAAATTCATTTTTGAAAAATCGTGTTTTTATGAAATGCTTTGAAAAAAGGTTATAAAATGACGGTTTCGTTATGGCACGCACGCTAATATGTTTTGAAAAAGAAAGGCGACGACCCCTCTTATTTCGTTTCTTATTTCGGAATTTACTTTATGGGGTGAGAATTTTTGGTGTCTACAGATGGCTCCCCTTGATTCAATTCTGCAAACCATTGCAGAATTGGATCAAGGTTGACGGGACGCCAAAAATTCTCAGCTTGGGACATTCCCAAGTGTGAGATATGAGTACCATACGAGTGGGGACTTATGACGGGCCCCGACTAGACTTCGGCGTCTAGCGCTAGGACTTATGACGGGCCTAGAATGTGATAGTCGGTGGTATGAGGACTAACGACGAGCCTCAACTAGATCTCGATGTCTAGCTCTAGGTCTAAAGACTAGAATACGACCAATCTACCTATGCATGAGGACTAATGACGGGCCTCAACTAGATCTGGGTGTCTAGCTCTAGGACTGATGACGGGCCTAGAATGCATCTTCGAATTGTATGAGGACTAACGACGGGCCTCAACTAGATCTCGATGTCTAGCTCTAGGACTAAAGACGGGCCTAGAATACAACCGGTATATAAGTTATGCATGAGGGCTAATGACGGGCCTCAACTAGATCTCGGTGTCTAGCTCTAGGACTGATGACGGGCCTAGAATGCATCTTCGAATTGTATGAGGACTAACGACGGGCCTCAACTAGATCTCAATGTCTAGTCTCTAGGACTAAAGACGGGCCTAGAATACAACCGGTATATAAGTTATGCATGAGGGCTAACGACGGGCCTCAACTAGATCTCGGTGTCTAGCTCTAGGACTAAGACGGGCCTAGAATGCATCTTCGAATTGTATGAGGACTAACGACGAGCCTCAACTAGATCTCGATGTCTAGCTCTAGGACTAAAGACGGGCCTAGAATACAACCGGTATATAAGTTATGCATGAGGGCTAACGACGGGCCTCAACTAGATCTCGGTGTCTAGCTCTAGGACTGATGACGGGCCTAGAATGCATCTTCGAATTGTATGAGGACTAACGACGGGCCTCAACTAGATCTCGATGTCTAGCTCTAGGACTAAAGACGGGCCTAGAATACAACCGGTATATAAGTTATGCATGAGGGCTAACGACGGGCCTCAACTAGATCTCGGTGTCTAGCTCTAGGACTGATGACGGGCCTAGAATGCATCTTCGAATTGTATGAGGACTAACGACGGGCCTCAACTAGATCTCGATGTCTAGCTCTAGGACTAAAGACGGGCCTAGAATACAACCGGTATATAAGTTATGCATGAGGGCTAATGACGGGCCTCAACTAGATCTTGGTGTCTAGCTCTAGGACTGATGACGGGCCTAGAATGCATCTTCGAATTGTATGAGGACTAACGACGGGCCTCAACTAGATCTCGATGTCTAGCTCTAGGACTAAAGACGGGCCTAGAATACAACCGGTATATAAGTTATGCATGAGGGCTAATGACGGGCCTCAACTAGATCTTGGTGTCTAGCTCTAGGACTGATGACGGGCCTAGAATGCATTGAAGGAGTTGTACGAAACTCACTGCGGCAAGTGGTTAATCTGAAGTTTGTTTGTGGTGGTAGATTGATTTGAGGATGGCTTTGATTGCGGATTGATCCAGGATTGGATGCTTTTTGGTTGTTTTCATGAGGGATGTGATAGTCGAGTGTTTTTTGTTGATGTGGCCCTTGACTTTGTCAGTGTGGGACTTGTGTTTCGGTTTTGTTTTGACAGTCTCGCCCGATGTGCACTATGGTTTCGGGATTTGGTATGACTTTTGGCTCCAGAGTTCGAGATGGCTCTGGTTTGATACGCAACTCCCTTGTGAGCAACGACTCTGAGATGGTTGATGGGTTTGGCTTTGATATGATATGCGGGCTCCGGTATGACCGGATGGCTCCATTGTGGTCGGGTGGCTCCGGAATGGCTCTGAGATGGCTCCGGTTTGATATGCGGCTCCCTTGTGAGCAACGACTCTGGGATGGTTGATGGGTAGGGATTCGAAATGATCCGAGGGCTCCGGTATGACCGGATGGCTCCATTGTGGTCGGTCTTTGAATGGATGGTTTTTTTTTTTTGAATGAGTGACTTTGAGAACTCGATGGTTTCGATATGATTGGGTGGCTTTGATATGATCCGAGGGCTCCGGTATGATCGGATGGCTCCGGCGCGGTCAGATGGCTCCTGTTTGATTTGTGATTCCCTTGTGGGCGACGGCTCTGGGATGGTTGGTGGGTTTTGATTCAGGTAGAGATTTTCGGGATGGTTGGTGGGTTTCAATTTTTTTTTGGATTTTGATTCGAATGGTGGGTCGATGTGATTTGTGTCCTTTGATGTGGTTGACAATTTTTTGTTGTGGATGAATGGTTTTGGTATGGATTTTGAATCGAATGGTGGGTCGATGTGATTTACTGTGGCTGACAGTTTTTTTTTGTGTGGATGAATGGCTTTAATACGGTCGGTTTCAGCTTCAGTATCCTCGAGAGGGCTCCGGGATAGTTCGGGATGGCTTCGGGAGGGGAGGCTACGAGATTGCTCCATTTGATGATAGTGGTGAACAAAAGGGGAATCTTCTTTTGAGGTGGTCGCACCCTGGGCGGGCTGCCTACGTACTCAATTTCGTATTGAGATCAGACCTGACGTAGTTTGAAACTATGTAAGCAAGACCCTGGTGATGAAATGGCTCTAACAGGGATGTTAGGTGGCTCCTATATTTCTTGAGCTGTTGAGATGGCTCCTGTGTAGCTCTAAATATGGTCACAATGTCTGAGGACGGCTCCCGTATGGCTCCAATTTGGCTTTGGGAGGGGTGTCGATGAGACTCAAGTATGACAGTGGATGGCTCCGAGATTGTCTTTGTTCGGCTTAGGATGGCCTTATTTTGGTTCGATGTAGCTCAAAGGTAGCCTAGGATGGCTCTGAATGCTTCGATGTAGTTCGAGGATGGCCCCGGATGGCTTCATAATGATTCGACGTAGCTCAAAGATAGCCTGGAATGGCTTTAGCTTGATCTCCTTTGATAGGAAGTTTTTACTTCAACTGTAGCAACTGAAGTCGACTCTCAGTGAGACTAGGCAGAGTTCTTACCAATCAGATGTTGATGATGGAGTGCTTATGATGCATGCAAATATTAAATGCTAGATACAATGCAAAATGCATATGCAGTTTTTGTAGAGAAGGTATGGCCCTATCTCTATTAATATGAGGTTTACGAATGTAAGACATCTTCGATTCGATCTTGAATGATTGTTGAAATGGAAGGCGTGAATCATTTTCCTCTCATGGAGGGATATGGGTCAATCTCTCGTGAGTTTGGCTGTGTGTGCAAAGCGGTGTGATGATACTCTCGATGCTTAGAGCAGTATTTTCCTGAGAATTTCCTTTCGAGGTCCGGGACTTTCCGATCCTCACAAATTCCTTACTTGCAATGGGATAGGTTATTCATAATTTGGCGGTTTAATCAAAGAGTCACTCGCGCTCTAAAGACCTTGTGGGGTAAGGTCACACTCTTCCGCTCATGGTCCCTTTGGGATGATGGGACATGTTGATAACAAGTACGAAGCTTATGATTCATGTTTCAGATCTGATACTTTCAGTTAACGCTCATCAACTAACGAGTCAGAGGTCTTTTATTGGGTTATAACGGGGCTGAGGGGTGCGATGTATGTCACATGGGACTATGGGATTTATTTGGGAATTGTGGAGCTTTTGTGCAATAGAGGATATGTTTCGCCTTTGCCATGGGTGGAATGATTGGACAGGTTTTGACAACCTTTTATTGGTTTCCTCGGGACATCATTGGTCCTTTCGATTTAGATTTCTCCTTCTTGTCTCTTCTAGCATACAATTTGAACTTTTCTTCTCATTTTTGTGTTTTTGAAATTGCATTTGGCTCATCAACTTTCTCAAGCATTTTTGCTTTGCATTTTGGTTTTCCGCTTCAAAGTTGCATTGACTTACTGATTTCTTCGAACGTTTCATTGTTTTTATGGAAGATGGTGGGGAGGGACCATGGCTCCGGCTCCTTTGAGATCCTCTATTACAAGGGCAAGAAGTATATGTACGTGGGTTGGCATGTTGTGGAGTTTCTGAAGAAAGAGTTTTTCATGAAAGGCTCAGAGGGGCTCACTAAGGGGTTATGTAAAGGCAGTCAAAGCTTTTTGGTTTTGTGGGGATTTTTATTCCTAAGTGCCTCGTCATCCTCATTAGTCGATAATTGCTTTCTTACTATTCTCGGATTTTTGCATGAATCACAGTTCGTATCCTGTTTATCGACATTGATCTCGCTATGAATTGTGCCTCTCCATGTGTTGAAGGAAAACACAAGTCGCTCGTGGTTTTACCTCTGTGGACTCGCTCTACTTTTCCTCATCACTCATTGGATTGTCCAAAACACTCTTTGAAGTCAAGGAATTTGAACGCTCTTCGCACACTACTCACTTGGTTTGTGGTGCTGATTTGATTGGACCCTTGTACTCATGACGGGTCGAGAGTTAAGTGGTTCACGCACTCTGTTCAATCAATCTCTCATGATTTTCCTGAAGATGTCATTTCGATATGGGAGTATGCAAATGCGATTGTCTACCATGCGGTGTATTGTGGTAACATGAAATTACTATGTATAGGATGCATGAAATGCTGAAAATGATGAATGAAGATGGTTGACAGAATGTTTTTTTTTTGTGTGTTTGTTTTGTTTTTGGATGCAATGCATGAGTGGTAAGGCTACACCTAGTCTCGCTTGAGTCGAATTCTGCCATGTTCATGAAGCTCATCCAATTACTGTTAGCCTTGAAGATGGTCTAGCTGTTGGGGTCGCTGTCGGGGTAGTGATTCTCAAGTGAGGTTGGGTTGGTGATTGGTTCCTGGATTTTGGATTTTAGGGAGTGACAACTCTCGCATGGTGGCCCTACGATATGACACTCCTTACCTTTTGGTCACTGGCGCACATGGTGAGATATTTGGGATGAAAGTTGGTGTATAGTGTTGGTGACAAAGAAACACATGATTATGCAATTTTTTTGAGAGGTGGACAAGACTTGTACATGTTTGATGAATTTGGACTGACCGAGAATGCGTGGGACTTTTTGTAATAAATGGAATGCATGCAGTTTGCTTTGTGCTCGGTTGTATTTGTTGGTGTGCTTATTCAGGGGATGCCTTCTGTAGATACCGTGAATTTTCACCCCATAAAGCAAAGTTGATGAATGATAAATAACTGTGAGGGGTCGTTCCTTATTCGTTTTTTTATTATACGTGCATGCCAAAAGAAACCAAGTTTTAGAAAACAATTTCGAAAACGCGTGTTTTCAAAGTGGTGGATTTTCTCAATATGAATTTTGACGCCCGGTCATTCGCAAATAAAATAGGGAGTGAGGAATCCTATACATATTGATATAAATAAAGTCAAAGGGAATGTATAAACTTGTACATGCAGTCTATTCAGAAATTGACGAGAAAGAAAAGAATGCTAGGGGAAAACCTATACATCAATTCTAAAAGTCATTAAATGGGGGAGTTTGAGCTTAAAAACTCCTTCCAAATTCTTCTGCTTCGTCTTCGAGCTTCTAACTGACTACTTATTCATCATCGGGCTCCTGATTGACCGCTCGTTCGTTCTCGGGATCTTGATCGGCTGCTAGCTCGTCTTTGGGTTCTTGACCGGCTACTCGCTCGTTTTCGGGCGTTTGACCGGCTGCTCGATCATTTTCAGGCTCTTGCAGCAGTACCGTGATCAAACAGAACGGTCGGTGTTCTTCTGATTTTCAACAGTTTGAACTTGAATAGTCGTTGCTGATCTTCATGCCGCTTGACTCGGGTTTGGTGCAGCTCTGATTTTGGCTCGAATCATCGTTGATCTTCATGCATCCCACTCGCTCCGATGAAAGAAAATAAGGGGCATTTTTTGAGAAAGGAAATGTGAATGATCGAGCACAAATTCTTTGTGAAAATCCACCACTTTGTGAAAACACGAAATGACTAGTACGCTCCACGATAATGACCGCTACTCCTGAAGGTGGGTTGAACTTCAAAATAGTGGTCACAACATGGGGACTAAATCATTTATTTTGAAATACATTGTGAAAATCAATTTTGAAAACTGTTTTCGAAAACTATTTTGAAATATGATCCATGAAAAATGTTGTTCCGAAATTCGTTTGTGTAAAGTAGGTTTTCTTGAAATCTGTTTGTGAAAATAGTTTTTGAAATTACATTTGCGAAAAACAACTATTCTTTGCAAACCGTTCGACAAAGTTCGTTTTCTAGAAGACTTTGATTGAAATTGCTTTTGAAAACTATTTTGGAAATAACCATTTTGAAAATCATTATATTTTTTTTTGAAATCATTCGAGATGGACTTTGAAGATAATTCATTAGAGTGTTTGGCATGATTCATTTTCTGATTTTTGCTCATTTTTGAAACGTGATCACACATAGATGTAAGTACAAAATAAAAATCGTGGCTGATTAATTGTGGAGCTAAGTGTGAATGATTGGGATAATCACCTTCCAGGTCAATCAATGCTTCAATACCACCGGGGGAACCGTCGTTCCTTCACTGTTCACTCTCGGGATTTATCTCTGTTATGCCTTGTGGGGCACGTCATCAAGAAAGACCGGAGTGCTTAAGTTCGAAAGATCGGGATACCCGAAGTGATACAGTCACACGAGCCACGGCCGAGGATTATCACAACATACTCACTTTTCGGGAAACTCGGGGAAGTACTGCATGGGAACGGGTCTCTCGTCATCTGCACGGTCAGGTGTGTCTAAAGTCCAAATTATTCACTGACTACGTTGTGCCATGTATGGGTATCGGTAAATACGGGATCCTCTATGGACGTGTAGCGTGACATTGGGCTTTAGAGACACCCGTGGTGCAGAGGAACAATGGAGAACTGAGCCCATGCAATCTTCAGGGTAAGGCAGAAGGGTGGTCAGACAGGCGGCATACAAGGGGTGACTCTCCGTAAAACCCGTCTTAGACACCGGATTAGGCAGCTGGACACTGAAGGCTCATGGCTCACTATATGCTGGTTTAGACTCGGGTAATGGAGGATATTTTGGATCATGAGTTTCAAGGCGTTGGTCTTGGACCGTATTACCTCGTGGGTTAACTCCTTCTAGGAAGGACCCAGCTCATGGGGAATCAACCGTGGACCGGTTGGGGATCCCGTGACTCGTGGACAAATCGGGTGACACAGAGGAATGCATGTCCTATGCTACCCGATGCAACAATGGGTTGACTCCTTCTAGGAAGGCCCCATTTACAAAAGCAATAAATAAGCAATATATTATGTCATGCATGAAGAGCAGTAAAATGAGACAGTAACACAAAACATACAAAAGTGAGCATGCAAAAGGTAAAGCACACATATGGCACTCAAGGCCGATCTCAAACTCTGAACTCTCATCCTAACTATCCCTCAGAACACACTCTAAGTGTGGAGTAGAGTCCTAGTGGCTTTGAAATGAATCTCTTAAGGTTTTGAAAGAAGTTAAGGAAATCTCGACAATTTTGAATGGAGTTCAGTCTTCCTTGAGTTTGAGAAAAACTTACTCAAGTTTTCCCCAGCAGAGTCGCCATTCTGTGGAGGGTGATTTTTCGGTATGAGGGGGTCTATCTAAATACGATCTAACTAAAAGCCTAGATCCTAGAAATTGCCATTCTGTGGAGGGTGGAAACCCGTTTTATTCTGGCAACCCTCAAACACCTACGGAATCGTCCGTCTTTCCCAGAAAGCATAAGGGGAGTGCAAGTGTGCACTACACCCGCTCTCGATGGGCTCCACGCGGACTTATGCCCCTATAAGGCGGAGTTGACTAGAGTCGCCACCTAGTTTGACCTAAGGAACCAGGAAAAAGGGAAGGAGGGTTCTAAGAACCCGTTGTTGACTCTGAGATTGTTCCCTATGGATAGGACTTATCTGGTCATTTCAGAGATTCTATTGTGGGTTCGCACTGGGTTACACCCCTTAGAAGTGGCAACGACCACGACTTCGGATTGGTGCCCGAGGAAACCTCGGTCTCCAATTATCGGGGATTACCTTCTTTCAAAACCTTTTTAGAGAGATTCATTTAAAAGCCAAGAATAGGATTAGGACAGGAGGAGAGAAAACGAGTGGATGAGGCGAGCTTTTCTGCCAAGCTAGCGCTAAGAAGAAGAATTGATGAATTCGAATGACATAGAATGAAAGACCAGGAGTCTGATTTCGAGAGTTGAGAAGTCGAGGATTTGTGGGGAGTCATAGGGGATTTGAATGTTTTGAAAGGTATGGAGAAACACCTTAGAGTGGGAAAAAAGGGTTTTTTTATTGGAATGGGGTCGCACCCTAGATGGGCTGCCTACGTACTCAACTCCCTGTTGAGATCAGACTTACGTAGTTCAGAGGACCTTTGGAGATTTTGGGAGTTTTGGGGTTTTGAAGGAATTGGGCTTTTGACCTTTTGGGTCTTTGAAGGGCCAAAGAGGTTTTGTGGTCATTTTTGTAAGGTTTGACAGATTCTGGTTCATTTTGGAGTTTGAGGTGTGAGAGTCTGTGAGATGCCAACTCTGTGAGACATTTAGATTCTTGAAATGATGAATCTGTGAGACGCTCGGGTCTGTGAGATGTTCGAGGCTTGAAAGGGTTATCAAATTTCGAGAGGTTCGGCTTTTTGAGGAGCTGAGGATTTTTGAAGTGTTTGAATTGATGAGTCTATTGAGATGTTCGAATCTGTTGAACTGCGAAGACATTCGAGTCTGTTGAGCTGTTGAGACGGTCGAGTCTGTTGAGCTGCTGAGACGATCGAGTCTGTTGAGCTGCTGAGACGATCGAGTCTGTTGAGCTGCTGAGACGTTCGAGTCTGTTGAGCTGCTGAGACCTTCGAGTCTGTTGAGCTAATGAGACGGTCGAGTCTGTTGAGCTATTGAGACGGTCGAGTCTGTTGAGCTATTGAGACAGTCGAGTCTGTTGAGCTAATGAGACGGTCGAGTCTATTGAGCTGCTGAGACGGTTAGAGATTCGAGATGCTTGACTTCAAGGAGATTGAAGTTTTCCGGATTTTGAGATTTTTGATGTTTAGAAATATTCGGGATTGAAATGAAGTTGAATTGAATTGGAAATGAAAGAATTTTGAATTGAAGTGGATTGAAATCGAATTGATTCTGGATCGGAGTTGGATTGAATTAGATTGAAATTGAATTTGAATTGGAATTGAAGTTGAATTGGATTTGAAACTAAACCGGATCGAATGGAGGTAATGAGCCAGATTTGGGCCTTGAACTGTGGGCCGGATTGGACCTTTGAAATTGGGCCGGGTTGGACCCTATGAATGCTGGATTTGGGGCTTAGAATTTGGCTTGGTTTGGCCTTTGAAATGAGATTGGAAGATGATTTGAATCTATGAGACAATTGGAGTTTGGAAGGAGTTTGAAGTTTGATCTTAGAACTTTTTGAAGCATTTCAATGCTTTGTGAGGTTGAAGTGTGTCTAATGAGTGTATGAAGAGTATTTAATGTTGAGTGCGAGAGCTTTGATTCCGAAGAATTCATGAAGGATATCTGGTTTTTGGAGTATGAGAGGATTGATTTTGGAGAGCGTATGATGAGTGAGTATGAAAGGGATTGATTTTGAAGTGTGTTTGATGAGTGAGTATGAAAGGGATTGATTTTGGAGTGTGTTTGATGAGTGAGTATGAAAGGGATTGATTTTGAAGTGTGTTTGATGAGTGAGTATGAAAGGGATTGATTTTAGAGTGTGTATGATGGGAGAGTATGAGGGAGATTGGTTTTAGAGTGTGTATGATGGGAGAGTATGAGGGAGATTGGTTTTCATTGTATGATGAGAGGGTGTGAAAGAGATCGACTTTGAAGTGTGTTTTGATGATGAGTATGAGAGAGACTGGTTTTACATGTGTATGATGAGAGGGTGTGAGAAGAGATCGACTTGAAGTGTGTTTGATGAGTGAGTATGAGAGGGATTGATTTTAGAGTGGAACTTGACTCATTGGATTTTTAAATTGATTTGGAAATGGATGGTTGATTGATTGTGCATTTTATTCTGACTTTAGAGGATGATTTGGAAAGTTTAAGGGAAACGGGTATTCCTCACATGGACCGTGTCTAGGACCCGTATGCATTGAGGATACCCAAACCTGAAGATTTTCTACAGAGGTGACCTATGGGCTAACTAAGGCTACATGTATTAAAATGAAGCAGAGCGACAAAAGCAACTAGAGACCAAACATGACATATTAAAATTGAATATAGACATGTCCAACATCAGTGAGACTAGCAAATTAAACAAACTTAGCATGTATTTACTTAGTACAAGATTGTGAATTGAACGGATCTGAATCAGACATACATTACGTTAAACAGATTGATCCCGAATGAAGCTGGAATTACAATCACTAACATCAATTTTTGATCCCAATTATGTGTGAGGAGCAAACAACAACGAAAACAGGTTCTCAAACAAAATCAAATGGAGTTGTAAGTGATGAAAACTAACCCACGGGGTGGCCTGCCCCCGGTTAACCATTCAAATGAAATATAAGATAAGTTCCTAGCCAAGTTAGCTCATCATCCCGTCTCAGCTATGTATAGTCAATCTAGATGCCCCCACCCATGAAGAGGTAGCCATAGAGATCATGAATCCACGAGCTCGACAATACCTAGTTGAAGTCTCGAAATGTAATGTACCTCGGTCAACACATGAAGGAAAATGTTAGGAAAATAAGCCAAACATTGAACTCGAAACAAAAGGACAGCAAGTTGCATCATGTGAATATCAGGACCATAATACAAGCTTAATCAATAGCATATGCAGTCGATGAGTAGGAAAAGATAACGGTACCCTGCAAGGCACCATCTTAATTAGTAACCAATCTAACCGTCGAAAATGTTCAACAGTTCTGAGTTGCAATAAAACGATAGTCATACCATGGGCAAATAAAACTAAATTATATTCCTTGTACAAGTAGGATTCAAAAATATCACATGTATAAAGTTCGAATACAGTGCAGGAATCTTACTAAGCAATAGTTCTACGGATCTAAAACAAAGGAGACCAAGGTATGAACACCAAAATGGAATTGGCGGCATCACAGGATCTAATTTTTCCTAACTCGGAATTTATGCATAGGAGATGATGGCAGATCACTTATCCATAAATCAGAACATGGATGCGGATAGAACCTGAAGTTGACTAAGAGTTAATTCCACATCGCTAGTCATAAATATTAATCAAATACTGACAACACCAAATACAAATGTATTAGAAGCACTCTATAAAAGGACATTAACGTCACTTCAACAAAACGGAATGCAAAACTGATTCGAATGTGATCAGAAGCAAGAAAAAAAAGAGAGAAAACCAGGAGCAGACACCTGATCAAAGTCAAACCGGTAACGTGAGATATCACTGCGTAACCATAGCATAGCTACAAAATGACGCTAAAACAAAGAAGAACATTAAGACTTGTGAAGAGGGATTCAAGATTAATCATGTTTTCTGTTCATTGCATTTCCACGATCTGAAACTAAGACTAGCCATGCTCACTTTGAATTGTACTGAACTAAAAGTCAGTAGCGCAGACTAAAAAAAAGATGAGAATATGACACATTCGACATGAGTCCGACAATGAAAAACCGATGGAGTACAAACAGAGAAGATGCATGCGTTTGAAACCATAAGTTTTGAGATAGCAAGGGTTAGTATAGAAATACCGAAGGGAAATGAGGATGGTTTCCTTTTTCACAAGCTGGATCCAAGAGGATGAAAGACACCGCATGTATGCTTCTTATTCGTCAGCGTGAGTGAAATGAGAATGATGAAGGCAGCGGGTGTGTTCCTTGTTGCCAGCTTTTGGTTACGAATCCACCGTGAGTGAAGGAGAAGAGTCGTAGAGCATGTTTGTCACTGTAGGTCTTCCGTTGAGGTGAATAAAGGCACACAGAGGGCAGGCGTGTTCGATCTACGCAGCAACGTGAAGAGAATGGAGAAATGCAGAGCTGCTGAGTTCCTTGTTCTCCAGCGACGGTGAAGAGCAATAGAGCATGTATGTTCTCCAGAGTAAAGAGAGGTGTAGATCGTGAGTGAAAGGATGCAGCAAGCGCAAAGCATATATTTCCAGGAATGAGAACAGTTCCTCTCTGTTTGGTAGCGTCTATGAAGAGAGGAGAAGCAGGTGTGTGTTCCCATTCCACTTGCGATGTTGAAGGGAGTGGAGAAGGCTACAGACTGGAGCACGGCTTGGGTGTGACTTCGATGCAGAGAAGAGGAGATCGAATTCTCAGTAGCTATCTCAGAGGGTACGACTCATGGTGATGTTCTTTGTTTGGCAGTTGCTTGCAAACCCATGGTGAAGAGCTTGAAGAAGGTACGTAGTACGCTCCAGGTTCATCTGTTGCTTGCAAAACCATGAGAGAAGAGATTGATGACAGTGACGGAGCTTGATGCTTCTTATTCGCCAGTGAAAGGGGGAAGCATGACAGAGGAACCATGTACGCCCTTGTTCATGAGCTGGGGTGAAGAACACGACATAGCAGAGTGTGTATGCACCAAGCACGCCAGTGGGTTACAGATACACTGTATACAAAGAGAATGAAGGAGGCACGGGGCTTGTGCATTCCGAGAGTGAAGAGAATGAAAGAACCATAAACATGTTCGGTCTTTGTTCGACAACCAAGCTTGCAAATGTGCGGTAGCGACGTGACGGACTTAAGGTGGTGAAGTATGGATGACCCTGGTTCGCCGGTTCGGTTGCAAAACGCCATGAGTGAAGAGGTGCATGAAGGCTCAGAGTGGATGTTCTTTGTCACGCCAGTTTGGGTAGCAACATTACCGTCAGAGAATAGAATGGGGAGGTGCAAAGCACTGTGTTCGTGTTCGCCAATGGGGTTGCGACATTGAGAGGAATGAAAAGGTTGAGGAAGTGCAGAGTTCATGCTTGCCAGTTTTTTGTTCGTAGAAGAAGAAAGAAAAAGAAACAGAGCTTGAGGAAGAAGAGAGGGCATGTCGGCTACAGCGTAATGAGAACGGGCAAAAATCAATGCCGCTTGTAGGGTTTTTTGCTTCATTTATAAAGGAAGGTAGGGTTTTATCTTCATATCGGGTCGGGTTTCACTTCGGGAACGTTTGGAAACTTGGGCACAGTAAAAAAACGCAGTAATTGGTCCTTCTGAGTATCGAACCTCAGTCTATACCCTTCTCCACACCAACACTTACCAACTATGCTAGAACAGAACTTAATATATCGCTGCAAGAAATAAAACTAAAGCTCTCGTCCACGTTACAGTGAAAAATAAAACCACCCCCGGCTTGTTGCAAGTTTTGAACTCATGATTTGCAAGTTCCCAAGTGAACACTCTAACCAGCTAAACTATGTCAGAATTCAATATGCAAACGCAAGATATAATACCAGACCTTTAATTTGAACTGATTGAATTCCTCAAAAACATTGTCGTTTGGAAATTCATTTTTGAAAAATCGTGTTTTTATGAAATGCTTTGAAAAAAGGTTATAAAATGACGGTTTCGTTATGGCACGCACGCTAATATGTTTTGAAAAAGAAAGGCGACGACCCCTCTTATTTCGTTTCTTATTTCGGAATTTACTTTATGGGGTGAGAATTTTTGGTGTCTACACCCCTCCATCAGAAGGAAGCCAAAATAGAATTAATTTTTGAAGAATACCCCATGGAAGGAGGAAAATAGACATGGAGTAGGTAGAAATAGCTTGCAAAACACCAGCAACCATGACTGGTCTACCCGCTTGTGAAATAGGCCTTCCCCAACTCAAGACTTTCTTTTTGATTGGCTGAATGATGTAGTTGAAAAAGTCGTTTTGATTTCTTCCCATCTTCTTAGGAAGCCCCATATATTATTTGAAGTTATTTGTTTCTCCAAAGCCAAATAAACAATAAATCTGACTCTTAGTCTGAACATTCAGTTTTTTGCTGAAAAGAATCTCAGACTTGTTGTCATTGATCTTGTGGCCAGAGGAAGCTAGGAAAGAATCAATAATGTCTTTTAGGACCTTGGAATTCGACAAAGAACCCACTCCACAAAAAAGAACATCATCTGCAAATGCTAGATGGCTGATAGAAGGATCTCAAGAGGAGAGTTTATAGCCTTGGAAAATCTTGTTATCATCTGCTTTGTTAATAACTGAAGACAAGGCTTCTTAGGCTAAGATAAATAGATAAGGAGACAGTGGGTCTCCTTGCCTAATACCTCTAGACGGAGCAAAAGAGATTCCAGGGGAACCATTAACCTGGACTGAGCAGGTAGTGGAGGAGATACAGTTAAGAACTGGATTGAGCCAGATATTAGGAAATCCTATCGCCTTAAGGATATCTCTAATAAAGTTACTCTAATCTATCATATGTCTTACTTAGATCCACTTCAAGAGCAAAATGACCCTTTTTAATAAGTTGACGTCGAGCTAAATTATGAATAATCTCACCAGAAATCAAAATATTATTGATTATGTTTTTTTTAACAAATCTAGACTGATTAGCAGAGATAATGTCTGACATGAAACCTCTTATCTTGTTTGAGAGGACCTTGAAGACAATCTTATAAACGTAGTTACATAATGCAATAGGTTTGAACTTTGAACTCACTAATGTTGACTGCTCCTTTAATTTTTGGAATTAAAGTAATGTAATAGTGATTAAAGGAGTCAGGCATAGAGTTACCTTGTAGGATTGAGAGGGAAGTCTCAGTAACTTTCCTCCCAACAATGCTGGAGCTTCGTGAAGAAGTAATCATTAAAACCGTCAGGCCCAAGAGACTTGTCACTACCTAGATCTTTCATAGCTTCAAAAACTTCCAAGGTGGAATAAGGAACTGAGTGATGATTGATGTGGGATTTCCTTAATCTGCCACTAACTGCTGAAGTGAATCTTTCATCTATAACTGAATCTTCTGATTGAAACAACTACTAGCTATATTCTCAATGCCTTTCTAGTCATACACCATAGTCTTAGAGGAGTTTTCCAGCCCCAGAGTGTAATTTCTTCTCCTTATAGCAGAAGCTCTCTCATGAAAGAAATTTGTGTTTGTATCCCTATCTTTAAACTACTGAATTTTGGATCTTTGCTGCTACCAAGCTTCTTGCTTAAAGAGAGAAGTTCTATATCCATCAAAACTCGTTTTCTATTTGAGGCAGTCCAAAGAGAGTTAGTAACCAGGTTTAACTCTCTTAATTCCTCTTTCTTCTTTTTTATTTTCCACTTAATCTTTTCAAAAGACCATCCCTTCCATTTAGTCAGAGCCTTTTCACACTCCAACAAGGACTACTTAAGAGATAACCCTTGAATGTTCCAGTTTTGATTGACAATGACTTCACAATCTTTATCCCTCAACCAAGCATTTTCAAACCTAAAAATGTGTTTAGGTTTATCATGTGTGCCAAAAAACCTGATAAGAAGAGGCTTATGATCAGGGTGCTCTCTTTGTAAATGCTCTACTGTTAACACATGAAATAGCTGAGCTGCTTCTTCACAAAAGAGAATTCTATCCAATCTGCTGATACTATTATTTTTGTCTGTTTGCCCATTAGTAAAAGTGGCCATTGCAAAAAAAAAAAAAAACTGCATCTTTTAGCTTGCATTCAGAAACTACATCTCTGAACATTTTCATCTAGCTATCTCTTCTAACTTTTCCTCCAATTTTTTCATAGTTCCACATGATATGATTAAAATCTCCTGCGTCCACCCAAGGAATAGTAAACTGCATTCTTAAAGTTTTCAATAGTTTCCACGAGAGAAATTTCATCTGCCAATCAGACCATCCATAAAAGCTTGTAAAGTGGAATCTTATACCACCTGGAAACACAATATCTGTAGCAATGTGGTGTTGGGAGAAAATTTTGATAGAAATCTCAATCGTAGGTTTCCAAAATAAAGCTAAACCCCCGCTTATTCCTAAACTCGAAACAATAAACATATCATAACCAGAAAACTTATTTTTAATTAGATCTATATCTACACTAGATCTATGAGTCTCCATTAGAAACACAAACTCAGGTGATCTAAATCTGATTAGATCTTTAACCCAAGTTACTGCCTGAGGGCGACACAGCCCTCGACAATTATAGTTGATGCAAGTCATTTCTGCTGGCAGTCTTGCATCTCTACAAGATCTTCCTGGACTAGAGTTAGAGCTTCTTCCTGAGAGTCATTTACCTCCCCTTCTAATAAAGAAGGTTTAGCTACCAGAGACTTAGGATTAACACTCCTCTTTTTGATTTTTAGAGTAATTTTGTTTTCTGGATGTTTCTTTTCAGCACTTCCTAACTAAAATAGAGGCCCTTTCTCCTCTCTCTGTTCAAACTGATTAACCTTCTTCATAGCCCCTAAATGAATCTGTTTATGACCTGATTTTGACTTTCCTAACTGATCTGCCCCTTCCATAATCTTAGTGATAGTCATGTCAATTTCTTTTTGATTCGCCTCTTCAACTTTGTTTCTTTTATCCCTTTAGCCACAGAAAGATTTCATTGATTTAACCCAGTCAAATGCCTCATAAACATTCATTTTCATGTTTCCTTCTGAGTTCTTTACAACATACTCAAAACATGGAGGGATAAGAGGACCCTCTAGTATTTGTCATGTATATTACTCATGTAAGATAAAATAGGCTACTGAATTGTTCCAAGCCCCAGCTCCCCTGAGTAATTCACCTGTAATTCCTGAGTTGCGTGGTCAGTAATCATCTTCTTTTTTTCTCCGTTGGATAACAGCAGATCCTGAAAACCCAAACTATTCTTCTATCTTCTTTCCTTTATCACTGTCAGATCTCTTAGAGTTGTTTCCTAGCATGGAGATAACACTAATCCCTTTAAACTTTTCCTTGTCAGTGTTTTTACTCAAATACTCTTTAGTAGCACCTCATTCTTCCTAACTCATCATTCCTTTTTTATTAGGTAGTAAGTGCGTGTTATCTCCTCCTAATTTCTTCCTTTGCTTCAGCTTTTGATTCATAAGAAATTCTTCAAAAAAAGCAGCAATGGAACCAGCACATTCAATTTTCAGTTAAGGCCCATACCATTCAATCTCATCCTTATCTTTTTTTCTTAACACCACATTCCACTATCATATGATCAATCCTTCCACATCTGAAACAAAAATGTGGGAGATTATCATAGGAAAGTCTACAACACCTATCCTTATTCCCATCTTTCACAATCAAAACTCTACACAATTGCTTAGATATATCAATTTCAACTCTGACTCTCAAGATTTTACTAGTCAAAGGGTTTAACTTTTCTACACAACTAACAAAAGTTCCTATTCTGTTCCCAAGAGTGATAGCAGAAGCATGATTGAAGAACATCATAGGTAAGTTGTGAATACCTGCCCAGATTTTGATTTTCCTATAATCATGTTCATCGATATGTTTAGTTGGATCAATAGACATAACCACTAGGAGTCTATTCTGAAAGTGCCAAGGTCCTTGATCTAATACATTTCCCAGATCACTGCTCGAGGAGAAAAGGAAAGTAAATTTATTGTATCCCATCTCACTAACCTTGATATAAGCTTTTGGTTTCCAGATGTGCACCAAGAAGTTGTATAGGGCTTTTGCTGATATTCTGCCTGGGTGCTAGACTCTACCGAAAAGAGCATTTGACATCTCTAGACGTAAGGAGTCTTGCTGCAACATTTCTCCTTCCACCTTTTGTAACTCAGCTGGATGAATCCTTATGTTATCCTATTATGATAAAACTTCTTCCATGCTACTAAAACCGTCGTTGTGCTCAAAAGCGAGATGCTTTACTGTTTTATGAAATGGAGGTAGTTTTTTCTCTTGATTACAGCTCTATAATGCTCTCAGATTGTATATAACCTCAGTAGTACTCACAAATCCACACAAGATTATCCAATGTATAATAACCAGGGAATAATATATCTTTAGTCTTCACCATTTAGTTTTCCAGAGAACGCCTTCAAGACTACTAGTAATATTCAAGAACAGAGTAATATCTAGTTTGCCATTAACATGGTGGTGAGATTAGCTTCATAGATGGACACATATGTCTTCCATCTGTCTGTCTTCATCTCAGACCTCCAAATCCCTCTTCTAGTAGTTGTTATCCTACTTAAAAACCATCATTACTTGTAATAACTCCCTCTCTGCATGGGTATGGAGTCATATCTCCCACATCCTTTCCACTCTTTGTTATACTATTCCATACTTTAGAAACCATCACTTAAATCACCTAGTGAATCGCCTAACAAATCACCTAGCCTCTCGGGAGAATGATATTCTATCTACAAACGTACGATAAAGTGCCCTTGATAGTTATTTTATGGTCTTGTATACCTTCCTTCTCTACGGACTTCCCCATGTCCACGTGACTTTAAGTTAAACCTATCTTGATTTGATTCATTTTAATTTTTTTGAATTTTTGAGTTATGTTTCACAAGATATTAGGTTAAATTTAATATTCGAATCGAATAAATTCACTTCATTTTTTGTGATTGAGTCACTTTTACAGAATATAATGCTTCCTTCATTTTTCATTGATAACAGTTGTTGATTTCATGGTTTATGTCTCTATGTATATCTTCATGTATAAACATGTTGTCTAAAAGTTACTATAGTTATGGTGGATATGTGAAGGGTTTGGGTGCTGAAATATTTAGGGAAACTTTCTAGTATTGATTTAGGGTATCTAATGATCTATTTTGGTTTGTGATTGTGCAAAAAAAAAAAAATCTAGTTGATACTCTCATAGGAATATCATAATTTAGTAAGCTGAACTCCTTAGGTGTGAGTGCTTATACGTTATTGGGTCAAACCTTGTTCAAAGTTATAGCAAGACGTGAAATAAAGTATGTGATGTTGTAACATTGATTTACTATAAGATAATGAGTTCACTTTTTTTAAAAAAATTAACATACGATTATCGTATGCAATTTTTTAAATTAATGTGCTTTGTTATGAGCAAGTAATTGCTAGAAATGCATATGTGCTATTTCCGGTGCAATGTTTTGGCTCATCCATCCATCCATATTAGTATGTATTACTTGGTAATCCTATAAGAAGGCTATCCTGAAAAGAAAGTTAATTAATTATAAAACCCCGTTTTAATTATTTTTTTATTTCATCCATCTTGATTAATTGGTTGAGATGGTTTTTGAAATGTCCACCATTGGTTGACTCTGTATGAAACACACACCTCACATTGTGTCGGTTGTTTCACGTCAAAATTAGCAATCAATCCTGTAAAACAGTTAATCTTGGTCTGCAGCTGATCATCGTTGTATCCCTCCCTTTCCCTTTCCCTCTCTTTTGTCCCATTTGAAAGAAAGAAGAAGAGGAAGAAGGGAAGGAAAGGAAAAATCAACATTGAGTGCTTGACATCTGAAAGGGATTGTTCCCAGAGGAAAAAGAAGAAGAAAATCTGCTGCTGATTAGCTTCTATTATTTCTCTTCTTTTTTTTCTTCTCTGGCCTCTCTCCCTGTGGTTTTGGGAGCCTCTTCCTTGTTCCATATCCGGCAACTACAACAATTCTAAATCCTGGGTTTGTTTCTCTGTTGAATATGATACAGACAAAGACACGAATTCAAATTTTCTTCTTACTATATCATGCTTGTTTAATTAACATGCACGAGTATGATTAATTTTTTTTATTTTTGTATTACAGAAGGTCAAGGTGTACATAGAAGAAACGTTAATTATCTCATTGCCTGAGTGTAATTAACTAATAATTATAACTCGGGCATGAGCAACACTGAAAAATGCATAGGCATTCTCAGAGCTTGAACTTAGAGGTCGCCAGAAGGGACGAAATGGACGAAAGGAATTCCCAATCTGCAACGGGAAGAGTTTCCGTTGATGGAGGAGGATCCAAGGGAAAGGACAAAGGTAACTAACTCTTCTCTTCTGCTGCTTTATCTATGTACCTCTTCTAGATGTACATGAATTGATGATTTTGTGTGTGAAATTTCATTAATTGATCAGATATAGAGCAAATGAAGGAAAGATTTGCCAAGTTACTTTTGGGAGAGGACATGTCTGGTGGTGGAAAAGGTGTTTCCTCAGCCTTGGCCTTGTCAAATGCTATCACAAATCTTGCAGCTTCTGTATTTGCCGAGCAGAAGAAGTTAGCACCTTTACATCCAGAGCAAAGGCTTAGGTGGAAGAAGGAAATAGACTGGTTGTTATCTGTAACAGATTACATTGTGGAATTTTCACCTTCTAAACAGACAGCCAAAGATGGGTCATCCATGGAGGTTGGTTTTCCCAACCCAATTTATTGTATTTAACCAAGTTGTTAATTTATGCCCCAATAACAGAAAAAAATAATAAATATTGCAGATAATGACAACCAAGCAACGGACTGATCTTCAAATGAATATTCCAGCTCTTCGAAAGCTCGATAACATGCTTATGGACTGCCTTGACAATTTCAAGGACCAGGATGAGTTTTATTATGTTGCCAAAAATGCTGACGATTCCGATGGGAGACAAGACGACAAGTGGTGGTTGCCAACAGTTAAGGTTCCTCCAAATGGGTTATCTGAAGCAACCAAGAGATGGATGCAATTCCAGAAGGATTCAGTTAATCAAGTACTTAAAGCAGCAATGGCCATAAATGCTCAAGTCTTATCTGAGATGCAAATCCCAGACAGCTACATTGAAGCCCTTCCCAAGGTACATACTTACTTACTCATTCCCTACTTTAATTCCTATACCTATATATTTCTTATTTAACCTCAACTAAATAAATAGAATGGGAGATCAAGCCTTGGAGATTCAATCTACAAGAGCATCACAGTGGAGTACTTTGATCCAGAAGAATTCCTTTTGACCATGGATTTGTCATCTGAGCACAAAATTGTTGACCTCAAAAACAGAATAGAAGCTTCGATTGTCATCTGGAAAAGGAAGATGACCAGCAAAGATGCCAAGTCTCCTTGGGGTTCATCTGTCAGTTTAGAGAAGAGAGAGCTCTTTGAAGAAAGAGCGGAGACCATCCTATTGATCTTGAAGCAAAGATTTCCTGGGATTTCTCAATCCTCCTTGGATATTAGCAAGATTCAATTCAACAGGGTATAAAGCTTTACCTTAACTTCTACCAGTATTCTCTATTTCAACTTCTGACTATAATAATGTCTTGTCCCCAGGATGTTGGTCATGCTGTCCTAGAGAGCTATTCAAGAATATTGGAAACCCTAGCCCACAAGGTACTCTCTCAGATTGAAGATGTGATCTATGCCGATTCTCAAGCTGAAAACTCTACAGAAGACGACGAAACTAATATGAACTCAACGGGTGACGCTCCTCACTTATCGGCAACATCCCTTAAGTACCCAAATGCTGATGAAAATGATGCAGCATTGTCACCATCTTCCGCAACCCTTTCCGATTTCATGACTTGGGACGCCGCTAATGCTAATGGGGATAAGACAAAGACCTCAACTGAAGGATTGGAATCTGATGTCTCAAACCAAAAACTCAAAGAGTCCCCAATAAAGGTCTCGTACATTGAGAAGCTCGAGAGCTTGGGGGGTTCTAGGAGTCCAAATGCTCGCCATTGATCCATCTGTCATGATATACTCAAACAGACACATGAGTTAATTGTGCATTATCTAAATGATGTAATAGTGGATCAAACATAGGGAAATAAACCGCTATAAAATAAAGAAAGGATAAAGGTAACCAATGGAGACAAGGGAGAAAGAATCAAGTACCATTGTTGGAATTGTGTTCAAACCTGGCATATATATAGAGAGAGTTAAATCATACACCTCACTTCTAAGCCTATATGATTTTTTGTTTTCTTTTTCACCAGTTCTTTTGTCCCTCCATCTTTCATATAGTTTGCAATGAAATGAGAGTGAGACTATATATACAACATAAGTATATATACATATTTTCTATTATCTATCATATTTGTAGTACATACTCAACCTTTTAGAAATAAACCTTATTCAGAAAAATCTCTACACAGCGTAATAAAATCTCACTCCTAGAAACTTAAATTTACACCCATGTTATAAGATTAAGATAATGTGAAGGTGAAATACCTTACAATTCCAAGAACCACAAATGGATCGCAAATCAAACTTGTAACTGTGGAAATGTGCTAAAAACTAGTTTTAGTTCCTTGCTTAAGCGACCCTTGGTAGAATAACCATTAAATCTTAGTAGGGATATACCGTATGTACAACCACATCAATAGTCACTAGCCCTACTGGCTCTCATTCGGTGGTAGAAGACCCGAGCTAGGCCTCAAGCATCCAAGCTTGCATCTACTTATTTTTGTTCTGAACCTTGTTCCACTAGAATGTAGGAATCTCCTCTTGAATAAATGGTTGCATGAGTGGATTTGGCTTGGAGACAATATCTTTAATCCTATAACATATAGCCTCTTCATGGTCATGAGAACAAAGTAGTTTGAAACATGATGCATCTTCTTTTTTGTCAAATTAAATAATATGTTTAATTTAGGTGTGAAAATGCACTTATACACAGTAGTTTATTGTGTTGCACGAAGTGCACTTGAAGTTTAGTTGTAGTATCTTTAAATTAGTTTGACCACATAGTTGGTCTCACAAAAGAGTAAGATACTAGAGGTAAACAAAACTTTAATTAATAGGGGTTAGTGGTTAGTTAAACTAAAAGAATAATAGAAAAGATGAAACAAGAGATCAAAATCTGGGGGGCAGTTCATAAGCTCCCCATAGATTTTTCAACAAGCATCAGCTATCATCTTGGAAAACTATTGGTAATTTTGTGGAGTGCTCAGAATGCCTGAATCCGCTAGCTTTAAGGGTTCTGAGATTTAGAGTCGAGGTAAATGTTCCAACCCTTTATGTTGAATGCTGGTGGTTTAAACTGAAACAGGAAGTTGAGTGTGCTGTGTCTCCTATGACAATTTGCCTTTTATCTGCTTCCATTGTGGTGCCATGGATCATATCTAAAGTGAGTGCAAATACATCAAAGCTGATAATATCACGGTTGAAAGATATGTCCCTTGGATTAAAATTGAGTATGCTTTAGGTTTATATCCTACTACTGAGTCTATTTTATCCGAACAATGGAAAGCTGAAGGTGTGTTAGATGGATTGACTGTTATGGAGACCCAAGCCATCTTAGATACTAGCTTACAACAATCGGAGGTTAATGTAGATTTAGCTCTCTCAACCAAACCCATTATGACTCCTCCCACAGAAACTACCTCCCCAAGAAAGTCTTGTACTCCTATTCAACTTCCTTTCAACACCTTTTCAGCCCCGAATCCAATTATTCAATCCCCAAACCAGTCCACTCATAGTGTTAATCAGTCCGTATGCCCTTTTCAGTCCCTATCCTACCACAGAGATACAACCAACAACCGTTCTATCCTACACAGACTCACTCTCCGATCAGCCAATCATCTTCCTCTCAAGAAACCAGAAACATTTACCAATAGTTCAATTGGAAGATTGCAATCTCAAACTTTGAAACCAATTTTTCAAAACAATCCCTCTCTTCTATTGACCTCACATGTTATGATATCACCTCATCCCTTGCATGCATCATCAAAGAAGCAGAAACAAAATTCCACTCCTCACAAGAATCCTCAAATCACTCCAATCACTGTGTAACTGATCCCCTCGTATCTCCTACTCACATCCCTCACCAACGACCAGGAAAACAAAAGATGCATCCCTTATCATCTCTTAGCCCATCATATCCAAATGTGTTCAAGTCAGCTGCTGACTGGACTGCTTTTTTACTATATTAACTTTAAATGGTTGTAACTTTTAATATATAAGTCCAAAATTGAAAAAAATTATATCATTGTTCACCTAATTTCAAGCTCTTTAAAATAAGACCAACAATAGATATATTTTGACAACTTTAAAATTTTATATTATTTATATGTATATATCTATAAGACTTAAAATACATCATATAAATAATAATAATAATAATACATTACAATAATAACCCATTCAAAGTTTATTATCTAATTCACCACTTATTAGTTAATGAATCATAATATCAAAATTAATGAATCATATCTTCATTTTAGTGTATCATCACAAACATATAAAAATAAAAAAAATTATACAATGATGCAACACAAAATAATATTTGGTATGTATGAAAAATACATGATTCACCATAGAAGGTTTAAAAAATGGTGCACACAACAATAATAATAAAACAATAATGATTTTTTATTGGTTCCAAAGTTTGCTATCTAATTCACCACTTATTAGTTAATGAATCATAATATCAATTTTAGTGAATCATAATATCAAAGTTAATGAATAATATCATTATTTTAGTGTATCAACGTAAACATATAAAAATAATAAAAATAAACAATAATACAATGTAACCCCCGAATATCAACCAACAATTGAACGACGCGCCTAACGGTAACACGAGATGTCTACGCAGCAGTTTCTAACTCTATTCGGGTGCTACAGACGCCAACCACCCACGTGGTTGACACAACCATTCTACCTACACCAAGTTACGGTCTGCATGACTGGAACTTACCTTAACCAAATCTCATAAAACCAAAATAAAATACAATTCCAAATACTGAGTGTCTACAACATAATTACTAAATCATAAACCGTCAAGTACGACTCAGGTTTAGTAACAACCCATACATTAAACACTATTCCAAACTCAAAAGATATGCCCAGATAGACTACCCCATGTTAGCCATCCCGCCTACGCTCCGTTATCATCCAGCTCAATACCTGAAAAAAATTGGGTTGTAAAGGACTCAGCAAACTACGCTGAGTATGAATATGTGTAGCCCGTATGTTGCCGGGCTACACGACTACTTGGTCGAATATTATTAAGTCCAATTTACATACTATAATAAAGCAGTAAAGCACACCACATCACATCATAATAACATACACACTTAAAGGTAGCATAGCACTATCAACAAACAACCAAGCACAACTTGCAAGTAGCATAGCAACGTCAAACACGCCACCCAGCACAATAAGCTGCTAGTGTAGCAACAACAATCAAGTAATTAATAGGACGTGTGCGTAGTATATTATACCGTCGATCCTCACTATGGGATCATTCAAGAGATTACGTATTGTTTTCTTGTTCTCATTACACAATTTTACCTTCCTTCTCTTGCACCGAGTCAGGGGATATAGGTTAGATCCGAGACTTTATTCTGTAGGTGCTATACCGCCCTTGTTTCTTAAAGAATCACATTTGTGAATTTTCTTATTTGCTTGGTCTCATGACTCGGTGATATAGATTAGATCCCGAGTCTTTATTATGTAGGTGCTAATCATTCCTTGTTTCTTTAAGGATTATTTGTGAATTCTCTTATCACCACAATTTGGAGAACGTCTTCTCCATAGCCACTCCTCCATTCCCGGTGTCGTATGTCGAAAAGAGGGGTCATCTCTAGACCCCAGGGTGTGCTCGCTAATCCTCCAGTCCCGGCGTCAAACGTCGAGAGAGGGGTCATCTCTAGACCCCAGGATGCGCTCCACAATAGTCGGTCGAAGGATCTGATGCAGATACCAACTCCCGAGTGTCCAAACCGCGCGGCCCGAGAATCCTTCTTCCCGGATTATCCATATAATCCATCAGCTGGTACTTACTTATTATATATCTTTTTCTTGTCAGCTCGACACCATGGTGGGTGTCGATAATAGTCCTCAATAGGGTATTCACTTATCATAAATATCTTGACACCATAGTGGGTGTCCTTAGGAGTCCTCTATAGTTAGAGAGGAGTTTTCTCGTTGTATAGTTCTTTTGTTTTGTTTACGTAGTTCGTCAAGCTTCATCTCAAAGCTCCATAGACGAGAAAGGGACTAAACTACTGTGTGCGCGCAAGTAATATGCAACAATGATATATAACAAGCATTTAAGCACGTCACAACAAGCAATCCAATTTTCATGCTTTAGTCTTATGGTCATTGTCAAACAAAGCACACAACACACAAGCCGTGTAACACGAAAACATATGGACCACACATATCCATACCTTATAATAGTTGTCACAGACACTTGCACAAGGGTTCCCCGCTGCTCGTGGGACTCACTCCTGTAATGATTATTCGAACGGGTTAGATCGTTCGATCATACGTTATTGTTCATAGTTCAATTCATGACGTTTGGCCTAGTCTTAAGTGTCATAGTTGCCAATATTGGACCTACTTTATCCGTTTGGTTTGGATCCATTGTTTTATCCAAACAGTAACATTTAAGGTAACTCAACTTGCCCAAATACTCCTCTCGTACTCTCTGAGATTATTCCTAATTACCTTTCGAATATCTATAAGTAAGCATCATTTTGGTTTATTGATCATATTATAATTCTAGACCTTATTTTATTAACCATTCATAGGCCAACCCTATTGGTTACGGTTTGACACCTTACTACTAAGGAATACTGCTCAACTTCTATGCTCATTAACTAGATAATTTCTCATTCTTAGTTCACTAAAGTTTTATTTTCAATCTGCCCAAACTGATGTCCAACTCTTCCAAAGTATTTTATCAATTTAGCTAGATGTATTGGAAATGTTTTGGGTTCATTATTAAACTAACATCACTCACTTACTACTCCCGAACCCAGCCATACTGAAACGTAAGTTTCAGAAACTGAAACAACACCCTGTGCATACTTCCATTGAGCTTTTCTTTTTGATGCCTTGGATTGCTTTATAGTTTTCTCAAAGTGTTTATACCCTTGGGTTGATGTATTAGTCAGGTTTTGAATTCATCTACTGACCCATTTAACACTTTTAAAAACTTCTGCAAGTTGGTTATACTGAGCCTAAGTTTCAGAACAAAAAGTGAAACACATAACTGCTAATCTCTCTTCTGTTTATTTTATGTTGATCATTAACCTGTGTTTTTTTTATCTGTCCCAAGCACTCATCTATGTAGCTAAGTGTTCTAGCCACCTTTTAACTCAAAACAAGCTAAAGCACTCTGTTAATTTCATTATACAGAAACAACCCAACATTGAAAATCTGTAAACTCTAATCTGTGTATTTCCTCTTCTGTCTTTGATTTAGTTTATCAACCTATCTCCAGATTCCCCTGGACCAACTGGCTAGGTGTATTAGGAAGTTTTTTAACCTCACAACCAATTCAAACCAAAACTGTGATCATCCCTAGAACTCCCTTATACTGAACCAAAGAAGACTACAAAGCTAAAACAGAGACTAATATGGCTTTACCACTATATTTGTTTTTCTGTTGCTTATCCTAAATTTTCAATTTACCCCTAAGTACTCACTCATTTAATCACGTATTCTAGCTATGTTTTAAACTCGGAATCAAACCAAATACCACTATGATTCCCACTGGTATACCCTTATACTGAAACCAGAAACCTGCAGGGACCGAAAAACAGAATTCTGTATGTCTCTCCTTAAGCTAATATTTGGTATGTATGAAAAATACATGATTCACCATATAAGGTTTAAAATACACCATACAACAATAATAATACACTACAAAACAATAATGATTTTTTATCAGTTCTGAAATTTGTATAGATTCACCACTTATTAGTTAATGAATGATAATTTTTAATGAATCATAATACTAAAATTAATGAATCATATTATCATTTTAGTGTATCATCATACACATGTAAAAATAAATTCTTTTCAAAGTTGTCAAAACATATCCATGACTGGTCTTATTTTGAAGAACTTGAATTTAGGTGACCAATGATATAATTTTTTTTAATTTTGGATTTATATATTAAAAGTTACAACCATTTAAAATTTAATATAATTTTTGTTCTCACAAGAAAGGAAACACATCAGCAATCCAATCAGCATGCTGACTAGACCACCATGTAGCGTTCCGTGCAATAGTCTGTGCACGCCGCTTGTATGTTCGAATTTGCGTGGTGATTGATGGATGAAAATCCTTATCCAGATTAGTAATCTTGTGTAAGTCATGTGTCAACTCCTTACGGTTAAAGCTTTGACCAAATACACAAAAAACATGCATATCAACCTCACATTGGTTAACCACACTAAGTTTTATCATAAAGATTCAAAACCTTGTTTTATGTTGGAAAGTCCAAACCCATATACTCCCTTCATCCTGAATTGACCGTCCTGTTTACTATTTGGACATGCCGTCTGACTTCAATATTTAATATATAAGATAAAATAATTTTAAAATTTTAAGTTTTGCATATGATTCCTTACATGATAAACTATATATTATAAATTTAATTTTAAAATTATTTCATCTTATGCTTAATATTGATGTGAAAAAACATGCCATAAAACAAACAAAACGGTCAATTGAGAACGGAGGGAGTATTAACAAATACCAAAGTAAAGTACAAAGGCAAACACAATATTGTACAAATATTCCACCCATGTAATAAGTCAGAAGTCTGAAGCCATCAAATCACTTCCTAGTCCTACCCAGCCTACATTAACAAAGCCTTGCCAATGCTAGGAGAACAAAGTGCTACCCATAACTTAGGTGCCGTTCGTTTTCAAGATTAATCTCCCACCCAAGATGAAAGTGACATTAACATCTATTCTGTTTTACACATGTCACTCTACTACTTGTCCACATATATGTTCAGTCCCACTCAATCTTTAACTAAAGCCACATGTCATCTCACCATTTGTTAACCATTCTGACAAAACTAACCACACAGAGCTTAATAACAAACGCCCATTTTACCGCGTTCTGTCGAACGCCCCTTAGGAGCTATCGACCCGTCAAGTTCCGCAACCACGCTAGCATCACTTCATCGGTGTGACCTTTTTGCACTACTGATGATGAACAAATACTTACATTACATTTCTCTTAATTATAGTTTTCTGCAAATTAATCTCACTTAACATTTCTCTCACTGTCATGTGTTAGATTTTTGTTAGTCAAAATTTAACCAAATGCAGATGTGTCATTTCATTATATGTTAATTAGAGGACGCTTAAACTAAACACAGGTATACTTACGTTTGCAAACAGCCGTAGAACGCCCCCTAATTATTTGTGCCCTTTTATCATTCCAGGAAAAGTTTCAGCCATTTTACAGTCTTGCTGGAAATATGTAAGCAGAGAGGAAAATTCCATTTTAACATTGAGCATCACAACGAACCCTGTTGAGATCAATCGGATGTAATCGTCGATTAACCGTTGTGTAAAAATTACATATCATTACCTAAACTATAACTGCCTAATTATAATAGTGACAGTACCGTCAAACCGGTTAGATTGTATGGTATAAATGGTTGTTGGTACGGGATCTGAGGTAACGGACTTTTTTGGGCACTGCTACTCCTACAAAAGGATATGTTTAACCATTGCATCAAAATTTACTTGAAATAGAAGGGAGAAACGCAAGATTCGGAAGCAGAGAGGAAACAAAAGCTCTCACCGAAGAGAGACTGAATATTATCACCAACGCACACGACTTTTGAGCAGAGATTTTTTGTACGTTTGAGCAGAGATGTTGATGGGTTTTTAGCCTTCTTCCAATTGTAATATGAATAGAAGATTTAGGGGTTCTTAAGTTTCCAAAGTTCTTTTATTTCAAAATCCGAAAAAAGTCCGAGTATAACATATTTTATTGTAAGGGAATATCGAAGTAGAGCAGGTGCAACTCCTCCATTCAAGTAATACGAACACGATAATGTTGCTAAGAAATTAGTTATGATTAGCTGTTTATAATAATTCGATACATAACATTACCCACTTCAAATTCGATCTTTCACCAGTTCCACCATATGCAAAAAGTTCAGCCATTATAACCATTATTTATGGAGTATTCATATATGCTGCTAGCTATATATCCAATTAATTAAGCCAGATAATAATATTACAGTCAATTTCTTTCTGTCTAAAACTTTGGTATAAAACTCCAAACCATCCTCTTCCGTTTCCTCATCAGCATTCAACGCTTCATCATCTCTTTAGCATCGAAAACAGAGTACATCATCCAACTAACTTAAACAGAAAAGAAAAGGGAATAACATGAAGGGATCTTCTAGTACCCTTGAAGCGGGAAAAGAGTCTACCAAAGCCATCCATGTCTCTCCACCCTCAGCAGCAATGAATAGAGGGATCTCAATCATTGATTTCATTTTCAGGATAATTGGTGCAGTTGGAACTCTTGCAAGCGCTATAGCCATGGGAACTACAAATGAAACACTTCCTTTCTTCACACAGTTCATTCGTTTCAGCGCTCGATATGAGGATCTCCCATCTTTCACGTAGGATTGCTAGTCAACTACTGATGATTAATTATGTATTCCGTAAACAGATGATATATTCTCTTTTTGTGTCCATGGATATGAGCTTCTAACTGAACATTGTGCTCTGATCACTACTTTTTTATTTGTGTGTGTGTGTTTTCACAGATTTTTTGTGGTGGCAAACTCAGTAGTTTGTGGTTATTTTGTGCTTTCAATGCCACTCTCCATCTTCCATATCATAAGTGCAGCTGCATCAGGCACGAGGATCTTGCTGGTTATTCTTGATACGGTACTACTCATCTAAATGTCCCTAGCTAACTAACTAGTTATCCATCATTCATTTGTCCACTTCACTTCATTCTAATCATGTATATCTTCCTGTATCAATCAATTTTGAAGGCCGCGTTAGGACTATTGACAGGGGCAGCCTCAGCAGCGGCGGCAATAGTCTACTTGGCACACAAAGGAAATACCTCAGCTAATTGGTTTGCTATCTGCCAGCAATACAATAGCTTCTGCGATCGAACCTCTGGCTCCCTCATTGGTTCCTTTATTGGTATCGTTGTTCTTGTTCTCTTGATCATTCTTTCAGCTGTGGCGATTTCTCGTCGCTGAGAGCTGAAAGCAAGAAGGAATTCATACCCAGTTGGAGGTGTAATCCATCCAAGATGTGAAGATACAAATCAAAAGGACAAAACCCTTATGTCACTCTGTGTGAGTGTGTGTGCACGTCTGCTACTTTTGGGATGTTATTGTTTTGTATGTAATTGCCTGTGGTTATGTAAGGTGTGTATTTTTCATTACTCTGGTTTTTCTTCCATTTTGAACAATATATGAATACGATTTAATGAATGCCTGGATAAAAGATGTTGTCTTACAAGCCACAAAACCAGCCAACACCAAACAATACCTTGACGAGGTATTTAAGATGAGAAAGGAAAAACTTATCGTCTTGATCACCAGCCATATTAACAGAGTGCTCGAGTTCATTCGCGAGGAACAGGCTTTGTTTCCCCACTAATCCCAGTGACAGCATAAAGAGAGCTCCATAAACTTGAGCATGACAAGACTGATCTTCCCAACTAGCAAGAAAACCTGAAGATCCGACAGAAAAAGAGCAAACCGGGGAAATTTAAGAAGCCATTGAAACACAACAACTCACATCTTTAAATGGCATTGGACCACTAAGATGGTCCACCGGGAAGTCAGCCAAAGAGAAAGCTGATTACTTCATTGCCTGATGGATTAAATCACTACATTCAACCGAATTGGCTATAAGGAATATGCTATAGAATTCATGTCCCCAGGATGCTTGAATGTTTTAGAACATTCCAAATAGAAGTGATTAGAAAACTCATATCAAAAGATTCCAAATGGTAGTGATCAACAAACCCACATCACAAATTTTCAAATTAGGGAGTAACCTCACCTCCTAACTAACAGTCTGACATATTCCATTAGCCATCTCCAATCTACCCAAAACTACCCCTTCATATCTTGAGGATTACTACACCAATACCAACTTGATAGAACTTGATACATTTACTACAATCTTATCCAACCATATCCACAATTTATAACTTGCACCTAATTCAACTAACAAAATTAATTTATTCTCTTTGATTGATGCCCCTCCCTCTTATATCCTTTTTGTTCAAACAAACAAAGCAACAAATAAAATCTTTAAAATAAATGACCCCATCACTTATGAGCAAGACTCTCAAAGTGCTCAATGGAATCAAGCAATGCAAAATGAACTCAATGCTCTCATAAAGAACAATACTTGGGAATTATTCAATTTACCCAAACATAAGAAACCAGTTGGGTGCAAATGGGTATATAAAACTAAGTGTTAGTGCATTGCACGTATGAGCTGTAGAAAACCACATCAGCAAAGGAAGAACCTTATGAGTGCTTAATAATTAAGAGGGCTACTTCACCTATTTTCATTTGGTTTTAGGATATAACCTCGCTTGGTAATTGGGCCTCAATGGGCTTCCTAGATATGTGAGCTTTTACGTGCATCTGTTGATCTCATGCTTACAAGTGGTATCAGAGCCAAAGGTTCGGCCCGGACTATCGTGGAGACTTTGGGTGAGCCACAATGCTGGAAGTCAATGTGTTAACGTGCAGAGTAGAGAGACTTTGGGTGAGCCACAGTGGTAGAAGTCAACATGTTGATGTGCAAAGTGGAAAGACTCTGGTTGAGCCGCAGTGGTAGAAGTCAGCATGTTGACGTGCAAAGTGGCGGTAGTTGAGATAGATAGGGGGAGAGGTGTGGTAGAAGTCAACATGTTGATGTGCAAAGTGGCGGTAGTTGAGATCGATAAGGGGAGAGGAGCTCACACGTGAGGGGGAATCAATGCTTGCAAATTAAAAAAGTCCCATTATGGATTGAAACAGGCTTCCCGCCAATGGTTCTCAAAATTAAGTGACTCCCTAACTAAACTGGGTTATACAGAATCAGAGAATGATCATTCTTTGTTTTAATCTGTTACTTACCTTGCCATATACGTTGATGATATACTGCTTTGAGGAAACTGTTCTACTAAAATAAAATCACTCAAACACACCTTGATAAAAAATTTAAAATCAAAGATCTAGGAAAACTCTATTAATTTTTAGGGATGCAGTTTTATTATCATCAAAATGGCTTGATCATAACCAACACAAATTCGGTACTAAAATTCTCAAATATGACATCTGGGACAACACATCTGTCTCTACTCCTTTACAGATGGGTACTAAATAAAAAACAGATGCAGGAAAGCCTCTTGAGAATCCCAAAAAGTATTGAAGCTTAATTGGTAAATTGTAATACCTTGTTCATACTAGATCGAACATAGGGTTTATAGTCCAACAGCTCAGCCAATTTCTTAAAGCTCCAACAGAAGACCATTATGAAACAGCAATACACATATTAAGATATCTGAGAGGCACTACTTCTTATGGATTGTTTTTAAATAATAACTCTGACTTTAATCTATTAGCTTATTGTGATAGTGATTGGGCTTCATGCCTAAACACTAGAAAGTTTGCTTCTAGAATTTATATCTTTCTAGGTGGCAGTCCAATTGCTTGGAAGTCAAAGATGCAAGCAAGTGTGTCCATTTTCTCTGCTGAAGTAGAGTATCGAGCAATGCGGATGGTCACCACAGAGCTTGCTTGGTTAAGCAGAATAGTTCATGAACTGGGCATCAAAGATGTGACACTAATTTCGATCAAACGTGACAATAAATCAGTTGTCTACATCACCATGAACCTCGTTCATCATCAAAGGATAAAACATATAGAGATAGACATACATTATGTTCGATAGAAGCTTTCAAAAAGAATGATTTGTGTTGAACATGTTCCAAACCGACAACAACTAGTTGATTTCATGACAAACCCATTGCCAGGAAAAAATTATAGAGAGATGTTGAAAAATATTGGCCTACACTTACTACAAAAACAAAGTGTAACCCCTTTTGTTTTGAGGGGGCCTTTTAGAATGTAATATAGGTCCAATGTAATCCCTAAAGTGTATATTAGGTCTATGTATTGTTATTACAGACATCTCTTCAGTTTTCTATTACTTGGGGCTCACTAAATAAGGAGTCCCCTTCTGCAACAAGAAACATAAGGATTATTATTGTAATACCCCCATCCCACATCGGGATATGAGTAGTAATGTGAATGGTTTATAAGGACACATATGGGTTGATTACAGCAACAAGGCCTTCCACTTTTAAGCCCAAGTGAGGATTGAGGGCCTAAAATGGCTAGTTTTCAAGCCCGGATGGCTTCGGAGCTAGGTTGTTGGACAGTTGCTCATATGGGGTGTTACAAATGGTATCAGAGCTGACTTGGGACCATGTCGGGATGATCTACTCGACACCTACCGAGGAGGTCCATGAGACTTAGATGTTAGGCTTGCAACGAGGATGTCACGTTCACTTAGATGTTAGGCTTGCGACGAGGATGTCACGTTCTTTGAGTGGGGGAGTATGTAATACCCCCATCCCACACCGGGATATGAGTAGTAATGTGAATGGTTTATAAGGATACATATGGCTTGACTTCAACAACAAGGCCTTCCACTTTTAAGCCCAAGCGAGGATTGAGGGCCTAAAATGGCTAGTTTTCAAGCCCGGATGGCTACAGAGCTAGGTTGTTGGACAGTTGCTCATATGGGGTGTTACAATTATCTCCTAAATGAAATAAACCACACTCATATTCTCACAGATTCATAGAAAACTTAGTTTGAGATGAATATGAGCAATACAACCTCCTAGAAGATTACCAATCTTCCGACCCAAGCTCACCACCCACCGCCTAGGAGGGACATTAAAAGTTCGTCGCCATATACTAATATGAACAGGATCTTGAGGGTTAAAATTTAAGTATTTAACCAATTCCATAGAGCAAAAATGCTATTTTCCCCACTCTAAAATCTGGTTCACATTCTTCAATGAACATAAATCAAACTTTAACAGAGTCAAACTACATCTACTAACAGAGACCGAACAGTCAAAGGACATAGAGAGTGACAAAAGCTTTGAACATCCTTATGGTTGAACAAGAACATATGGGAAAATTTTTGAATAGCAGACGGAGTCGAGCAGCGTTCATTTTCCACCCAATCGTCAACAAGAATAGGGAGAGAGAATTGCAGTTGGGAGCTATAAGACAGAGAAGAAGACGAGGCGAGAAGGATGAGGGAAAACAACCTAAGGAGAGAACACAAAAGATGAAATATTTTGGGAGGAGAAGGATAACTGCCTAACCACCAATGCCAAATCCCATACTAGGTTTTTATAGATCAATCCCGCTATCGTAAAACCTCCTTACACAATCTTCATAATTAATTTGAACAACCATCATATAAAGTTGAACAACCTTTATACCAACTCATATAACTTTTGCATCAATTTGAACAATCAATACATTAACTTGAACCAAATTTGAAGTTAAATGAACAGTTATACGATGCCCACCATACAACCGGTTCTACGATAGTATATGCCTTTATAGATCACCAAAACTTGATCAAACATTGACACCCACAATAATTGTTCTGAATTCCAAATCCGGTTCAGTTTAATTAAGGATGGTTTGATAGTCAGTTTTAGATCAGGTGCAGTTTGAGTCGGTCACGTATATAGCATATTACAAAGCCTCCCCTAACCCGCATCCCCTAACTCTTAAATTCGATACTATACTTCCTTCAACATTACTTGGTGGATCAATATAGCATAACAGGGCACACGAGTTGTTGCCTCAGGGACTTGGTTTGATCACAGCCTCTTCACCAATGCCCTCATGTTTTTGCGAGGTTGTAATAAGTTTGGGGAAAGCCACATCATAACATTTCCAACTATTCTAGCTTTGTTTAGTTCTTCATCTCGGAAGACCTTATTGTTCCTCTTTCATCCAAATGTGAAAAGCACCATAGAATATAGTGGAAAGCCACAACTTTTAGCTATATTTTGTGTATTGTGTGGAATTAATAAAGTAAATTAGTTGATTAATAATAAGAGAAGATAGAGTGCTTTATTTATGTAGGGTATACGAAAAGTTAAAATTTTAGAGAGTTACTAGTTTTAATGTGGTTGTAGCGAATTCTAGAATGATTGAAGAAGCCTAGAGTCTTTCATTATGTTATATACAATGGTCTTGTAATCAGTTTTTGATCATCAAGCAATATAATCTCCACTAGTCTCTCAAATATATCTAACAAAGTGACATCACAGCCTTTAGATAATAATATGTTTTTTCTTCTAGAAATTAGTATTTGCTTCCGGCTTGCTCCAATATTCTATCCGGCCTTCAGCATCACATCCTCTCTCACAATAATCACTCCTCTGCGTCCGAGATTAAATCTAAAAGTCAGCCTCACATTTGAGTTTTCCCACGTCCAATTACTTCTGCCTGCGTGCAAGTAAAAATCAAGATGTGCCATGCTGTGTCGCATCCTCCACTCTCATAAATCCACCATAACCATATTCATGCTAGTGTCATAATTTTTCGAGATGAGGCATATGGTCAATTCAAGTTTTCCATTTGTATTCCCCCAGTTAACGAAGGATAATTACAAAAATTGGGAGTATATGAATGAGGGCTTTGCTCGGGTGTCATGATGTATGGGAGGGAGTTGTTGATAAAGGTTGTGAGAGCTTAGCAATCTACATCAACTCTTGCTCGAAGAGAAGCTCACCAAAAATTACAAAAGAAAGATCAACAAGCTCTCACACTCATCTATCAATGTTGAGATGACACTATGTTTGAAAGAGTGGCAAACGCAACGATGGTTAAGGATGCATGGTAGATTTTAAGGAATTCCTACCAAGGGGCCAATAAAATCAAGAAAGTTCATCTTCAATCACTACGAGAAGAGTTTGAAGGACTCCAAATGAAACTAAGTCAACTGCGGACTACTTCTCAAAAGTGTTGGCAGTGGTCAACCAAATGAAGAGATATAGTAAGAAAATCAAAGATGATGGTGTGATAGAGAAAATTCTTTGTTCTCTACATACGAAGTTTGACCACATCATAGTGGCCATTGAAGAATCCAAAGATTTGGAGAAGATGACGGTTGATCATCTCATGTGGTCACTACAAGCTCATGAAGATAGAATTTCCAACAGAATGGAGATGCTGATCGAGCAAGCATTAGCCACTCAACTCGAGGTGAAAGATGATGATCGTGAGAAAAACCCATGAGGACGTAGTCGAGCACGAGGAAGAGGCTGGGGTAGAGGAAGAAAGGGCCGAGGAAGTGGGCATGGAAGAGGTGATCAAGACAATGAAGAAAGAGGTCAAAGTTCAAGAGGACATAGAAGAGGAAGCTACCAAAGAGGAGATAGACCAAAATTCAATGTTATAATTGTGAGAAATGTGGGCATTTAGCACGTGATTGTTGGAGTGCACCTAAATCCAAGAACAAAGATGCCAATATTGTAGAGATCAAGAAGGAAGGTGTGATGTTGCTAACCCAAGAAACTGAGAATGGAGAGAAGATAAATGGGTGGTACCTTGATAATGCGGTCGGAGATAAGAGCAAGTTCGTCGGATCAATTAGTCAATCATAGGTCGGTCGCGTTTGGAGATCATTCCAAAGTTCCAATCAAAGGAAAAGGTATCATCATGATCCGTATAACTAAATGAGAGCATCGATTCAATGGTGATGTTTATTATATTCCTAGGATGAAAAGTAATAGTTTTAAGTCTTGGATAATTCATGGAGAAAGACTATGAGATTAACATGAAAAACCGCATGCTCTACCATCTTGATAATTATGGGAAAATGATTGTTCAGGTGCCCATGATGAAAAATAGAATGTTTATTGATCTTGACATTGATGTTACTAAGTGTCTTAAACCTTGTGTGAAAGATGACTCATGGCTTAGGAACTTGAGACTTGGGCATGTAAATTTTGAAAGTCTAAAGTGTATGGGTGAAAAGATGGTGAGAGGTTTGCCTTGCATCAACCATCCGGAGAAATTTTGTGAAGGTTGCCTAGTTTGGCAAGCAAATTCGAAATAATTTTCCAAAGTAGTCCACCATAAGAGCAAAGGAACCCCTTGAAATCATTCACGCCGATGTTTGTGGGCCTATCACACCGAATTCCCTTGGTGCAAGTCGGTACTTCCTACTCTTCGTTGATGGTTATAGTAGAAAAACATTGGTTTAATTCTTGAAAGAAAATATGAAGTTTTCTGCACGTTTAAATAAATTAAAGCTCTTGTGGAAAAATAAAGTGGTTATTTTATCTAGTCGTTGTGAACTTATAGGGGTGGTGAGTTCACTATAATGAATTTATTGAGTTTTGTAAAGTGAATGGCATTATGAAATTCTTGATGATACAAAGGTATCATCAACAAAATAGAGTGACAGAGAGAAATAATCGTTCCATCCTTGACATGGCTCGAAGCATGTTGAAGAGCAAGAAGATGCCAAAGGAGTTATAGAATTTATTGTGGGGTGTACCTATCCAACCGGTGCCCATAGAAAGTCATACAAACGTGACCCCACAAGAAGCTTGGAGGGGAGTTAAGGCATATCTGTCTCATTTGAAGGTGTATAGGAGCATTGTCGACGTTTATGTACCAAATCAAGAGAGGGCAAAGCTTAAACAGGGGGTGTGTGGCCCCCCAACTCCCTCGAGTATATGCTTAAATGAGTTTTAGTTTTATTAGTTATATAGTTTATTTATGTTAATAGATAATTGTTCGCCCCCCATACCATGTTGTAAAATATCACCATGATATCACTATTCTATTTATTATCAATATTATTTATATTTCAATTAATATGTAATATTTTTTTAGAATTATATTGTAAATAATCATTTTTAGTCTATAATAGATAAGAAAATTCTTAACATTTTTATTTTAGCAATATAGTCTAAAGTAGAACTGATTATTATATCAGTCTTAGTAAGCATATACCCCTTCTATCCATAATACAAGTGTTTTTAGTTTTTCATTACAAATTTTGCAAATGAAAATAATATTAGAATTACTCAAAATAATTGTTAGAAGAATTTTTTTTTAAAAAAAACTACTAGCTTAGAACTATATTATTGGCATTAGCATATAATTTAGTATACCCGTTTTTAAAGGAGCAATAAAAAAGGTAAATCAAACTTCTTTATATATAAATTTATATATTTCAATTTTAATTTAATTTTTATATCAAACTATATATCTAATATCATTTTTAAAAATAAATTATAAATATTGAAATTTTATATTATTTTAAAAAATTGAAAATTAATTTAAGAATATTAATTAATATTATTAAAAAAATTCACCCACCTTAACAAAAGTTTCTAGCTCCGCCCCTGAAAAGAGCAATAAGTATATCTTCATTGGCTATGATCTACACTCCAAAGGCTACAAGTTTTACAACCCAAACCTTGGCAAAAGCATTGAGAGTAGAGATGTGGTTTTCAATGAAGAAGAAACTTGGGATTTGAGCCTTGAAAATCAGGAGACATATAGCTTTTCGCACTTCCCACTGATGAAGTTCAAGCTTAGGAGCAAAGACACCACAACAATCGCCCTCTACAAGGAGATCATCATCTCCCTCAAGCGGAAGTTCAAGTAAAAGATTCAAGGATGGATCATAGAGGATGAGGAGTCTTCAAGATATTCATGAGGAGTTAGCAAGTCCTCAAAATGTTGATTATGATCTAAATCTTTAGTGTCATTTTGTAGATTGTGAACCTCTAAGGTTTGAGGAAGCGGTGAGAGAAAAGATGTGGAGAGCTGGCATGGATGAAGAAGTAAAATCCATTGAGAAGAATGATATATGGCAACTTGCTATGCTTCCAAAAGGTGAATAACTCATTGGTCTCAAGTGGGTTTTCAAGGAGAGGAAGAATGCCAAAGGTGAAGTCAATAGGTACAAGATGAGATTGGTGGCTAAAGGCTATAGTCAACGTTAGGGGTGTCCATTAGGTTAGGTTTATTCGGTTTTAACCGAAAACCGTAAAAAATTCGGTTATTTTTGACCGAAATTTATAACCGTATTTTATATTTCGGTTTTACGGTTAACCGAATAACTATTCGGTTCGGTTTTCGGGTTGGACACAGTCATAATTCGGTTAACCGTATAACTGAAATAATATATTACTAAAACACATCGTTTTGTTTAGGGTTAGTTCCATGTCTCTCTCACGATTCACGAACGGTCTCCCCGCCCCAAATAAATTCCAATTCTCTTTGTTCTGGTTCAAGTTTCTCTCGGCGCCGAACGACTCCCAGTCCACTTCCACTCCAGTTCTTTCCACAATCTCTACTTTTCCTCTTCAATGATTTGTGATTCTTCTTCAATCTCCAGTTCGTCCTCCTCAACTTCTGGGTGCTCCTGTCTCGATTCTCGTCGTCGCCCGTCGGTAATGATTCAGTGTTGCGTGTCTCGACCTCGACTTTTGTTTGTTTGTCTCGCCATTCTTCAATCTCCACTTGTGGCTGCTGAGAAGTGAGCAATCCATATTCAGGTATTGCTTTTGGCTCGGGGATATACGACGGTGGTAAGTGGTAACTAGTAATTCATAGATAGCCCATGTCTATTTCTTGTTGTTTTATGTTTGATATTCACTGATAGAGCCTATATTGAATTTAGAATAACGAGAATGAGATTATCATTCAGATTTTTTCCTTATGGCATTAAGGGTACCAATGCTGCTAATTTGTTTGGAAAGAACTGTTTTTTTATCATGTCATACTTAAATAACACCGTTTATGTACTAGTAGTATGGTTCTGCTGTTATTCGTATTGTACCCTTATGTTTTGGTCCCTGGCTTGATACACTTTCTTTTGTTCATAGATCTTGAGCTTTGGGCTTCTGTATCAAAGTAGTATAGCATTACCGTATATTTCATTTGATTTTCAATTACAAGGACAAAAAGAAGATGCCACATTGATTTGTTACATTCCTAATATCTTTTGCATTAATGATTTATCAGCATCTCTCGAGCAGTTTGTATAGCTTTTAAGTTTCCTTTATTTTTCTGCTGATTATTTTCCATGTACTTTTTTTTGGGATTCCTTTTGTTTGATAGAGAGCAAGTAGAACTTGGTTGACATACCACCATTAACTACTTTATTTAACAGGAAGAGTCAATGTCAGCTGTCATAACTTCTGTAGCAAATTTGCTACCTCAGGTTTATTTTGTTTGCTCATCTAGCTGCTCAGAAGCATTAAAATTCAACATCTTATAACATTGTCTATTTTATAAACGTACCAGTTTTTTAGTCTGTATCTTTTCTAAGTATGGTTTACTTCCATTCCATCACTCTTTTGGTTTGTAGGGGTACCTACTTGAGAAAAAAGCAGTCGTTGATGTAGAAGATGGGAAGCTACTCAACGAAGAGAATGACTTGAGATCTGTAAGTACAGCCTTGTCAACTAATCTTATCATTCATCTGAAACATGGGGATATGTTATTACATCTTCGAATCTCTGTTTGCCTCGCAAAGTTTATAACGCCAACCATATGCTGGTTGCATTTTGAATTTTTAAGCACTCATCTGCTCTCCTTTGCTAGTCGAGCGCCTCACTACAGGTTTTTTAATATTCTTACTCTCTTTTTTGTGGAAAATTCATTCATGCATAATAAGCATATATTACATACATCAAAAGGGGACCAAGAGCAAGGAACCAATAGTGGACTGACAAACACAGGGACCAAATGTACAATTTTACATGTATATGTATAGCATGGTTTGTGGATTAATAAGAATTATTTGTGGATGAATCTTGCCGTTTCTGTAATTGTAATGAAGCATTAATGTTAAACAACAATACAACTCATATTAAAACTGAAATTTCTGCACTATAAAACACATGTTGAACTTGAAATTACTGCACTATAATATCTCATATTAAACTTGAAATTTCAGCACTATAAAGCATATGTTGAACTTGAAATTTCTGAATGATAACACACAAATTGGTAAACTGGTGCACCTTAATACCACACAGTTGATTGTATTTGTGAAAACTTCAATTAGAATTCAATGATGCTCATTTCTACCTTTGTTTTCTTGCTAATAACTCCACATCTTGGGGCAGTTTTTTTGAGCATTATTCAAGCGTATCACCATCTGTTTTAGGATTTGGTTTTGCCACTGTTTGAAGTGAAAAATGAGGCATGATTGAACATGTTTAATGGTCTGTTACACTGGATATGCTTCGTTCTACCTCTTCATTCTTTGTGGAAATACTTCATTCTTTTTCCTTTTATTATTGCAGGGGAAACTAGTAGTGTTTATGACTATAACTCAACAAAATCAAGAAGGCAATGTATTGAGAAATTCAAGTCATTGGGAATTTCAGTTTCGCTATCGATCAAATTGAGTATCTTCAGAACTAGAGATGACCACCAGCAACCATTTATTTGTCTCAGTTTAGGATGGAAGTATGGAATTGTTTACTCTCCTTTTTTGTGGTTTTTTTTGTATAATTTGAAGGTCTGTTTAAGTGGTAGAGACACGATTATTTCTTGTTAAAATTTTGTATGTAATATGTTTGTTTTTAGGATATTTTATTTTTTAGTATGTAAGTTTGGTTTTTCATTGTTTTTTTCTTTCATTTTTTCAGTTTTATGGTTATTCGGTTTCAAAAATCAATTCGGTTATTCGGTTTCAAAAATTAATTCGGTTAACCGAATAATAAAAAATTAATTCGGTTCGGTTATCGGTTATATGGGTAGCGAAAATTTCGGTTTTCGGTTAAATCGGTTTTGATAACGTAATACGGTTATAACCGAATTAACCGAAAAACCGAACGGTTTTTACAAATTCGGTTTTCGATTAACCGAATAAACCGAATGGACAGCCCTAGTCAACGTCCCGGAAATGATTATGGTGAAGTATTTGCCCCTGTTATGTGATCAAGGGCCATGAAGGAAAGATAATGAAGTTGAAAAAAGCTTTGTATGGCTTGAAACAAGCACCACGAGCTTGGAATAGTAGAATTGACAAGGATCTTCAAGAGTAATGCGAATGAGGTGTTGAAGAAGTTCAAGATGGAAGACTATACCCCGAGAATTAGGGGTGGCAATACCCATCGGGTACCCAATCCACCCGTTCACCCGACCCATATAAATGGGTGAAAAACGGGTGACGGGTGAAACGGGTGATGGGTCGGGTCGGGTGATGGGTAAGGTTTTTTCACCCATCACCCGATTCTCACCCGACCCATCAACCGTTTACAGTTTTAATCAAATATTTTTCAAAAATTATGATAATACCCCTTGAATTTTACTAAAAATTATAGTTAAACTCACAAATTTTTATATAAATTTACAATCAACCTCTAATATTTTCTAAAAATTATAAAACATACAACAAAAATCTCACCCGTTTATCACCCGCCTCACCTGTTTCACCGCGGGTTCGGGTCGGGTTCGGGTGAACCTTAACGAGTGACGGGTCGGGTTTTGGTGGAGCGGGTGAAAACGGGTGACGGGTGCGGGTAAAGCTTCACCCGACCCGAACCCGACCCATTGCCACCCCTACCGTGAATATACCAATTGATTGTGGGATGAAGTTGTCCAAGTATGACGATGGATACCAAGTGGACCCTACCACTTACACGAGCATGGTTGGAAGTTTAAGACACTTGACAAACACAATGTATGATATACTCTTTCCAATTGGACTCATTAATCGCTATATGACTTCTTCAATAGTGACACGCTTTAAGGTGGCGAAGAGGATACTTCAATATCTAAAGGCATAGTTGATTATGGTTGTTCTTCTCATCCACTAATGAGTATAAGCTTGTTGGCCACAATGATAGTAATTGAGAAGGAGATATTGATGATTGAAAGAGCACTACCGGTTTTGTGTTCTACATGGGATACACCGCTTTTACTTGGAGTTCGAAGAAGAAACAATCGATTGTGACTCTTTCCACATGTGAAGCTGAGTTTGTTGCTGCTACATAACGTGTTTGTCATGTTATATGGCTGAGGAGATTGTTGAGAGAATCGAAGACACCACAAGATGAGTAACATGAAACATACAGTAATGAAATATACAAAATTCACGTTTAATAGGAAACCTTTTACACTTATACTTCGGTCGCCAGTCTTGTATGGTATTGAGCATTAAACGATATGGGAAGCCAAATAACTAGGCTAGCAGTGCCGCAACTTCATCCAATGATTTCACTAGGCAAGCAGTGCCGCAACTTCATCCAATGATTTCACTGACTTGAGATAGAATACGTAAGACTCGAACACTTTAGGCGTGCGAACATAATAATCAAACTGCAACACAACAAAAACACAAAACAAAATGTCAAATTCCAACCTCCGCATCGCCATTACTACTCAAATCATACATTAATCTGAAAGTAAACTGAAAAATCAATTAATGGTATCAACCAACCTCCGCCATATTATCAATCAATTCATTAGCTTTGTTGACATAATCCTTCCTCTGTCCAGACGCAACAGTAGGAAGTGCTCCCTTGAGATCCTGTTTTAGATACGCCGCTTTTAATCGAATGTAGAATATCAAATATCGCCAAGACATAGTATCCACCATTTGTTTAAGTCCATGGAATCCCTCCGCTGTGTTCTTTATCCTTGCTGCTGCATCTTCTGGTGATAAACTAGGCTCGAAGAAATGCTCCCACAGAAATGATCTTGTTCCCCACTTCATCTTGTCTCCCTCAGCTGCAAGTGATAACCCACCGTTTAAACCGGCTGCTGTAATGGCGGAACCGGCGAGCAGGGTGGATAAGACGTTTCTCCGGGTCCGGGAGGATTGGTCGGTGTTGATGGGTGTTTTAGGTGGTTGTTGGGACTCATTTTGGCGGTGTTGGGAGATTGTTTTGGTTATGCTTCGGTGGTGGAAGATTGTCGTCGGGTTGATTAAGGTGCTCATTCTGGTGAATTATACTCTTTTTGCGTTGGTATCGAATGATGTGGTTTGCTTGTTGAATTTGTGTTTTAGATAACGGTTAGATGGATAAAGCGGGGAGCTGGGCAACTATGGCCTTTCGTTGTGACACGATGATTGAGTTCGCTATTTTCTACACCGTTTCCCGTGTGTGTATATATTATCATTATTATTAGAAATTTTTATATCGACCATCAATGACGTTTGGTGAAAATACACACCCAACCCATAAGATTTTAAAAATTATTTTCCTCATCCATGTAGTTACTCCTTTTTTACATTCAACAAGTTTTCTAGTTTTTTTTTTCAACTTAGGGGATGCTTAAATGTTGTCCAAAATTGATGAAATTCTACATTGATGATGCTAAAGTTCTATATTTTGGTCCAATATCAAATTCAAAGTTTTTTAAACTCACATGTGACATGTGGTACCCAATGAACACATGTTCACATGACACATGTTTTATTGGGTCTCACGAATCACATGTGAGCTTAAAAAAATTATGATTTTGTGTCAAGCCGAAATATAACACTTTAGCATGGTCCGTGTAAAGTTTCAACAACTTTTGACAATATTTAAGCATCATTCTTAAGTTGAACAAAAAATAGATAGTTGCTGGATGTAAAAAGGGTTAAACCACATGAGTGAGGACAGTAATTTTTGAAACCATGTGAGTGGAGTATGTAATTTCGTCAAATGTTATGGATAGGGATGTAATTTTCCATTATTATTATGGATAGTGTTCAATTTTCTCTTCTCAAACTTTTTATTTAAATCCTACATTTTTTATTTTTTGGGTTGGGACTGGGAGTGAACTTTTTTCATGTATACTCTTATATTAGTTATTACTAATGATCTTTGGAAAGAAAAGTTAAAATGAAGTCTCTAGTACCCTTCACACAATCCCTATCGTAACAATAACTAGCTAGGTATATTTGAACAATATTCAGATTCAATTTAAACAATCTAAACAACATTTATAATAATAAATATAATCATCAATTTGAACACCTATACATAAATTTGAACAATCTTTGAACTTAAATCAATTTGTGTCATCAATATTTATCCTCTGCACAGACTACTAAATTGTTTTAGAACTTTTGAAAAAATATCTACACGCCTTTTACCTCATACTTTTGAGGATTTAAAAAGGTTCATATGCTTCTTTACTTTTGATTTGAGGCAAAAATTGAAGATTGATAGTGCTTTTTAATTAGAAAATGAAAATCGAGTCAACTTATGCCCTTCCGAAAGTAACTAGCTTATTCTATGGTAATTATACGTGTTAAAGGGTTGTGATATGTATTTTGGGTAGATTAAGATTGATTATACTAGCTAAGGTAGGTGAAGATTGTATTTTTGGTGGACCCTACTAATTAAACTGACTGAACTAATTAAATTGACTGAGATTATTCTTTACTCTTAACAATCTTCATCTCATGCCATAATCATGCCTAAAGGCAGTGTTTAAAGTTAATCTACCTTTGACAACTTAATTAAGCTAGTTGAAAATAGTAAAAAAAAAAAACTTCACCCTCCCTCATAAGTTAGATTGAGAATGGGCCTTAATACATCTCATTTACGCAATGACCAAGTAGTGATGACCCTTGAGAACCTTCTCTTTCTCTTCTCATCTTAGCCTTCATCATCACTCCACGCTGGACCACCAGGCATGTTTACGCCTAACTTTTCTACCCTCCTCCCCAGCACAAAAATTTGAAAAAAACTTTACTGTTTGCACACTATTTATTGACAATTTGAGGAACGTTGTGAATGTGATTTTAATTTTTGGTTTTATATGTAAGTTTTTTCCAATTGTTGGGTAGAGTTATCCACATTGACATTTTTGCGAGGCCACTAGTGACCTAAGTGAAGAACCATCCCAAAAACCCGGTTCAATAAAGGGAAGATTCACTAACGCTCAACAACCACCACCAAAGTCTCACCCACTCCCGATGTGGAGTGTTACAAACATAGTACTTGAGAAGATAGCCTAAAGGGAATGTAGCAGTAAAAATATGTTACAATATCTCTACAACCTAGGCAATTTACCTATTATTTTGTGGAATAGTGAATTAAGTGGCGTTGTCGATCTCAGAGACTTCGTTCAATTAATTGACAATTTATTAATTAAATGAGAAACCTAAACTAAACCAAAACTAACAAAACAGGAAATGTCACTTTTTAGGGTTTTTTAATCTAACTAAAGCACTGACTCAATAAACAAACATAAAAAAAATAAAACAAAAAAAATATACTAAACAAAGAAATAGAGATTTAAACTTTAAGTCTAAGGAAGCACCCCTGACTGTTTTGCTAACCTTCACTTTCTAAATTTTTTAATAAATGTTTCCCTAATTTTGCAATAAACTCAAAAACTATAAATAATTCGTCAATAGCTAAGTTCAAACGAATCTCGGTTAGCTGTAAGAACTAGCAGCGGGCTAATGTTTTAATTTGGAAACAAACCAATCGCGTAAAGAACGGTTTCTATTGGAGACAGATTAATCTATAGGTGGGATCACGCTTCTAGTGGTAATCCAATTTAACTTCATATGTCTTGTTATTTATCTCAGCTCTCGTGTGTTGATTAGAAAACTACAAAGATTGCTTTAATCATTTATCAGAGGATTAAAGCGTATGAAGAACTGGAATTAAACTACTGTATTGATAAAATTAGTGGAAAGATTACAAATAAATCTAAAGATACGTTTTGCAACCCCAATCCGGGGAGCTTGTCTAACTACACTAACATAACTCTAAAAACAACAAAGGGAGAACACATTGAACATATTAGAGAAAAGGGAAGAAGAAACTCTATTAGAAGATCCCAGTTGCCTCTTCTGTTGTCACGTGTCTCTGCCTTAATCCTCCGCCAAAAGTATGAGTGCTAACAATGGTGGAGTAGTGTATGTGGAAGAGATGAGAGGAAGAGAGGAAAAGACTCTCATGGAGGCCAGGCTGTATGAGAACGCCCATTCTAAACGAACCCTAACTCATCTTTTGTACACGCTGCGACAATCTCTTCATTCTATTTATTTTTTACTCAAACGTTGCACTTCATACCATGAACAAAATGTGCAAATCGATCTGTTAAATTGCAACAAAGTAGATCCCCCACGTGAGTCTCTAGCAGCAATAATTTTCCTTAATATTTATCTTTATCAAAAATAGAATTAATCATTGTATAATAATGAGTTAATTGTCTGATATAAATGGACACATGTCTGGAGAGAACTTGACGAGGGTCTAGATTCTTCGTTTTAGCTTCGATTTGCTCCTTGTTTATTACGTTGCAAAGTTCATGAAGTCAAGAATGCAATTCCATGAATGTTACCTGCAAAATGTATCAGTTCTTATATAAATACAAATCATTTGAAAATCACTTGATAAGTGAGAAATATTGCCCAAAGTGATGTGAATGAGAGAATTAAGCCCTTAAAAGTATATATATTTCGCCTTATCACGATCGACGCTTCACCTTCATCAGATACTAGATGGAATAAGATGCATTGAAGGCCATCAAGATTCATCTAAGCAAACAAATTATCATCATTCATAAAGGTGCAGCTAAAACACCCAAAACACCAAAATATATTTGCATCTTCCTAAAGTGAAGGCTTAGGGCATACGAGAAAAGAGAAAGTAAATTAAGATCAAGAAAAAACTTGCAAAAAAGAGTCAAATTTCTTGATAGCTCACTGTGAGATCTTATAGAACACAGGCACTAGTCTCCTCCATAGTGTGGCTATATCATGAAAAGGGATTCTCTGTGGGTTTCTCTTTAGGTTGAACCATGCAAGAACAACATGAAAATGTTTGGCTTCAATCTTGAGGATGTAGAAGGACAGAGGTGGGAGGAAACAGTCGAGACTGAGAAATGGGGATTTGTGGGTTTTGAATAGAGAGTGAGTTTCAGAGATTGAGAAAAAGGGAAATTGGTGGTGAAAATGTTGGAGTCTCGATCATAGATTCAATTTTTTTAGAAGAAGATGATGGGGGCTAGAGGTGAGAATACAGGTGAAGAAGAAAGAAGAGAGTCATATTGAGTGTTGGCGGTTACAGTGAAGAGAATGGGAAATCTGGCTCTTAGGGTTTGTGGGTATGCATATTTGGCTGGATTGAGAATAATCTTGGGCCGCATTTGGTCTTGCCTGCGTGAGGTAGAGATTTGGGCCGGGTCAAACTCGGTTTGACCCGAAGTGAGTGAGAAAGGAGTCAACAACAATCAAACGAAAAAAATAAAAATAACCTCATGTCCACACTAGGGTTCAAAACCAGAACCTTTATTGACTCCCACTACACATTTAACCAGCTCAACTAATAACAAAACTCATAATAAAAACATTAGAAAAAATAGATACGCCATGATTTGACTTAAGTAAGATTCCTAAAAAACGCTAACGTTTCAAACGAGAGTATGGAGTAAAAGTAAAGATGTTTGTATATGTGAAATACCCCAGACTTAATATGGTGATTAAATTATTCTAATATGATTTTTAGAGGCCTAATGAGGCCTAAAGAATATTGGTGAAGAAAGTAAAACCAAAATAAAAGAGAAAACGCGTAAAAAGCACAAAACATAAAAGCGTGTGTTACGCAACCATAGGAGGTATATGACCTCGACTAGGGTCCTAGATGGATTCCTAGGGCTTAATTATGCCTAAATAACATGTGAGAACAATTTCCGAAGAAAACGAATCCATATAGTGGGTTAAAAACGCTAATGAAGCCTTAAAGCATGTTTTTTTAGAAAACCCGAAAATGTGACTTTAAGTGGTTAAATGGACTTGTAGAATTATAGTTGATCATATAATATAACTAAACATTAATGAAGGGTTAAGAACCATTAAAATTAAATAAACGGAAAAATCTGAAAAACGGGCATGGTTAGTGAATAGTGCCAAACCGGGAAATTTAGGGGCGTTTTTGTGAAAAGATGAAAATGCCCCCAGCTTAAATTTATATAGGGGCCGGTTTTTATGAAGGGATTCAGCACTCTCCTCACTTAGCCAGTAACTCCCTATTAGTTAGAAAGGTAAAGAAAGAAATAAAAGGAAAAAAGTACAAAAGTGCTTTTTATCTTCTCTCTCTCTCCCATTTCTCCTCTCTCTCCCAACTTCTCTTCCTCCCAGCCGTGAGCCTCCTCTCTCCCTCCCTTGCTGGCGATTTCAAGCTCCTTCCATGGCATCCCTCCTTTCTTTGCTTGCCCAAGCTACACCAAAGCTCCAAATGGAAAACAAAATACATATTCTTACTCCCCTCATCTTGGAGATTATTTCCCTCTTTTCAAAATCCCAAATGGTTGAAGTTGACCTCCATGGGTATAGCCCATTTGAGAAGAAATAGAAATTTTCTGGAGCTAGGCTACATTCCCTTTGATTTAAGGTAAGAAAATCCAAGAAAACTCATTTTTTCCACCATTCTTGACTTGGCCGATTTTGGCTTCTCAAGTGCTTCATTTTCTTTCCTTGTATGAGCATTGAATCAAGCTACAAAGGCTTAGTGGAAACTCTCCTCCAATTTATGACCAAAGATCAATTCTAGAGCTTCAAAGGTAATGCCCTAATTTTATGCTTTAAGCACCTTCCTTGTTCTAGATTAATTCATGAGCCTAAGTATGTCACTTAGTTCTCATTCCCTTCAAATTGAATGTTGGTCTGGAGTTTGGCAATGGTAATGCCCCGTGAACGAGTGTAATACCCCCATCCCACATCGGGATATGAGTAGTAATGTGAATGGTTTATAAGGATACATATGAGTTGACTACAACAACAAGGCCTTCCACTTTTAAGCCCAAGTGAGGATTGAGGCCCTAAAGACTAAAGTGGTTAGTTTTCAAGCCTGAATGGTTTGAGAGCTAGGTTGTTGGACAGTTACCCATACGGGGTGTTACAGAGCAGACTAAAATGAAATAAAATAAAATAAGATAGTATAATAAGTAATAAATAAAATAAAAAAGGGTGGGTTTGAAACCGGATTATCGTTGGAAATTCATTTCGAAGAATTATGTTTTTTTAAATGCTTTGAAAATTGATTTAAGAATTTTGTCATAAGACAATAGTTTCATTTTGGCACACACGTTAATGCGTTTTGAGATAGAAATGCGACGACCGTTTCCATATATTTGTCTTTCTATTGCTTTATAGGGTAAGAATTTTTGGTGTCTACACCTGACTGTTAGCAAATTGGATATGGGCTTTGGTACCCAAATAATTTTTTGTTGTTTCCTATTATGTCTGGCACCATCTGCCCAGAGAGGAATCATACCATTTCCTTATTGTTATCAAACTGTTTGGAAACCACAAAAAGCCTAATAGAATGTTTAGGTTTAAGAATTTCGGACTAGTCGATAAGAGATGCAGAGAAGTTGTTGAGACCATATAGAGGGCCTCTAGCCATAACTTGATGGAAAATATAAAAATATGTAAAAGGAAACTCGTTGATTAGAATGGTTGGACGTCCCATAAGATCAAACATAAGATATCAGCCAAAAAGAGGGAGAAGGAAATAGTCTTCATTGGGTTCCAAAATAACTGGGCAATTGCAAATCAGAAAAGATTACTGACAAGGTGACCCCATATTGTTGAGTATCAAAATGAGCATGTTTTAGGGGTGTATTTAGTATGTTTTATCACCACTTTTCATGCTCATTTATCTACTCTAGCTAGTTTTCCTCTAGTTTTTTGTTTTATTGGTGTTTTACATAACTATTGCTGAAACAGGAGGAATAACATAGCTGGGAATAAAGTAGACGATGAGACGAATGCGTGGGCGCAAACGGATCCAAAATCGGAGCTATAACGAATAAGATAGAGCAGTTATTTCCTCTCTGTCTCGGACCTCCCCAGGGACCGCCCCTGTGGGGCGGTCCGAAGTTCCGGAGGCTGAAATTCTCTCAGATCCGGACCGCCCCAGGAGGACCTCCCCTATGGGGCGGTCGAGTTGATTCCAGCACACAGATTTCTCTCTGGTTGGGAATGCCCCAGGCCGACCGCCCCTGTGGGGCGGTCCTATCAAGATTTTTGCGCAAAAATAAGTTTTAAAAGCAGAAAAGAAGGAGAGAGAGGGGGATATCAAGAGCCACGACCAGAACGACGAAAAGAGAGAAAAAAGAGAGGAAAAGAAGGAAGACGAAGAGGAAGAAGAAGAAGGGAAAGAAGAGGAAGGACTCCCTCACCATTGAAGCTCATCTTCAACCTCCCATGGCTATTTCTTCTCCTTTCTCTCTCATTTATGCTCTAATGGAGGCTTAACCTCCCTTGTAGTTTGGGATGGGGATTTTGCCCCAAAATCCCTAAAACTCCATTGTGGAATCTTGAACTTGTGATTATGCTTTATTTTAGTCCTTGTGCTTAATGATTAATAACTATTGAGTATTCATGATTCTTAAACTTGTCACTCATGATTTGGGGATTTGTTTAGGGTTTTACCCAATTTGTTATCTATGTGCTGGAATTTGTTGGTTGCTCTGAATCTATCGATATTAGGACTTGAGATAGATTCTAGGTTGCCGACTATTCATGCATTACTGTGGGTTTCTATCAACATGAGGTTTTCTGAGATACAAGCCTAAATCGTGAGGGCTAAATCAATGTAATTTATCATCAGTGGTTCTGAGATAGATTTCATTGCAACTTAGGGGGAACTTGTGCTTAATGCTACTTAGTGAGGTTAACCCTAACTGGTTGTGAAGGTTAAAATTAACTAAGTAAGATTTGGCTCATCTTGGATTTAGAGGGTCATTATCTGTTTTTTCCATATTTGGTTAGGACTAGTAGATCAAGGTTGGGTCTCTAGTTAAACAAGAGTTCCCGTTGTTCAGCGATGAGTTCAAGAGTCGACAATCGGTGGTAAAAGGGGTCATGGGTGTAAAGATCCATCCCGGGCTACAACTATCCTATTATAGTTAGTTTAGTTTTATTGCTTTCCTTGATTTCTTCATTATCAAACCAGAACCCAAAAACCCCCAATTTACATTTATGCACTTTTATTTATATTCTTGCATAAAGACTAAACTTATAATTGATTAGATAGTTACGAAGTCCCTATGGATACGACCTTGTTGCACTACAACGACTGGGTTCACTGCCCATTAGTTCGCAAGATAGTTTCACCACTAATTTGCTCAACACATATTGCCCTTTTTGTTTATTCTGGCACAAGAAGCGTTGTCAAGAGCTCTAAACAAAGCCATAAGTAGGAGTGATTATGTGGATATTCAGCTGATGAAGCAAGCACCCAGTATCTTACACTTGGATTTTGTATATGACATAATATTTTATGGGCAAGCAACTCAGGATAATTTTTCTTCCCTCTCCGATATCATCTCAGATTTTCTGAAGGCTTCAGGCCACCAAATAATGCATAAAAAAAAAAATTTCTTTAGCTCTAAAATCCCCCAGAACATTAGTCTCATGCATGTTTTAGCAAATATTTGGGCCTCCCTCTCAAAGTAGATTACAATAAAATAGAGACTTTGGGTTCCTCTTGAAGGGTTTGGAAAAAAAAAGTTCTGAGTTGGAATAGACCAACGTCCAAGGCAGCAAGATCCATTCTCACTTTTAGTGTTCTGCAGTCTATCCCTAGCTTTACATTGTCCTTATTCAATTTTCAGCTAATATCATTACCAAGATGAACTCCATAAGCTCCCAGTTCTAGTGGTCAGGTTATTCGAGTAAAAAGCATTACACTGAAAAAGTGGAGTTTAGTTTGTTCACATCCGGATAAAGGGGGACTGGATTCAGACAAATTGAAGCATTCAATCAGGCTCTCCTTGCTAAGAAGATCTGGAATATCCTGAATAATGGAGAATCTCTAGTCATTCAAGCCTTAAAAGCTTTATATTTCCCAAACACATGTATTCTTCAAACTGTTCCCGGTAAACGCGATAGTCCTATTTAGAAATCTTTACTCTCTAGTATCAAAGTCACTAAACTTGAGGCGATTAAAGTTATTGGTATTGGAAATGGAAAAGACTCACCAATTTGGGATCACCGGGGATCCCAAAAAGCTATACTTATAAGCCTTTCTCACCTATCCCTGCTAATTCCACCATTCAGGTGGTGAACGAGTTGAGAGATTGTAACGCCCCTAATACAACAAATACAGCGGAATAAAATCTCTATTGACAATTATAGATCATCGGGTTCCAAACACCCGGTACAAAACCTCACCAATTACTACTTACAAATGTTACAGTCTGAACTCGAGAAAACATAACATAACTACATCAATAGCAAAATACAACAAATCCTAATTCACATCCCAATCACGCATACTCTTCGTGGCCACCTGTATGAACAATTCGTACCTGCAAGATGAAACCAAGCAGCCCACCCCGGGAGGGGTGAGTCAGTTCCCTGGAATGGAACTGGTACAATTCTCCAAAATAAAAGTTTTAAACATAACTCTTAAATAAACAACAGCTTGAAGATAAACATCATAAAACAAAACAGAGGAACAAGGCACTTTAAAATCACCAAGTCAAGATAACAAGATAAGGTTAGAGATAAATAACAGAAAGATGAAGTTAATCAATTAAAACCACACCATGAGTTAGTGAACAACCATTGCTTATGTTAGATCCAATTCCCAATTAGGAGTAGAAAGACTCGGGTAGTCACAAGGACTAGGAATGAATGAGAGAAATCCAAGAATCCATAACTCAAGAGTGGAATAAAACCAACTGGGAGAGATGGCCCCCACCGCCAAGTACGTCCTTTTAGGACAGGGGATATACAGCCCCTTACTGTTTACTACGTCCTTTTAGGACAGGGGATATACAACCCCTCACTGTTTACACGTCCTTTTTGGACAGGGGATATACAGCCCCTCACTGTTACCGATGAAGACGTGCGCACGTCACAACAGAAAGACTCAACTCATGGATGAAACGATATCCAGAGTCAAAGAAAGAATTTACCAAGATTGACATTTCCCAAATTCCCACTAGATCATTAACTGCACCAAAGCAATACCAAAACACTCAGTCCTACAGAGTGTAGAAGCGTGAACCCTAGGCAGTTAATGTCTAATGAATCAACCAGATAGAAGGAACCAATAACCATGTAAGTTTCACATTCAAGGCTCAGTTAGTCACATCAAGCTGAGTTAGCCACACAAACAGTTTCCTTTTGAAATTCCTTTAAACTCAGTTAGCGTTTCTCGAAAACGTCTCATAAGTCGGTTAGTAAAAGTATCGGAGTACGAGAAATCGTACCTGGTTAATGTTGTAGCAGTTCTAGTCGACTTGTGCAAATAATCAACAATACTCTGAGGAATATTAAAGGTAGTCTAACATTAATAACTTGTAGCCTAAGTTAAACTTAAATAAATTCCTCACTCTTATTTCTAAGTCTCAATTGTCTTTTAAGCCTTCACTTAAATGTTATGTATAACCTTTGACTTATCTTAGAATGTTGTATAACTCAAGATTGTAAGACCAAAGAATGTATTTTATTAACACTTGTTAATTGTTCCACTCTTATCCACTTTACTCATACTTAACCATAACTCTCAATTCAAAACTTTTGAGACCCTTATGTCATAAATGCATTTTATGTTATTCATTTAATCTTAGAATTTCAATAAATTCTTAAGCTCAATACTTTTATTCTTAATTTAGAATAAACATCGTATTAGGACCTATGATAGGTTTATCTTAGAATACTATACTATTATTTCACAATGTAATGATTATGTATTTTATCAACATTACTAGATAATCCATTATGATTAAGTTTTCCCTTTAGCTTAGTTAAGATCTACATCTTGTATATTGGAATCATAGTGTTGTAGACACATTTTATTATAACTTAACTGAACTACTAAACTCAATTATCTTATCTTTAGTTCAGAATGACTTTTATTACAACCATTAAATTATTGTCTTAAGATGCTAAATTACTTTTCATCTTGAAATAACTATATTCTAATTATCTTAGACTCATCGAACTCTTACATTTAGTATTCACAAGGTATATTATTTACTTTATCATTAACTATATAATAAGGTGTTTTAAGATAACCTTTTATGTATCCTTGCTTACATTTAATTTCCTAAATGTTTTATTTTTACATACATTCCCTCCATAGACTATGTATAATCCTTTTATACTAAACTTCAATAAATTTAAGTCTTAAATACGTTTTAAATTATTTACAAAACCTACGGTTTCAAAGGAATAACTCAATAAGTTAATTCCCTTTATTATGTTTTAGGATAAGCATTACATCTTAACATAAGGTTGAATTTATCTAAGAATTAAATTCTGATTCATAAGTGAAATTGTTAATTATTTAATAAGCTAATCTATTCTGAAAAACCTTCACACCTTATCCTCAAATGACATATTAATATTTTTAGTGTCGTAAAGTAGATCAATATAATCTCTTATGTAACTTAGTTCCATCTGATTATAGGTTTAAAGTTTTAAATATCTAATTTCTATTTACAAACCCTTTTTTTAGTTTTAACTACTAAATACATCACTTAATTATAAACCCACATTCTGAATATTGGTAATAAATGTATTTTATATGGCTTATCTAATTCCAAGAAACTTAAAGATTATTATTTAGATTAATTTCTAATCATAGTTTACTATATAGTTTTATATCATAATCCTCTTCATGATTTTATCTTAAAACATTACGTTATTGTTCAATACTATAAATGTTATGAAATGATTAAATCTTAGACTTATTAATCCACTTCACATTTAGATGTAAAAGTATTTCATTCATTTTATTATTGATTATATAATAAGATCTATCTGTGTCACAACTTATGTAATCAAATTACAAATATTCCTAAGTCTTAACTTATTAATTACTTAACCCAATTATAGATTTACATTCTGGTCATTCACAAATAATATTATACATGTATTCTAATATGGTTTATATAAATCTTAGAAATTCAAAGGTAATTCTTTAAGTTTAATTTCATAACCATAATTTAATGCCACCTCATATAATATTCTTTTAATAGTATTATGTATAGGTTTAGTTTAACTTATTAATCCCTTCATATTCTATTTTCTATAAGGTATTTTATTTCTTTTTTTTATGTATATATATTAGGATTTAATCAAGACATTCTTTATGTAGTGTTATTGTATTTAATTACTTCTATTAACTTTTACACAAATCTACATCCAATATATGGTTTATAAAATGAAGTATTTTCCTTAGTTTCAGTTAAGTATTTTAACTTCAATTTTATATAATTAATATCAATGTAGATTAATTTAATCCCTTGATTTAACCTAAGTTACTATCTTATTTCTTATATATATATATATATATATATATAATTTTTTTACTACACTTATAAGTTTATACCCAAAAATATTTATTAACATTCTATATTAAATGTTAGTTTGGACTTATATTATTTTCAACCTATAATTCAACTATACCTTAATTTTTGGTTACATTAAAAACCATATATTATAAGATAACTTTTGAAAAATTCATAAACATAATTTTTTAAACCCATTTACACTTGTATAAAAATTCCCAAATTTAATATATAGTAACTATGATATTTTAGACATATTATAAAAATTTTATTTCATAAAAATATCTTTTAAATTATCTAAATAATTCCATAATACTCAGAACTTACAAAAATTATAACTTACGTTTAAAAACTCAAAACCCATAATCATTTACATCAAAATAAACTAGATTTTATAAGGAATCTATGGTTAAAATTTCGTGTCGAAATACATTAGGGAAGGCCATTAAATAAATTCAACAAGTTAGGGTTTTATTCTGGAATTTATATTAACTTAATCATCTACGTTATAATCTCGGTCGTCCGTTCCATCTAACTACGATCGGACGGCCCTGGAACGCCGAGTTCTTCAGCGAAATCTGAATCGATGTCGAGTACTAATCCTTCAATTTCTCTCAATCCACAGAACCAAATTCGTTGATTCTTGTCTCATTAGATTCGAAATTAAAATACGGTTCTAATGGTACCAATTTCGTGAATTATCGTGCAAAGATCTGGGATTTCGATTTTGGGTTCAATCGACTAGGGTTCTTACCGGTTTTAGTTTGAATTTCGACAAATTCTCTCAATGTAGTACGTAATTGGTTAAATTGATATGAGGGTATGCTCGGGAATGCAAAAACGAATGACATTGTCGGAGGAATTGATCTGAAACTTACCGGAAGTGTGCCAATCGAGGAAAACAAATCCGATTTTCTGGAAAGCTTCGACTTTTACGGGTGGTTAAGGGTCGAACTTTGCTGATCCATAAGTTTTAATACAGATTTAGTCAGATTATGTGTGTGGGCTTAATCGAAAGAGGAGATATAGCTCTACAGATTGATAGCAAGAAATTACTCTAATTTGCAATACACAGAAATAAATCTAAACTGAAAGTTACGAGTTTATACCTTGTGTTTTTCTATGATACTATGTGCGTGACAAATCAGCAACTTTGGACGTTTTTTTCTTGCACACGGTTGAGAATTACCCTTGGGTGTAAACATAAGAGTTGTAGAGGAATTAGAGATCTACACAAAAAAGCTAAATAACACGACTTTTGACTCAGAGACGGAAAAGTTATGACGAGACGAAGTTACCAGATTAATCACGTTTTTCTGGAGTTCTGGGTTGCCGTTTTCAGGGAGGCTACTTCAGATTGAATTTTCCGTCGATGTAGAAAGATTTAGGTAGTGTATGAGCTATGGTTGGAAAGAGGAATTGTAGGAGAAGAGAATGGAGAAAACGGCACTCAAAACTTCTCAAAGAAGAGAGAGATATCGGTGTCACAAGTTAGGGCAATAAGCTGATGGAAGTTAAGATACTTAGCAGAAATCATGGAGAAAATCGGCCAGCTGCTGTGGCTCATTTCCCGAGGCGCGCTGGTGAGTCAGCAACCATGCCACATCAACATTTTTTTCAAAATTTTGGCTCTAGACTTCATTTTATCATAACTTTGGGTAGGATGATCCGTTTTTGACGTTTTTTATCAATCTTCTTGGTTTTCCATAACCTTTTTATTGGTATAGGTTTCATGGGCTGGTTTGACCATTATAAAAAAGCCAACCCTAGCAAGGCTTAAGAAGCTTTATGGTTTCCATGATTTTATATTGACTTTTATGATTCAAATTAATGTTCCAATTAATTCTAAAATCTTTATAATATACTTAGAATGTTTAGACATTTTTCCAAGATTTATTGACTTATAAATCTTATTATTAAATTCATAATACCATATAATAATATATAGTAATCTAATATTTAATAGTATTCTTTATGATTAAATAGAAGAAATCCCCTAATTTAATTTTTATAATTCCATATAATAATTTAATATTCATAATTCCATACAATAATTTAATATTTAATAGTATTATTTATGGTTTAATAAAAGAAATCCCCTAAATTAATTTAAATTAATTTAGGGGTATTTCAGAGATACTGATAATGAATCATGGAACTCTGGAGTAATTGAATCATTTTTCATACCCACTAATCAAGAGGATATCCTAAATATTCCATTGTCAAAGAATCGTCTGATTCTTGGAGTTGGCAAGGCACCACTTTAGGTAGTTTCACAATTAATGGGTATTTCAAACTACTAGAATCTCTTAATGAGGAAACTTCCTTGGCGGATAAACTCTTCTCATCTCTAGTGCTCCAAAAGTTGTCTCGTGATCTGTCTCTCCCCAAAGTACATTTGTTTTGCTGGAAGATTCCAAACCAAATTATCCCTTGTTTAGCTAACATTGCTAAAAGTAAAGGAAGTAACAAGTGCTTCATGTGTGGATTGATTGACACATAGTTTGTTTCTGTGTTGGGCCTCAAAAGATCTGTGGGCAAATATCATTAATATGGCCAACTTACCCCTGCACCTGGAGAGGGCTATACAAGACTGGCTTATTGAAAAATCTCAGGGGTGGTCAAAGAAGAAACTGGCCAAAGTAGGTAATCTACTATGGACTCGCTGTGATGTCGGGAATATAACTAGGCACAACTTGGATATGACAATTTTGGAATGTAGTGATATAAATCTGACTTTTATTAATGCGTATTAGGTGTCAATGAAGATGAAGAACTCTGGTCCTCTTGTTGATCAGAAATTAGATATTATGCCAAATGTGTTCATTTTGTCCTCTTGTTGCAATAGGAAAATGGGATACCCTCTACTTACCACTGGTGGCATTCTCGTATTTACTGGTGACCTTTCGCTGGTTTTCAATAGGGAAATGCAAAGTGAGACTAATGATCACCATGCGGAGATGTCCACAATCTAGTTTGGCATTCAGAAAGGTGTCATATGTTGCTTCCCCAAGAGCTTGGTGCTCACCAACAACTAGGGTTCGTTGAGGACGATGAACAACATTCTTCTCACTCGTCGACATGCCTCTTAAAGTTCCTCATATAATTTGATATTGTTCAGAAGTTATGTCTATTAGAATTGGCTTATGTAATGAGACTTTAACAAATCTCCTTGCTTTCCTTGCTAGTCACTGTAATAATAATACTTTTAAATGGGTTAAGTGGGGTCTGTTCGCTAGCCCTGTGCGATTAATCCATGCTCAAAGGCTTGAGTGTGATTCAAATAAGAATCGCCACATTGATCTGGTTTGTAATACTCTTTTAAATTAGTGATAAGAAGTACTAGTACAATTTTCATAAAAAAATACTAATTATCTGGACTAAATATCTTCAATCCACTAAATATGATCTCGATTTGATGAGATCTCAACTGGATAAGATCTTGATTAGGCTAACACTGAGTAAATAGTTTTGTTGTAGTTCTTTTACCATAGCCAGCATAGAGTTTGTTGAGATAAAATTGGTGAACCTTAGTCTGATAAATTTGTCACATCAAAAACTTAAATATACATTTACAAAATCAAAACCAATATGGTGTGTGCAATTAATTCTCTGGCTCTACAATTAGAATTAGTTAGATATGACAAGTTTTCAAATCTCAGACTACTAGATTAAGAAACAACAAAAAATCAATTACTTCACTTGCCCCTCAAGCATCAGACCTGGATTGCAATGGTCAATGAGAGAGAAAAATTGAGGATCTCAATTTCGAATAAAAAAGTTACCTTGAAGGGCGATATCAACATAACCGCTTCCTTGGAAAAGAAGGATGTCAATTTCGAATCAATGTTTACTAATTTTCCCATACACGAGACTTGAGATTATCTCCAAAGCTTAGGTTAGGAATCTCGAATATGATTGATAGCATCTTCTCTTAAAACCTCAGTTCCATGCATTTGTGGCCAAGCATCAAGTACCAGAAAGCATAAACTTAGTTGGCTAAAATCTGAGTTGCATATGAAAGTAAATGAATAAACATAAAAGTTACATCGAGTATAGTTAACTAAAGTCTTACAGTATCCTCAATTGCAAGAGAACATTGTTGACACTTCAGGTATTCTTTGATTACAGGGATTTGAATTTGCACACTAAAGCGTAATAGTTCAACTCTACAATTAGTGTTAGAATAAATGCTATATATGTTGAGTTACTCTTGTGAAGTTAATAGGTTTCATCTTCCAATTAGTGTTTTATACATGAAGAGTTTCATGGAAGTTAAAGATGCATTAGTGAGAGCACGTATACGGTGCAGTTAATAACGTTTGAATCATTTGGTAATCTAACATTATGAGGAGAGTTATGAGGAAGTTAAAATTATTGAAAGAGAAAAATACAACTTCTGGCTTTCTAGATACCCGAGTGTTAGTTGTTCCTAGGTTTTAATGGATGATGTTAATGAGGTTGTAACCGTTATAACTTATGATCCATTATGTGGCAGTTGTTACTAGGCTAATGTGGGGATAAGTGAAGGGTTTAGATCTATCGATATAAATAGATCTAGTAACCCATAGCTTAGGATCATCCCAAGTTATGCAGATCACATCCAAGAGAGTCAAGGGTGGTTGTATGGAAACTCAAAGGAACTCAGGTAAAAACATCAAGGGAAAAACGGGTTGATAGGTTGGGGTGGTCATCATCATGTAAACGTATAATCCTTATCATTTTAATGAATGTTTCTTCATCTCCTCCCATGGACGTAGGACATGATTGGACCGAATTACGTATATCCTTGCGTCAACTATTTTTCACTACATTATTTTGTGGGTTTTCTTCTTCGGTAACTATGTCATTCTCACCATGATTATAGGGAAATGGGCCCGAAATCCTAACAGTGGTATCAGAGCTCATGGTTTTTTTTGGGTGTTCGTGTTGGTGAATATGTCATTGTGAAGAGAGAATGGTGATTCAAGATGATGTGGTTTTTTATTAAAAAAAAGTGAAGAATAAAGGAAGGAGTTAGAGAGAGATGTGCATGCAATTCCTTTCCTTGATTAGAACACCGTGTTTGTGATATTTTTTGAAGTCTGGTACTCAATTCTTGCTAATAAATATGAAAAACCACTAAAGAGTAAAGGTGGTTTTCTTCTTCATCGAGCAATGATGAGAGCTTGGTGACTCATGTTGTATTAAGTACAGTGATGGTGAGGCGTTTTCATGATAGAGGTGGTGTATGGATGTACTTGGAGATGATGATGTGTTGCTGGAAGGAGTTCAAGTTAGAGATCTTGGATCATGAAAAATCCAGGCGCATAGTTCTTATTTGAAGTTAGATTTATTTTTGTTTTACTAACCCTTTTGTGGGGAGTGAGGAAAATAAATAATGGTAAGATCTAATAAATCTTCAATGGTGGTGGAACGGTGCAAAAAAACAAGAAAAATATTTTCTCGGGTCGTGTGACAGATCGTGGACTTCCTTGGAGCACTGGATAACATATAGCAAGCGTGTGGACCTAGGGTTGTGGTAGCGCGCATACAACCATAAATGGAGCTTCACGTAGTGATAAATTGTGAAGTTATTGTTAGGTCGTGTTTGGAGACTTTGTGAGACCAGATAAAGATGGAAGAGATCATTATTGTCTTTAGTTGCATAGTTGTTTGCTGAGTTGCTACTTACTTCGTGTGTGTGGCGGGTCCATGGTGATTTGGACCAGATGAGTCTTTGAGGGCTCGGGGAGGAGTGGTCAATTTACCCAAGTGGTAATGCAAACAGTCCAAACGAAGTTATCAGACTTAGCCCTGGTGTGGGTTGTTCTAGGCTTATTCTTCAAGAGGAATTTTGACATTGATTGTGCTATGTGATTAGCTGGATTGAGCATTAAGAGGAAGAATTATTAGGATTAATGTTAAATCGGTTGAGTTGCTCTTGTGAAGTTAATTGGTTTCATCTTCCAATTAATGTTTTATTCACGAAGAGTTTCACGGAAGTTGAAGATGCATTAGTGAGAGCATTTTTACGGTGCAAATTAATAGTGTCTGAAGCATTTGGTTTTCTAACATTATGTGGAGAGTTATAAGGAAGTTAAAATCCTTGAAAGAAGAAGATACGACCTCTGGCTTTCTAGATACCCGAGTGTTAGTTGTTCCTAGGTGTTAATGGATGATGTTAATGAAGTTTGTAACCGTTGTAACTTATGAGCCATTATGTGGTAGTTGTTACTAGATTAAAGTGGGGATATTTGAAGGGTTTAGATATATCGCTATAAATAGATATAGTAATCCTTAGCTTAGGATCATCCCAACTTGTGGGGATCACATCCAAGAGAGTCAATGGTGATTCTATGGAAACTCAAAGGAACTCGGGTAAAAACACCAAGGGAAACATGGGTTGAAATCCTTATCCTTTAAATGAAAGTGTCTTCATTTCCTCCTGTGGACGTAGGTAATGTTTGGACCGAACCACGTATATCCTTGTGTCACTATTTTCATTACATTATCTTGTGGGTTTTCTTCTTCGGTAACCATGTCGATCTCACCACGATCCTGGGGAAATTGGCCCGAAATCCTAACAATTATGAACTATATATGCAACCCATGTGATGATCGATGTGCTCGATCACTAATTCATCTTTCTGCCCAATTAGTGGAAGATCGAAGGTACTGCCACATACTCCCTCCTATTTTCAATACTTCATTTTCTAGCTAAGGCACAAGAATTAAGGAGGAGCAAGTTAGACTATTTTGTCCTTACTTTTTGCATTAGGAATTGAAATAATTTCAAAAGTATAGTTGTGAAATAAAAGATGAGGGGTAGAATTGGAAAGTTGATGAAAAAAAGGCTAGAACATCTTATATTTTAAAAATAGTGAAAGGATCCAAAAAATCATGTATTCATTTTCTGCATCCGTACATTATACAAAGATAGAGTCACACTTCACAACAGACTAGACAAATTAATTAGGGAAAATTACATCCCTACCCATGACGTTTGGTGAAATCACACACCTCACCCACGAGGTTTAAAATTATTTCTCCCACCCATGTGGTTTCTCTCGTTTTACATCTAGCAACTTTTTTTTTTCAACTTAAGAGATGCTTAAATGTTGTCAAAATTGTTGAAACTTCACATGGACGATGCTAATGTGTTATATTTTGGTTCAACATGAAATTCAAAGTTTTTAAGCTCTTATGTGATCCGTGGGACCCAAAAAATATGTGACATGTGAACATGTTTCCATTGGGTCCCACATGTCACATGTGAGCTTAAAAAACTTTGAATTTGACAATGAACCAAAATATAACACTTTAGCATCGTCCATGTAAAGTTTCGTCAAATTTGGACAACATTTAAGTGTCTTTTAAGTTGAATGAATTAGAAAATGAATGAATTTCTTACTTGTATGTGAAGAAATTCGTTTTTGAATGATTTCCGATCTTGCTATGGTATTCTGGTATCGAATTGGAGATGCAATTCAATCATATCCACAAAGTAAATGATTAACTACTTAATCCAAATGGAACTTACTCAAGGCCAATTACCAAAATAGTCCTTGAGCACCTATTCACCAAAATACCCTTGTATTTTATATATATTTCATACAGACTAGTTGTGAGATGTAAAAGGGAGAAACCATATGGATGCGGAAAGTAATTTTTGAAATCTCGTAGGTGAGATATATAATTTCGTCAAACGTCAGGGTGTTTCCTGAGAAAGAGTTGAAGGCAGTCCATATCCTATGCTTTCGTATTATATGAAGTTGCATTGTGCATAATGTCGATGATTAGGTAGACGACACGTCCTATGTGAATAAACATGCAGATAGCGATCAAACTGGCATGCCAAGGTTGTGAAACCACTAAACCAACCAATCAAATCAACTACTTAATTTCTAATTTGATAATAAACGTAAGACGCACCATATATCTCCAAGTGAAAAACCTAACCGCACAAGCCTAGCCTAAGAGGTGTCCGGCTCTTTAAAGGATTGTGTCACTTTCAATTCGTTTTCCTACAATTTTCTCTCTAGTGTATCACTAGGCCAGATGGGCGGTCTGGTAGTAGCAATCTTGGGTTTAACCTGGATTTTTATCCACAGATGGAACCAAAGAAACCACAAGGGTCCTAAGACTTGGCCCCTCGTTGGTGCTGCATTAGAGCAGCTGATGAACTACAACAGGATGCATGATTGGATTGCCAATTACCTATCCAAATCAAGTACTGTTGTGGTTCCTATGCCTTTCACCACTTACACTTATATTGCTGACCCAAAGAATGTCGAACATATCCTCAAGACAAATTTTCCAAATTATCCCAAGGTACCGAGTGCTCTATAGACATAAGAACATAAAAATTATTACTACTATACTTTTGAATCCCTTTTTCTTGTTCTTCTTCAGGGTGAAGCTTATCATTCATACATGGAAGTGCTGCTGGGGAATGGCATATTCAATGTTGATGGTGAGCTTTGGAGGAAACAGCGAAAGACAGCAAGTTTTGAGTTTGCGTCCAAGAACCTTAGAGAATTCAGCACTGTGGTTTTTAGAGAGTATAGTCTTAAGCTAACTTCCATACTGAGCCAAGCATCCATTGAAAGCCAGCAAATTGATATGCAGGTTAATTAATTTGGGTTTTCCATTATGTACTGTTCCTATATCTTCAAATTCAGATCGATCTTGAAATCTTTGAATTTTTCATCGATTTATGCCAATGTTATCAATTGGCATGGTGATATGTAGGAATTATTGATGAGGATGACTCTGGATTCAATATGCAAAGTTGGGTTTGGTGTAGAGATTGGAACTTTGGCTCCTAACTTACCAGAAAATACGTTTGCTCGAGCGTTTGACACAGCAAACATCATCGTCACACTTAGGTTTATTGACCCTCTATGGAGGATAAAGAGGTTTCTTAATGTGGGTTCAGAGGCACAGCTGAATAATAGCATCAAGGTTATAGATGACTTCACTTACTCTACTCCGTCATTCGTAAAAGGAAAGCTGAGATAGAGGTTGTCAAAAGAAACAGTACTGGAAAGGATGAACTGGTAATCTTATAATTAAGGGATATCATTCTTCTTTGACAAATAATTAATTGTTCTGTATCTGTTCCTTCATGACAACACTTCCTGCTTGCAGACTAAACATGACATACTCTCAAGATTCATTGCGTTGAGTAAAGAAGATGAAATCTTAAAAGCCAAGACAGTGATGCAACTGACAAGATTCTAAGGGACATTGTTTTAAAACTTTGTTATTGCTGGTCGAGATACAACAGCCCCACACTTTCATGGGCAGTCTACATGGTGATGACTCATAAACATATAGCTGACAAGCTATATTCTGAGCTTAAGACCTTTGAGATTGATCGAGCAATTGAAGAAAAGGTCTCATTGGTTGATTATGATTCAATCAGTGATGAATCTTTTGGGCACAGGATGAGACAGTTTGCTCAGCTCCTGACTTATGATTCGTTGGGAAAACTATACTACTTGCATGCCGTGTTAACCGAGACGCTTAGGCTTTACCCTGCTGTTCCTCAGGTAATAGTTGGATTTTCTGTCTGCTCTTTTTTTTTTCCTTTTGATGAGCAGGGGTATAGCCAATTTTTCCTTTATGGGTCTGGCACAAACCAAAATCCAGATGGAAAACTCAGAAGAACAGAGTGGGAGTTGGGAATTCCTCGTTAACTTATGAATTAGTCTTGCCATTGCAGGATCCAAAGGGGATACTTGAGGATGATGTTTTGCCAGATGGAACCAAAGTTAAGGCAGGTGGAATGGTAACCTACGTACCTTATTCCATGGGAAGAATGGAATACAACTGGGGTTCTGATGCAGCATCCTTCAACCCTGAGAGGTGGCTCAAAGATGGCGTCTTTCAGAATGCATCTCCCTTTAAATTCACAGCATTTCAAGTAATAATTACATTTCAGATCTCTTGACAACATTTACGCATAATAAGTTTTGAAACTGATCTTATTCTTCTTGTACGTTATCTCCACTTGCAGGCTGGGCCAAGAATATGTCTAGGCAAGGATTCTGCGTACCTGCAAATGAAGATTGCATTGGCTATGCTATGCAGGTTCTATGAGTTCAAATTGGTGCCTGGACATCAAGTCAAGTATCGGATGATGACCGTCCTCTCAATGTCAAATGGACTCAAGCTCACTGTCTCTCCACGTTTAAGCTAATAATACACGCACCTACAGATTCTAGCTAGCAGATATATACACTAATGACTTCTTTAGCTACTCGTTCTTTTTTTTCCTTTTTTAATCTCCCAATCCCAAGTGATTCATCTGAAAACAGAGATCTATGTCAACACTATATCACTGCTGGTTGATGCATGTTTTATAACGACAATCTATATATATATTCTTTGTGTGTTTCAATATTCGGGTCTTGATCCACCTGCCACCGTCCCGCAGGTGGGCACTTGTCCATCACTTTATGAACCCCAGGAACCAACTCGGATTAATTTCGAGATTCAGTTCGCTACCGCCTGCAAGGAGGACTATAAAAGCCGCCTAACAGAGCGCCCGTGCCGAGGTTAATCCGCTACATGGAAATAGACCAAAATTTGTCAAGAAACCTGAAAATCCACTTGTTGACCCAACACCGATGGAAACCTAGTATATAAAATATTAATCCAGAAACCCTAAGGATCCAAACTAGAATCACGTGAAACAATAGTGATATATGAAACTTACCCTGGCCCTGAACCGAGATGCATGAAATAATAGTGACTCAAAGTTGTCCCTGACCCGAGTGATCTGAAATAACAATGACCAAAATCTTGATGCAACTTGGTTGAGAGTAAGGCCCTTGATGCGTTGGCAAGCAAGGGAGCATCCCTAATGCATAAGTTGTGGAGAACTTTCTCTATGATATGGAGAACTACTTTGATGCCTCTAGAATAAGAGAGGAGCTAAAGATCTGAGTCACGATGACTTATTTGATTGGGTATACTAAGAAATGGTGAAGACTGAAAGAAGAAAATGTTCGGCCCAATAACAACCCGGTTATGAGAACTTGGAATGAATTCAAGGGAGACTAAGAGCACAATTATTGATTGAAGCTAAATTTGGGTTCTTGTCACTCTCTTTCCTATTTCTCCCACATCATTTTAATAACCATGTCTACTTTTGACCAACATCAGAGAACCCATCATTTGGTTTTTAACTCTCTCTAGTAAAGTAGGGCATACAATGATATAAATAGCCGTTTTCATTCATAGTGATGGTATGTATATATACCCTTTACAATTGTACTGGACTTTACATAAGAGTGATATTATTTAGACTGTATATGGGTTTGAATAACAGTCGGCCCACTACTGAATATCAAAGAGTTGGGCCTAACTAATGTGTATTGTACTATCCCCCTCGAGTCAAAGGGGGCTTGCAAGAAGCAACTTTGATCGATAGAGTTAAAACTGAGAAGCAGTCAAGGTTTGGTTAGGCAGTTAGCCAGTTGAGCAGTTGATGGAAGATGAGTGACGGTGAGGCTTCCATTGCGAATTCTCTCGCGCACAAAATGAAAAGCGAGTTCGACGTGCTTCATTCGACTATGTAGGATGGGGTTAGAAGCCAAATAGGTATAACTAAGGTTATCACACAATAAATTTGGGGGAGAAATCAGTCGAAGCCCTAATTCTGTCATAAGATGCTGAAGACTCAACATTTCAGTAGCGGCGGTAGCCAACGCCTTGTATTCGGATTTGGTGGTCGAATGGGCGATAATGGCCTGCTTTTTCGAGCTCCATCAAAGCAAGGGAGAGCCAAGAAAGGCCAAAAACCCACCAGTTGAGCGTCTGTCCAGAACTAAGCATGCCCAGTCAGCGTCAATGAAGGCGTAGAGATCTACAGGAGCAGACACCGTAAAATAAAGTCTGAGATGCTTGCTGGTGTTGCTGAGATATAGCAACAGACGCTTCACGGCCTGCCAGTGCACATTGCGAGGTGAGCGCATAATCGGAGAAACTCTTCTTACTTCGTGTGCTATGTATGGTTGAGTAAAAGATAAACACTGCATGCTTCCAACTATACTTCGATAGAATAGACATTATCTAGATTATGGGATGGGGTGAGAAGGGCAGAAGTGGGTTTGCAATCTGCCATGTCGGCTTTGGCTAAAATGTCTTGAATGTACTAAGATTGAGAAAGTAAAAGACCAGATTTAGTGCGATGAACAGAGACCTCTAGAAAATATTGTAGGTCACCAATGTCTGTGATAGGGAAAGCTTTAGAGAAGGCAGTGATGAATTTTTTGAGAAGCATGGTAGTGGATCCTGTAAGAAGGATATCATCTACATAAACCAAAACATAAACAATGTATGAGCCTTGATGATAGATGAATAAAGAGTGGTCTACCTAAGACATATGAAACCCTAGCTCTAGTAGAAATTCACTTAATTTGGCAAACCAAGCCCGGGAGATTGCTTTAGGCCGTAAAGAGACTTCCTTAATAAACAGACATGATTAGGATAATTGGGATCCATAAATCCTAGGGGTTGTTTTATGTAAACAGTTTCTGATAAATCACCATGAAGAAACGTATTTTATATATCTTATTGTTGTATAGGCCAGTTTTGACTGGCAGCAATAGGTAAAATCAATCTAATTGTAGTTTGCTTAACCACTGGGCTGAAAGTTTTAGTATAATCCAAGCCTGGGGTTTAAAAAAACCCTGGGCTACAAGTCTAGCCTTTATCCTGTCACTAGAACCATCACCCTTCCTTTTGGTTCTCAACAAACTCCCAAAATGTTCATGTGTTTTCTGTTTTAGGAACAAGGTTCCAGATTTGATTTTTGTGCAAAGCTTGTAGCTCATTGTTCATAGCACGAAGCCATTCAGAATAGGATAAGGCTTGTTTCAGGGTGGGGTCATCAGGGATAGAGGAAAAGGTTGTGACATGTGTCTGGTAGGGAATAGTGCCATCAGTTCTAACACTAGGTTTTAAAGAATTGGTTTTTGATATGGTGACCATAGAATGAAGAGGTAAAGGAGGTGGTAGGGAGTCTGGTAAAGAGTTTGGTGGAGGGGAGAAAATAGGAGAGCTAGGGTTTGTGGTAGTAGTGTCTAGTGATGTGGCAGGAGAAGAAGTAGATGAGGTAGTGGGAATAGCAGGAGATACATTAGTCGAGATGAGCAATGAGAATCTGAAGAGGATGATGGAGAATATGTAGTGGTAGCTGGGATAGAATCTGTAGTGGGAGTAGGTATGGAGGCAAGTGATATAGGAGGAGAGGAAGGAGTTTGTTGTGTAGTTTGTGGAGACAAATCAGGAATGAGCACATTGTAATTAGGTATAGAATGAGTGATAATGGGGCTAGGTTTAATATAGGCCAAGGGAAAGGTTAGTTCATCAAAGGAAACATCTCTAGAATTATACATTCTCTTGGTAGCAAGATGAAAATGGAGATAACCTGTATGATTTGAGAGTAGCATAGAAAAAGACATTGCAGGGAATGAAAAGCTAGCTTGTGAGATTGATATGGCCTCATATTAGGATAATAAGCACACCCAAAGACTTTTAACACCATATAATCAAGAGACTTAGCAAAGAGACCCTGCTAGGGAGTAGAAAACTACAATGCTGTTGTAAGAGTTCGATTCAGTAAATAGATAGCAGCCTCTGAAAGCATAAGACCAATAGGATAGAGGCATAAAGGCCTTGGCAAGTAAAGTAATTCCCTTAACAACAACAAATATGTGTCTGCTCTCAACAACACCATTTTGCTGATGAGAGTGAGGACAAGTTATCCTGTGAAAAATTCCTGTAGTTTGAAAAACATAATCCAAGGCCTTGAACTCACCTCCTCTATCTGTTTGAATAGATTTAATGGTAGAGGAGTAGTAATAGTAACCAGCTTAGTAAAGGTAGTAAAAACAACAAGAACATCTGACTTTAATCTCAAAGGAAATAGCCGCATGTACTTGGTAAAATCATCCACAATGAGTAAAAAGTACTTAAAACCATCCACAGGTTGTATGTAAGCTGGGCCCCACAAATCCATGAACAACAATTCAAAGGGGTAAGTAGATTTAGTAGAGGAGAGGGGATGAGGAAGAGCGTGAACTTTCCCTAAATAGCAGGCTGAACAAAATTGTAAGGGAGAGTTCACAAGAGGTAGATTGAAAGGGTTAATTATGTGCTTTGTAGTAGAAACTGAGGGGTGTCCAAGTCACCAGTGCCAGATGGTAGGAGAAGCTTTGTTGGTCAAGTTTAGTTAAGGAGAGGTAGACTCTTGAACAGAGGGAAACATAGACAAGCTGCCTAGCTGGTCCTCGAAGAAGCTCCGAATAGGTGAGACAATCCTTCAAAATAAAGTGATGAGGATGAAAGTCGAAGTAGGTATTATTGTCTATGCAGAACTATTAACAGACAAAAGATTCTTAGTTAAGTGAGGATTGTGAATGATATGATTGAGGTTAAAAGTTCGTTTGGGAGAAGAGAGGGTACCCATACCCTGGTTAGTAATAGGAACAGCTGAGCCATCACCAAGATTAATGGCGCTTCAGATCCACCATAATCTGATCCTGAGATATTCAGCCTTGAAAAATCATTACTAAAGTGGTGAGAGGCTACAAAATCAGAGAGCCATTCCGAGGCATTAGAGATGGAATTGTAGACAGTATAATTTACTGTGATATTTCCTGGAACAGGAGCTTGAGGTGAATAATCATAGCGGAACTAGCAGGATACAACCTGGTGATTTTTCTAGCCATAAATTTGACAGGCAACCCTATTGTCTGGCTGACCCTATTGTCAGGCTGTCCAGAAAATTAAGTGTTTTGTCAATTATCTAGGGAACCTCTTCCTTGAGAATTAGATCAATGACCTCTACCTCTGTTTCCTCGTCCTTGATATCCTCTTTTAGAATTTCTGCCTCTGTAGGATTGATAAGAAATGCTAGTGGCATTGGTGGTAACATTGCCCATAAGTTGTTGAGATTATTGAGCCAAAGACAAGTCGAGAAGGAAATGGTTGAAACAAAATAATATCTTTTAATTTTAGTTTCTATTTTTTTAGAGGATAATATGAATGTTTTGTCATGTTCAATCAATGCATTAAGTGGATTATTCAAATTGCAAAAGGGAGCTAAGAATTTCAAAGGGTGTAATCTAGGATTTAGTGGAGTAAATTATAGTGGAAACCGGGTTATACTCCACTGGAAGACCCTTAAGAATGTAAGTCTGAAACTCACCATCTGTAATCTGACAACCTCCACTAAATAGGGAATGAAATAAACTCCAGGATCGATTGAAATACTCAGATATGCTCTCATCTTCTTTCTTGCTATGACTAGCAAGTTGAAGATGGTACTGACCAAGCTGCGTAGCACTTTGAGCAGCATAGATGTGATGAATTATGTCCCATAACTCTTTGGATGTAGTACAGCCGATGAGTGAAACAATAACACTCTTAGGGAGAGACATGTAAATCACTTACATGATAAGTTGATCGTGATTAACCCATTTATTATATTCAATATTAACTTCTCCATTTTGTGTCTGTGTAAGAGTTGTATATGATCCGTCGACAAATATGTACAGATCATTTCCACGGAGGAAAGGGGTAAAGGTGGTTTGCCACAGATTGAAGTTATTCTATGATAGCTGAATTAAATTACCTGCAGCTAATAAACATTTTGTGTGCTTGTTGTAGATGTTGTAGAAGGAGCAATAGAAGAAGACATAGCCGGAGAGGAGGTGGCCATTGATGCGCCGGATCGAGCGCCGTCTTAGCCTAAGTAGGCTCTAATACCATAGTAAAGTAGGGCACGCAATGATACAAACAGCAGCAGATGTTTTTATTCATAGTGATGGAATATATATATATATATATATCACAAATACGATGCTGCAATCTACCTGTACCCACTATTGTGCGGCCTACTGATTTGGCAGTCCCAGTCAGCTATTGACTGGACTGTTTTTTGTTGATTAGGCTGTATTTTTATTATATTTACTTTAAATGGTTATAACTTTTGATGTATAAGTCCAAAATGAAACCATGATCAATGATTTAGTTGCTGACTATTAGGATGTTGATACAGGTTGGAAATGGGATAAATTCGTGCCTTATCTTCCTACTACTCTTGAGCTTGAACTCTCTAGTCATTCTGTTTTTCCAAATGCTGAGGACGATTTTGTTACTTGGGGTTTACATAATTCAGGGAAATATAATGTTGCTTCTGCATATCTTTTCTTAAGTTCACAGGGACATGCAAGCAACCAGGTTAATTCTCACCAGGATATTTTCCGTCGAATTTGGAAATTTTCAGTACCAGAAAGGGTGAGAGTTTTCATATGGCAATTCTGTTTGGGTAAATTGATGACTAACGCTAGACGATGTTCTTTTGGTTTCACCACAGATAATCAGTGTCACTATTGTGGTGTTGTGGATGATGAATTGCATATTTTTCGGGACTGTCACATAGCCAAAAGGATATGGAACCAGTTTATCCCCTCTGCGAAGAGGAGAGAATTTTATACTTGTTCCTTTTCTGAATGGCTTAAATCTAATATTTTACTTTCTGGTCCAAAGCTAGTCAGGTTCAAGTGGCCTGAAGTTTTCTCGATCAGTTGTCATATGCTCTGGATATGGAGGAACAACAAAGTATTTGGTGGAGAACAGCGGATTATGTTACCATTCCATTCGGTAATCAGAACCTACTGGAGCAACCAGAAAGCGTGGAAGACAACACAATTCAATGTTCAGGGAAGTACACCTCTTACATTTAGTAAACCTTCTGTTTCGAATACTACCTGGAAGCCCCCACCTTCTGGATGGATTAAATTTGACATTGATGCAGCAGTGAACCCCAGTTCTAACTTAACTTCGATTGCTGGTATTTGCAGAGATGATAAGGGAGCTTGGATTGCGGGCTTTGGCAAGAGGATTGGGAAAGCAAGTGTCCTGCAAGCGGAAATCATAGCGTTGCTTCAAGCGCTTCGTTTGGCATGGGATCGGGGGCTGGACAACATTGTGTTTGGCTCTGATTCGATGGAACTGGTTAACCTTGTTGATGTATGCCCGTTACAGCACCATTATAGACCTCTGATTATGGAATGCAAGCAACTCCTGGATCGCAGCTGGTGTGTTCAGCTATCCCATCAGATGAGGGATTATAACATGGCTGCAGATCTCATTGCAAAATATAGTCTGTCTAGTGATTGTAATATGGATAACCTACCAACCCCTCTCGCTTGTGTAACTGATCAACTTATTGTTGACATACGCTCGATCTTGAATGGAAATAACTGAGGCCCCGCCTCCCTTTGCGGCCAAAAAAAAGTAACGAAAAAGAATATACGATCCGAAACACGACATGATATTAGCATGTATAGGTAGACCTGGCAAAAGTGACCCAAACCAGAAAAACCAACCCGATCCAACCCGACCCAACCCGATCCGAACCCGAATTTAAACCGAATGATATGACCCGAAATGTGACTCGAAAATCCGAATTGAACCAAACCAAAACCGAATCAAATCGAAATTTGATATACCCGAATTGACCCGAACCGAATTGACCCGAACCGAATTGACCCAAACCGAATTGATCCGAACCGAATTCACCCGAACCGCATATGAAACTAGACAAACTTTCATTATCCTTCTGTTTATTATTGGCATGTACGAACGCATAATTTCCATGAACTGGGACTAAAATAAGGAATGTTTTCATTCAATTTTTACAATTCTTGCCATCTTGTGTCGTGTCCTAGGAAATTGGTTCAACCTCTTAGGGTAAAAAAATGACAAAATAAGAAGATAAAGGGGCAACCCCTACCTGAGAGCAATAAGCTACTGAAGGACGCCTACACGAGGCGCGCATGTGAGACGGTGATCGGTGGCGCACACACACCATAAAGTCACAGGCGCGAGGTGATGACAGGCACATAGGGGAACAGGCGCGAGGTGGTGATGGATTGGCATGGGCGCGTGACACTCGCTCGAGATGACGGGCGCTGACGTAGGACGCACGCGGGGTGTGACGGGTGTGGGATGACGGGGGGCACAAGCACAGTGTCGGGTGTAGGGGGATAGACTGGGCATCGAGTGCCGAATATTGACTCATGATTCACCAGATTTTAAAGTTATACTTGGTCGTTACAATTAATAAAATTTAAGTTTATTTAGTATTACATTTTTATATCAACAAAATACAAGTAATAAGTACTAATTTACCTAACATATATATATATTTAAAATATGAAAAGCATAGTCAATATGAATCTCTGGTAAGAATTTTGATATATTTAGTTTATTTATATCATTATTAGTTTTTAAAATATTAAGATTTTATAATATTTAAAGTTTAACTATTTATATTTGACATATTAAAATTAGAAAGAAAATGATACGACTCATGGGTAATTTAAAAGCTCTTCCTATATAACCTAAAATAAGAGTTGTCTTCCCTCTCTCCCACCTCATATACACCTTATGTTTAGAGTTTCCTCATCTCTTCAAAATTTCTTCAGCCATGGCAATCCCAGACAAAAGAAGAAGGATACAAAGAACAAAGGTGAAGAAGTATCCGTCATTGGAGAGACTTCCGGTGAAAACGACGCGTTATACACTCGTTTCTTTGATTACTGAAATACCCCAAACCTAGATATGGTGTTTAAGTGATAAAATAAGATATAAGAAGGCTAAATAATGCCTTATAAACATTGAGAAACAATTTAAACCAAGGAAAACACAAGGAAACACCATAAGAGCGATTTAAGGAAAAATGTGCTCTAAGCTTGGAGTAACTTGGGTTAGCACCCAAATATCATTCTAAGACCTTAGTAATATCCTAATGGTCATGTTAAATCAATTACCAAAGAAATCCAAGCTCGAAAACAAGTTAAAACACAAATTGTGCTTTAAGGACTCGTAAAGCACATTTTTGAAAAATTGTCTTAGAAAGGGGTTTTAAGTGGCTAAATGCCCATTAATACTCCTTAATTAACTTTTTTACTACTTAGTATCACATTAGAAAGTCTAAATCAATGGTAAATCAAAAATTTCACAAATATGTGCACTAATTTGTGAATAGTGCTCAAATTAGACTAGTTTAGCATTAAGTCAATATAAGCTAAGTGATTGGTCAACCAAGACCATAAATATCTTGTTATTTAAGGGGGTGGCCGGTTTTGATGTGGGGAGTCACTACATGACTCAACAATTAAAGGAAAAGAGAGGAGATAAGGTAAATAGTATTATTTACCTTTTAAACAAAAACTTGCTTTTAGCTTCCCTCTCTCCTCCTTTCTTCATTCTTCATCTTCCTCACCGATTTCTCTTGATCTCTTCCTCCTTCCTTCACGTAAGAAGCAACTCCATGCTAGCTCCATCTCCCTTTGACCACTACTTACTCATTTTAGCTCCAAAACCAAAACAAAACACATATTATTCTTAGTTAGCTCAAGCTCCTTCTTCCTTTCTTTTCAAAACTTCAAGAGCTTTGATTTGGTGCCAAGCCAAACCGCCATTAGAGGAGGAAACACAAGCTTGAGACTCCATTAGCTTCTCCATTCTCTTAAGGTAAGGAAAATGTAAGAAAAACTAGGTTCCCACCATTCCTTCTTCATTACCGAAAATCTCTACTCATGGGGCTCCATTTTTATGCCTTGTTCTAGCTTGTTTTCTATTCTCCAAGGGATAGAAGAGATCCTTGTTGATTCATTTCCAAGCCTACCTTAAGACTTCAAGGTAAAATACTCATCTTATACCTTAAAACACATTTTTAACCTAGGGTTTATTCCTTAAGGTTAATGTATTATCTAGCACTCATTAGAGTCATTGGATATTGATTAGAACATTGGCAAGGAGAGTTTGGTTGGTGACCGAGATTGTCAAGGAAAAAGGCTAAGGAAGAAAGTTTGTGAAGCTTGTAAAAGAGCAAGGTAAATGTCTTACCTTAAGGTGTTTTAATGCATTAAGGGATGGGATTTAGACATAGGATAAGTTTAGTTTAGAATCCACATTAGGAAGAGCTATATAAACCTAGGAGAAACAATGACTGTATTTGATAACTTGTGACTAAAGAGCAAATGAGAAAGGGGATAGTTAAACAATGTCAAGGTGAACTATAAGAACATTTATATTGCAATGGGAGCCTTGTTGTGTGTATTTGTAGGTCAAAGGCAATATATATTGTGGAAATTCAGTGTTTAAGATTTATGCATTTAAGGGCCTAAGTGCCAAGCAATTTAGGTTTATGCACTATATTGTGATGTGGTGTAGTTTGGGTGTATATTGTGTGTTAAGTTGGTGTAATGAGAATTGAAGTGTTAAAGATTGCTTAATGGTGAAAATCTAAGTGCTTGGGTGTAGTAATATACTAAGGAAGCCATGTCAAAATTTGGTGAAGAAGCATGATGTTTAAGATGTTCTAAGGAAATTTTATGACTAAGGAAGTACTAGGAAGCTTTAGGAGTTGTTTTGATGAAAAAGAATGAGCTTTAGGTGTTCTTGTGAATTAGAATGGCTTAGGCATGAACTTGTGAAGGACCTTCAAGTAGTTGCATAAAGGAATTTTAGATGGAGAAAGATGCTTGGGAGATGATGTTATAGTGGTGAGGAAACATTTTGGCATAGTGGTTATTATAGGTATGAACCACCACTTAGGAGCCTAGTGAAAAACATTACAAGTGTTGGCATATACAAGACAATGCATAAAGCTAGAGTGGATCTTGGTGAGTGATCTAAGGGGTTTAGTGGATGGCAAAAGGTGTGTTTGAAGTGCCCAAATAAGGTTAGAACATACTAGGTTATGTAAGGCAAAGTTTGGAGTCAAATGGGCAAACAGAAACAAGGGTCTGGAGTAGACCGACCTTGGGGACCGGACTGCAAGTCGGTCGAGCCCAGTTTACACTACCGGAAAACTTTTTGGAATAGACCGACCTTGGGGAGCAGACTTACAAGGTCGGTTGGGCTGAATTTGTGTACGGATTGAGTCTGGAATGGACCGACCTTGGGACCGGACTTGCAAGGTCGGTCATGTCTAAAATTTGTACGGGGATTGGTCTCTGGAATCGACCGAACTTGGGACCGACCTTGACAAGGTCGGTCGGGCTTAAATTTTCAAAGGGGAAAAACTCTAGGGAATGGACCGACCTTGGGGACCGGACTTGCAAGGTCGGTCGGGGTAAAATTTTCAAATGGTAATATGTTCTGGAATGGACCGACCTTGGGTAAGGTCGGTCGGTAAGGTCGGTCGAGCCAAAACATATAAAAAAAACTTTAAGAATCAAAAGATGTTAATTGGTATTAGGGTACCCCATTAAAAGGGTAATGATGGTTAGGAACATAAAGACCTAAGGGATTAAGTTAAGTGTAAACCTAAATGTTAAGGTTACGTTCATAAGATTAAGTCGTAAAACTTAAGAGGTGTTTGGTGGGGGTCATTAAGGGTTAAGTAAGTTAAGAGAGTAAGTAATGTGTAAGTAATTAACGATCTAAGTTGGGTGAATATTTTAGGATTTGAAAGTTTGGACCCGGAGGAGAATTAAACAAACGGGACAATCGACGGTGAACGGTACAGTCTTTCTTGTGACCTGCTTGCTAACAAGGTGTCCCTCGGCTTGTGTGCTATCTGTTTATTTGCTATGACTAAGACAAGATAAAGCATGCAACCGGTTATACTTGTTCTCGTTGTGAATGTGTTTTCTTTACACTAACCCACGAGACTTGAGATTTGCTACTAACTAAGCTTAGTACTTTCTGAGTTAAGGAGAGGAATTATATATCGGTAACTGTTGGTTAATACCTGTTAAGGTTTAACTAACACATGGTTTACAAGATTTTCACTAACTGGAACTTAAGGGGGGAGTGAGGAACCCGGGACTGACCGTCATGCATGCTAAGGAAAGGGGGTCGGTATCTGAATCAGATCCGTCTTCCGCTTAAGGACTTGTCTTGGATTGTTGCCTAGGGTCGGTTGCCGGCTCAGCTACACTGGACTTCCCGTCCAAGGTAGGAGGCATTAAGATGGTGCAGTAGGATCACCTAAATCCTAAGATTAAGATAAGTTGTTTATTCACCAATGGAGTTAATAGCTCGTTGGCTAGGGTTGCTTTTGACCTGACATAAATAAACATTGAGGTAAAATACATCCATTCTAATTAAAGAACGGTTGTATACTGAAATTGAGATAAGGATAAGAACTGAGGTAAGTTAAGGTGAACTGAGGATAAGTGGAATCAGATCTGGAGGAGGTTATTACTAACCCACTTGTTAAGGGAACGCTTGAGTCGTTCATTTGTGTGTGAACTATGTATGTTCATTTGTGGTTTGTTGTTTTATTGCATTTCATATTATGATTGTGATTCTAATCAACTTCCATGCTATCGACAATTAGTCGTCGTAGTCCCGTTAGCTTGGGGGCCATGAGAGGGTTGTACCAGCATTCGTGCTGACCCCCTTTGGGGGCTGTTTTCACTTTTGCAGGTAAGCGGCCCATGAAGAGTCACCACGAGAGTAGGAGTGGGTAGACTTAGGTGGGACTTTTATTTTGAGTATGGGTTGCGCCTGTGCTCCCATCTGTTAATATTGAAACTGTTAGTGGAGATGATGTTAACAAGAGATACTACAAACTCGGTTGGTGAATGTTTTGGATATTTGGTATGTTCCTTTTGGATAAGCGTAAGTAAGTAAGTAAGTTCGGTATATTCTATTGATCAGACCGTGGCAAGGTCCCGGTGTTAGTTTATTCCGCTGTGATGTTTATGTTTCAGTTGTTAAATTTACGACAACCATGATTGGCTTAGGACGGGGTGTTACAAAAAGTGGTATCAGAGCGTAGTTACGCTCTGATCAAGAGATACCGGACATAGGTGACCACCGAGTTAGGATATAAGTTCAGATTTAAGCAATGGGCTAAGGGTGTGAGAAATTAGAGTGGTAGGGTCAGATGACCACTATTAAGTGTGGATTGTCTTTACCGTCTACGGACGTTATAAATTCTTGAAGCAAAACCGTGGTGAATACAGACCTAATGTGAGTTGTGTTGTTCAGATGGCAGGAAGTCCTAGAGGAGGCCGAGGCCGTGGATGAGGCGATGATGCTACTGAGATACCGGGAGGGCAGACGATCGCAGAAATCGTGGCTGCCGCATTAGGGCATATGGGCTATCAGCCTGGTGTTGTTGCACCCCACCGCCACAGCCCCAGGAACCGAATTGGGTGAAGAGCCTTGTAGACCTTCGACCCGCACACTTTAAGGGGGAGACTGATCCCGCCAAGCTTGAGGCGTACATCTCCGAGCTGGAGACCGCCTTCGAGACCCTTGATGTCCCTGCTGGGATCAAGGTACGTCTGGCTGCGTTCTACCTGAAAGGAGTGGCAGGCGATTGGTGGAAGCTGGTGAGGGCCGAGCATGTGGCCAACCCAGAGTTCGGCTGGGAGCAGTACACCGCATTGCTACGAGCTAAGTACTATCCCGCCCATGTCTAGACGAAGAAGTGCCTACAGTTGGATGCGCTTAAGCAGACCGACAAGATGACGGTGGACGAGTATTACTCAGAGTTCACCGCCTTGCTCCGTCTTCTGCTAGGTCTTGGATATTCAGACCAGATACTGGTGGACCGCTTCTATGGCGGGCTTAGCATCGACTCTGCTACGGCATGGGGCCGACGAGTTATACTACCTTGCAGGTAATAAGAATGGTTGAGATACAAGTAAGTGGATAAGATTTAGATTTTGAGAAATAAGATAAACTAATACTTGGAAAGTAGGAGTGCTATCATGCCGCTGCTAAGGTTGAGATAACTGTCCAGCTAAGGGACGAGGAAAATGCTAAGAGGAAGAGTGCCGGGAGGAGCACGGAGAACCAAGGGCAAGGTGGGTACAAGAAACAGAAGTACCAGCCTCAAGCCCAGAAGAGACAGAACCGGAAAGGGAAGGAGGAAAATGAGAAGGCTGCTGAAGAGCCATTGAAATTGACTTATGCATATGCTGCTAAGCCCCTGCGCTCAAGGGCGCCGAAAGGTAAGGGAAAGTTAATATTGAGTGAGTTGAGAGACAATTAGCAACCGTTAAATATATGAGTACTAATATTGTAAATGATCAGGATCTGAGACTGATAAGGGAGCCGGTGGTGGCTACCAGCGACGCTACATCTGTCAGTGGTGTCACAAGGACCACCCCGGGCTCGATTGTAAGGGGAACAAGGTTGAGTGCAACTATTGTGGGGTGTATGGGCACCGAGCATACGAGTGCTTCTGGAACCCCGCTAGCAGAGCCTTTAGGCCCGAGATGAGGGGCAAGGGCAAGACTGATCAGGTAGCTGGATCTGACGGTCAGAAGAGAGTGCAGCAAGCTGCGGATAAGAACCCACGGGTAGTCCAGAAGTCGGGACCCACACAACACATGGTGGACCGGGACGATGAGCATGAACCCTCATCGAGGCCAGGTACTGCTAAAAACCATTTAGTAATAAAATTGCCTACTTACCGCATTTCATGCATGCTTGGTAAATAATTGGGTTAAGTGAGAATAAGAAAAGATTAGAACTTAAGTAAGATATAACCTATTACCACCTTAGGAAACTTCAACATATGCTATCCAATACCTTCAACACCTAACCTGGAAGACACCGACATCGAAACCCGAGACTTTCCAACTGAACAATGTCAGGTTATCCGCTCGGGTATGATTTTATTAAGGGGATACCTGACACCAGAAGCACAAATAGCCATCATCAGGAGATGCAGTCAACTAGGAGTGGGACCGGGAGGTCTTTATACACCGGAGTACCCAGGAGGAGCAAGGATGAAGTTAAAGATGATGAGCTTAGGCAAGGATTGGAATCCATATGCCAAGACTTACCAGACTACGTGAGCACGAGATGGAGTCTAACCACCGGGGATACCCGAAGAGTTCCATCCGGTTATTATACAAGTCGTGGAGATCGTAGCGATGGAATCTGACCCGATCCCAGACATACAAGCAGACCCTGCATTGTGAATTTCTACGAGAAAGATGGGCGCTGGACTACATCAGGATAAGGACGAGACAACGGAGTCTATCGAAAGGGGGATACCCGTAGTGTCTTGGTCCATTGGAGACGACGCGGAATTCTGTACGGCGAGCAGAAGCGTGCGGACCGTGCAATAAGTAATACTTAAATCAGGGGACGTATTAGTTATGGGAGGAGAATCGAGGAGGTATACCATGGGATTAAGAGAATCAAGCTGAACAGCACCGTCAGCAGTAATCAATGTGACGCATATGAGACCAGGGTGGTTAAACCTAACCTTTAGACAAATTAGCCTATGAACGTATTAAGTATGAAGTAAGGATTGAGATGTAATAAAGAAACCATGTTGTAAACAGGAGGTTATGAATAAAAATAACAGTGTTGTTCATATAATTGTTACAACTTTGTTATACCATCATTACTCATGAAGCTTGTGAATACAATTAGGTTATGGAATCGGTACGAAAGGTGCGCTAAGCATACTTACAGAGGTACAGGCCGACGCCAGCGACACTATCCTCACCGACACCTTTCCGATTAATGGGATTGAGGCATCAGTTCTCTTCGACTCAGGGGCCTCGCATACCTTTGTCTCTGAAATACCCCGTAATTAAAAATAGTGATTAATTAGGCTAATAAGTAAATTAGAAGCTTAATTAAGTGTAAATAATCATAGGGGAACAAATCCCGAAGAAAACGGATCCTTAAAACGGATTAAAAACACTAACGAACCTTAAAGCGCGTTTTTCGAGGAAACCGGGAAAACGTAACTTTAAGCGGGTCAAATAGACTCGTAACAATAGACCAAACTTATGTGTCCACTTTGAAATTTAAAGTGTGTGTGTGTGGGTGTGTGTGTGTGGTGTGTGTGTGTGTGTGTGTGTGTGTGTGTGTGTGTGTGTGTGTGTGTGTGTGTGGTGTGTGGGTGTGTGTGTGTGTGGTGTGTGTGTTGTGGGTGGTGTGTGTGTGTGTGTGTGTGTGTGTGGTGTGTGTGTGTGTGTGTGTGTGTGTGTGTGTGGTGTGTGTGGGTGTGGGTGTGTGTGTGTGTGTGTGTGTGTGTGGGTGTGTGTGTGGTGTGTGTGGGTGTGTGTGTGTGTGTGTGTGTGTGTGTGTGTGTGTGTGTGTGTGTGTGTGTGTGTGTGTGTGTGTGTGTGTGTGTGTGTGTGTGTGTGGGTGTGTGTGTGTGTGTGTGTGTGTGTGTGGTGTGTGTGTGGGTGTGTGTGGGTGTGTGTGTGTTGTGTGTGTGGGGTGGGTGTGTGTGTGTGTGTGTGTGTGTGGTGTGTGTGTGTGTGTGTGTGTGTGTGTGTGTGTGTGTGTGTGTGTGTGTGTGTGTGTGTGGTGTGTGTGTGTGTGTGTGTGTGTGTGTGTGTGTGTGTGTGTGTGTGTGTGTGTGTGTGTGTGTGTGGTGTGTGTGTGTGTGTGTGTGGTGTGTGTGGGGTTGTGTGTGTGTGCTGGAGCCAGCCGACCCCATCCCCCTCTCTCACACTCACTTACTCCCTCTTATTTACAAAACAACAAAATAATTAAAAAGCAAAAAGGTAACTACTTTACTACTCTACCTCACACTCTCTCTCTCCTACCTCACATTCTCTTCACTCACGTAGAACCCCACTCCCTCACTCTCTCATTTCTTTCTTCCTTCTCCAGCCGATAACAATGGAGTTTTGAAACAACTCACAAAAACTCCATCTTCTCTCCTCTTGCTACTCCCTTGAACCCTCACCAAAAATCACAAAATTTACACCATTGTCTTCCTCTCATCAAGGAGAGCATTCCCCTCTTTTCAAAATTCGAAAACAAGAACTTTCATCTCCATGGGTATTCTTGTTTTGGAGCTTCAATACCACCATTAGAAGGCCCTCCTTCACCTCTTTGGTTTAAGGTAAAAAGAAATCGAGAAACATTATTTTTCCTTCCTCTTATTCTCAAATAGAGATTTCTAAGAGTTGAACTCCCATCCTTCTTGTTCCATCCGAATTTGGCAATTGTTGGAGGAGTAGAAATATTGTCCTTGTGCTACTCTAAGCTTCATCTACTCTCCTTGCAAGGTAATGAATTCCTAAACCCTAGAAACTTACCTTAAAGCATTAACATAACCTAAGGGCTATTAGAATTGAATGGTGGTGTATAATGGTTATAGTGTAGAGCTTTGAACCTTCATAGCTGTTTGGAAAAGAGGAAAAGAAAGGAAGAAGGAAGAAGAAAGAAGGAGAAAGAAAACTAGAAGAAGAAACAAGGTAATTATGCTTATCCTTGTGTAGCCTTGTATATATGTATGTAACAGATTTTAGAAGTTAAAATGGGTATTGTAGAATGTTATTGTAGTGGTAGTGTAATGTGTAGGAGAATACAAATGTTTTAAACCCTTAAAAGACATTTTAAAACTTGTTAAAACATAGATGGGAATCAATGTTTGAGTGCAGGAATTTAATGTTGTTTAGTGTGGTATTTTTGTGTATGAGAGGGGTATATTGATATTGATATAAACAGGTGGTGTGGATCATATATGTGAGTGAAACAATGTGGTGAGAGTATAAAAATATAGGGGAGACTATGGCAAAATTTACCTAGGGTTAGAACACTTGATGAACTAGAAACTAGGTGAAAAATATATGTTGCAACAGATTTGAATGAGTAGTTTAATGGGTAGATTGAGAGAGGTAGCTAATGTATTGTAATGCATTAGAAACTCTAGAAATGACATTAGAAGAGGGAGTTATAGATGGGGAGTGTTAGTGTCAAGATCTGTAGCAAAATGTGATAAGGGAAGAAACAATGTGAGTGTTGAATTGAAACTTGGAAAATTATGTGCATAAATTAGTATAGGATTGTGTAATGAATTAAGGAATGAAATAGCATGAATTAGAGTGTTTAATTAGTACAAAAACATGTTAGGATGTATGTAGGAAGATTGGGGAAGAAATGGGTAAGAAAGGAAACTGAAAAACAAGGTCTGTAGCATATTCTGATACCGACCGACCCAGAGACTGGATCGGTCGGTGGGTCGGTCAGGGCTTAAGTAACGAGAAATAAGGAATCTGGAACGGACCGATGTGTAGCCTTGTATATATGTATGTAACAGATTTTAGAAGTTAAAATGGGTATTGTAGAATGTTATTGTAGTGGTAGTGTAATGTGTAGGAGAATACAAATGTTTTAAACCCTTAAAAGACATTTTAAAACTTGTTAAAACATAGATGGGAATCAATGTTTGAGTGCAGGAATTTAATGTTGTTTAGTGTGGTATTTTTGTGTATGAGAGTTGGGTATATTGATATTGATTATAAACAGGTGGTGTGGATCATATATGTGAGTGAAACAATGTGGTGAGAGTATAAAAATATAGGGGAGACTATGGCAAAATTTACCTAGGGTTAGAACACTTGATGAACTAGAAACTAGGTGAAAAATATATGTTGCAACAGATTTTGAATGAGTAGTTTAATGGGTAGATTGAGAGAGGTAGCTAATGTATTGTAATGCATTAGAAACTCTAGAAATGACATTAGAAGAGGGAGTTATAGATGGGGAGTGTTAGTGTCAAGATCTGTAGCAAAATGTGATAAGGGAAGAAACAATGTGAGTGTTGAATTGAAACTTGGAAAATTATGTGCATAAATTAGTATAGGATTGTGTAATGAATTAAGGAATGAAATAGCATGAATTAGAGTGTTTAATTAGTACAAAAACATGTTAGGATGTATGTAGGAAGATGGGAAGAAATGGGTAAGAAAGGAAATTGAAAAACAAGGTCTGTAGCATATTCTGATACCAACCGACCCAGAGACTGGATCGGTCGGTGGGTCGGTCGGGGCTTAAGTAACGAGAAATAAGGAATCTGGAACGGACCGACCCAGGAGCCGTGAGTCGGTCGTGGGTCGGTCGGACCAAAATTCCCTGTCGTCGAAGTTTCTAACTTCGACCGACCCAGAAGTGGGTCGGTCGGTGGATCGGTCGGAGCTTGGACAACGGGACTGGAACGTACTGGGATGGACCGACCCAGAGGTGTATGGGTCGGTCGGAATAGTTCTGGGTCGGTCGGGAGAAATTTCAAAGAACGTAAACCTACTGGAAGGGACCGACCCAGGGCTTGGGTCGGACGGTGGGTCGGACGACCCATAACTTACAAAAAAAAACTATATGATTGTAACTAGTATATATATATGTATACCCACCTATGCATATGTATATATATGTAAGAACACCATTGTTAAGTAATGAGAAGTAAGTAAATAATGTGTAAGTATGAGAACTTCAAAGACTTAGTAAGTATGAACTAAAACGTAAGAGTAGCCGAGTTAAGTTAATCATTCGATTGTGTGTATATCATAGGATTTGATTTGTGAACACCGGAGGAACGTTGGGACACAAGTACAACGGTGAATGGTATGAATTCCTCATGCCCCGTATGCTATCTTGGTTACTCTGATTTGTGTGTTGTGTGCTAATTGATCACCAAATAAGATAAATGCACGAATCGGAGTTATTATGCTTACTTGTGAATATGTAGTGTTGTATGTTGTGAATATTTTCTTTAAATCTTAGTTTGTATAATTCATGAAATGTATGGATGATAATGAATGTGTGTATGTATGACATATTGTATTGTGACCGAATGTGTTTGAGATTGGACTTCTAACTGATTCCTAACAAGCTAACCAATCTAACTTAAATTGGTAATTAAATTGGAATGAGTAGAAGTCCGATATAGTTTCGGCCACGCGTGAGGATGCGGAGACACAAGAGGTTGGATCCAAGTCCTGACTCTTAAACTGGTCCGCGGCCCAAATCCCTTAAGTGGGTAGCATCCCGGATTGGTGAGTCAAGTAAATCCTGGTGGTGGGACGGTGTAGTCCCCGGGCCGGAGGTCATACCGACTTAACATGAGTATGAGTGAGTAAGTAAGAATGAGTAAGTAAATAAATAAAAGTAAGTAAGTAAAATAAGAGTAAGTAAGATGTAATGAGTAAAAGAGTAATAAGCATACCGATTAACCCGGATGCGTAAGTTGGCTAACACCGTGAAGGTAAGTGATGCGTATGTTATTGCCATGTTGCCTTGAATCGTGTAATGTATTGTATATGCATGTATGATGTATGCAAAACATGTTTGTATGAAATAAATGAACCGCATGCCTATTCGACCTTAAATAGTCGGCGCGCCCTAGCTAGCACGCGGTATATGCGGAATTTATGCACAACTTTTGCTGAGCCCCTTGGGGCAATGTTTTTACTACACGCAGGTACAAGAGAAGGGTGAAGACTGTGAAGAGATTTAGTTTAATTTCTTTTTGGTGTAAAGATGAATTGTGATGGTGTACCAAGTTGTACACGGCTGTAAGCCTTTTGATTAGCCGGTGTACCATGGGGTACACCTTTTTGGATATTGTGAAGGGATTATGATTGGTATGAGTATGTTTGGTAGAAACTCATTCTTTTGGAACAATTGGAAAGGGATGTAACTAAATACTTTAAATACTCGGTGATCCGGTAATGTAAGAATGTTATCTTTTGTATTCGGTATGCAATGTAGTAGCTCGGTATACTTAGGCATCAGACCGTCACTGTAAGTAGTATAAGCCTAGCTAGCCGTATGGGCGGTTAGCGGCGTTGTATCACCCGCCGTAGTAAGTGGTATTTCCGCTGCGAGTAGCTTTGATTATTGGGATGATTGGACGGTAAGCATAGGATTAGCGGTAGGGGTGTTACAGTCTCAGCATCTTTTGCGAGAAGGTTGGGGCTAGACGTTGATGAGCTACCCGACTTCACGGTTACGCTCCTATCTAAGGAGAAGGTTTATTGCACTCGCTACTACCGAGGAGCCATTGTCAGTATTAAGGGGGAAGATTTTCTAGTCAGTTTCATTGAGTTCAGGGAGTTAGGATTTGATGTTATTTTTGGGATGAATTGGTTGGAGCGGCACAAGGGACGTATCCTCTGCGCCGAGCATAGATTGCTGCTCAAGAGTCCGTCTGGGGTAACAATATCGTACCGCCAGAGGCCCAGAGAGCCTTCGACTAAGATCATCACCGCTAATGCAATATATCAGGAGTTGAGGAGAAAGGAAGAAGTATATCTCTGCTATGTCTAGGACATAGAGAGGGACCCCGAGTTCGACCCCGACTTACCATAGTGTTGGAGTTCCCCGATCTCTTTCCACGGGAACTACCCGGCATGCCACCCACTCGGGAGGTAGAGTTCACCATCGAGCTGCTACCAGGAACTGGGCCGATAGCCAAGGCACCTTACCGCATGGCTCCGATAGAAATGAATGAGTTGAAAGAGCAGTTAAAAGACTTGCTAGATAAGGGATTCATTAGACCGAGTGTATCACCTTGGGGAGCTCCAGTTCTCTTCGTGAAGAAGAAGGATGGTAGTCTCCGCCTTTGCATCGACTACAGAGAGTTGAATGCGGTGACTGTGAAAAATAAGTATCCACTACCCCGTATTAATGATCTGTTCGATCAGTTGAAGGGGGCATCTGTGTTTTCCAAGATTGATCTCAGATCGGGGTACCATCAGATAGCCATTAAGGAGGGAGATATTGAGAAGACGGCATTCCGGACACGGTACAGCCACTACGAGTTTACAGTGATGTCGTTCGTTTGTCGAACGCACCGGCGAAAATTATGGATCTGATGAACCGCTTGTTCCGGGAGCAGCTGGACAAGTCGGTTGTGGTATTCATTGACGACATTTTAATATATTCGAAATCAAGAGCTGAGCATGAGGAACATCTGAGGAGGGTATTAGAGATACTGAGGGAGAACCAGCTATATGCTAAGTTCTCCAAGTGTGAGTTTTGGCTTGACCGGGTGTCTTTCCTGGGTCATGTCATCTCAGATGTTGGGATCTCGGTGGATCCAGCAAAGATTGATGCCGTGCGTACCTGGCCGAGACCAAAGACAGTTACCGACATTCGGAGCTTTCTTGGTTTGGCGGGTTACTATCGGAGGTTTGTTAAGGATTTTAGCAAGGTCGCGAAGCCAATGACCAGTCTGATGAAGAAAGAGGCACTGTTTGTTTGGACGGATGATTGTGAGTTATCGTTTCAGAGTTTGAAGGACTCACTGACCACTGCACCAGTTCTGACTTCCAGATGGTACAGAGGGCTTTGAGGTTTACTGTGACGCATCCGGCAGAGGGCTGGGCTGCGTGCTCATGCAACATGGCAAGGTGGTGGCATATGCCTCACGCCAGTTGAAGAAACATGAGGAGAACTGCCCCACACATGATCTAGAGCTGGGAATACATATTCACTCAGAAGGAGTTGAATCTTCGACAGAGGAGATGGTTAGAATTCTTGAAGGACTATGACATTGACCTCCAATACAAAGAAGGGAAGGCCAATGTTGTAGCGGACGCCCTGAGTCGTCGAGCACACTCACTCCATTCGCTAGTTTCTTTCTCCAGCTTGGTTGATGAGGTGCGAGAGGCTCAGAAGGTAGATGAGTACATGAGAGAGGTCAGGCAGAAGCTGACAGAGGGTACCTTTGAGAGTCATAAATATGACTTCAGACTTCATGATGATGATCTGATCAGACTTAAGGGCCGGTTATGCATACCACGGGGCAACACGGATCTGAAAGACCGTATACTTAGAGAATCTCACTGTTCTTCAGTTTCCATCCATCCGGGAGCCTCTAAGATGTATAAAGATATGAAGAGATACTTCTGGTGGTCGGGGATGAAGACAGATTTTACCGAGTTTGTCTTAAGGTGTCTCACATGCCAGAAGGTAAAATTCGAGCACCGATGACCGGGCGGAATGGTACAGTCGATGCCAATTCCGGAGTGGAAGTTTCATGATATCTCCATGGACTTTGTAGTCGGACTCCCACCTGCTAGGGGAGGTCTGAACATGATATGGGTGGTGTTGGATCGCCTTACCAAAGTAGCCTGATTCATACCGATGAAGGATACTTTGAAGGTAACCAAATTAGCTGAGTTATTTAAGAAGGAAATTATGAGACATCACGGGATACCGAAGACCATAGTGTCAGATAGAGATACCAGATTCCTTTCGAGGTACTGGAGAGCTACCAGAGAAGCGTTGGGTACAGAACTGAAGTTGAGTACCGCGTTCCATCCTCAGACAGATGGTCAAACTGAGCGTACTATTCAGACACTCGAGGACATGCTGAGGGCATGTGCCTTAGACTTCCAGGGCAGTTGGATTGACAAGTTGCATCTGATTGAGTTCTCATACAACAATAGCTATCACGCTTCGATCAAGATGGCGCCTTTTCAAGCGTTGTACGGTAGACCATGTCGTACACCGCTCTGCTGGGATGAGTCGAGTGAGACGGTCATTATAGGACTAGAATACTTAGAACAAGTTCACGCTGAAGTTCAGCAAATCAGAGAGAATATGAAAGCTTCTCAAGATAGGCAGAAGTCATATGCTGATGTTCGATGACGAGACCTAGAGTTCACAGTTGGCGACCGGGTATTTCTGCGAGTTTCACCGATGAAGGGTGTATTCAGATTTGGGCAGAAGGGAAAATTGAGTCCGAAGTTTGTTGGTCCTTATGAGATTACGGAGCGGGTGGGCCCGGTTGCTTACAGGTTGAATTTACCTGCTGAGCTGGGTAAAGTGCATGATGTTTTTCATGTGTCACATCTAAAGAAATACATGCACCACCCCTCCCATGTGTTAGAACCTGAGAGGTTGACGTTAGAACCAAATATGAGATCAGTGGAGGTTCCTCAGAGGATCTTGGATAGTAAGACTAGGGACACTTGCCATAAGTCAGTGCGACTGGTGAAGTTTCTCTGGTCTAACCAAGATGTGGAAGAGGCCACGTGGGAATTAGAGGATAAGATGAGGTCGAAGTACCCTTCTTTGTTTACCGACTAGATCGTCTGTATAGGGTACGGGGCGTACCCCTTTTTAAGGGGGGTAGAGCTTCCTCGCTTTTGAGTTAGTAAACGAACATGTTTGTCGTTTTGTTTGGTTGGTGTAAGATGTGGTTTGTGTAAGTTTATGTAAGTTGTTACACTTGTGGTAAGTTTAAGACATGTATAGTACTTATGTACTGTGCTTGTGGAAGACCTTTGAGTCTTGAGGTGTGGGAATGTGAATGTAAGATATGGTATTAAGATTAAGGAAATTGAGTACCGTGAATGATTAAGTAGATATGTGAACTTTGGGGACAAAGTTCTTTTAAGGGGGGTAGATTGAAATACCCCAAACCTAGATATGGTGTTTAAGTGATAAACTAAGATATAAGAAGGCTAAATAATGCCTTAGAAACATTAAGAAACAATTTAAACCAAGGAAACACCATAAGAGCAATTTAATGGAAAATGTGCTCTAAGCTTGGAGTAACTTGGGTTAGCACCCAAATATCATTCTAAGACCTTAGTAATATCCTAATGGTCATGTTAAATCAATTACCAAAGAAATCCAAGCTCGAAAACAAGTTAAAACACAAATTGTGCTTTAAGGACTCTTAAAGCACATTTTTGAAAAATTGTCTTGGAAAGGGGTTTTAAGTGGCTAAATGCCCATTAATACTCTTTAATTAACTTCTGCACTACTTAGTATCACATTAGAAAGTCTAAATCAATGGGAAATCAAAAATTTCACAAATATGTGCACTAATTTGTGAATAGTGCTCAAATTAGACTAGTTTAGCATTAAGTCAATATAAGCTAAGTGATTGGTCAAACAAGACCATAAATATCTTGTTATTTAAGGGGTGGCCGGTTTTGATGTGGGGAGTCACTACATGACTCAACAATTAAAGGAAAAGAGAGGAGATAAGGCAAATAGTACTATTTACCTTTTAAACAAAAACTTGCTTTTAGCTTCCCTCTCTCCTCCTTTCTTCGTTCTTCATCTTCCTCTCCGATTTCTCTTGCTCTCTTCCTCCTTCCTTCATGTAAGAAGCAACTCCATGCTAGCTCCATCTCCCTTTGACCACTACTTACTCATTTTAGCTCCAAAACCAAAACAAAACACATATTCTTCTTAGTTAGCTCAAGCTCCTTCTTCCTATCTTTTCAAAACTTCAAGAGCTTTGATTTGGTGCCAAGCCAAACCGCCATTAGAGGAGGAAACACAAGCTTGGAGACTCCATTAGCTTCTCCATTCTCTTAAGGTAAGGAAAATGTAAGAAAAACTAGGTTCCCACCATTCCTTCTTCATTACCGAAAATCTCTACTCATGGGGCTCCATTTTTATGCCTTGTTCTAGCTTGTTTTATATTCTCCAAGGGATATAAGAGGTCCTTGTTAGTTCATTTACAAGCCTACCTTAAGGCTTCAAGGTAAAATACTCATCTTATACCTTAAAACACATTTTTAACCTAGGGTTTATTCCTTAAGGTTAATGTATTATCTAGAACTCATTAGAGTCATTGGATATTGATTAGAAAATTGGCAAGGAGAGTTTGGTTGGTGACCGAGATTGTCAAGGAAAAAGGCTAAGGAAGAAAGTTTGTGAAGCTTGTAAAAGAGCAAGGTAAATGTCTTACCTTAAGGTGTTTTAATGCATTAAGGGATGGGATTTAGACATAGGATAAGTTTAGTTTAGAATCCACATTATGAAGAGCTATATAAACCTAGGAGAAACAATGACTGTATTTGATAACTTGTGACTAAAGAGCAAATGAGAAAGGGGATAGTTAAACAATGTCAAGGTGAACTATAAGAACATTTATATTGCAATGGGAGCCTTGATGTGTGTATTTGCAGGTCAAAGGCAATATATATTGTGGAAATTCAGCGTTTAAGATTTATGCATTTAAGGGCCTAAGTGCCAAGCAATTTAGGTTTATGCACTATATTGTGATGTGGTGTAGTTTGGGTGTATATTGTGTGTTAAGTTGGTGTAATGAGAATTGAAGTGTTAAAGATTGCTTAATGGTGAAAATCTAAGTGCTTGGTTGTAGTAATATACTAAGGAAGCCATGTCAAAATTTGGTGAAGAAACATGATGTTTAAGATGTTCTAAGGAAATTTTATGACTAAGGAAGTACTAGGAAGCTTTAGGAGTTGTTTTGATGAAAAAGAATGAGCTTTAGGTGTTCTTGTGAATTAGAATGGCTTAGGCATGAACTTGTGAAGGACCTTCAAGTAGTTGCATAAAGGAATTTTAGATGGAGAAAGATGCTTGGGAGATGATGTTATAGTGGTGAGGAAACATTTTGGCATAGTGGTTATTATAGGTATGAACCACCACTTAGGAGCCTAGTGAAAAACATTACAAGTGTTGGCACTATTACAAGACAATGCATAAAGGCTAGAGTGGATCTTGGTGAGTGATCTAAGGGGTTTAGTGGATGGCAAAAGGTGTGTTTGAAGTGCCCAAATAAGGTTAGAACATACTAGGTTATGTAAGGCAAAGTTTGGAGTCAAATGGGCAAACAGAAACAAGGGTCTGGAGTAGACCGACCTTGGGGACCGGACCTGCAAGGTCGGTCGAGCCCAGTTTACACTACCGGAAAACTTTATGGAATAGACCGACCTTGGCGACCGGACTTACAAGGTCGGTCGAGCTTGAATTTTGTGTACGGATTGAGTCTCTGGAATGGACCGACCTTGGGACCGGACTTGCAAGGTCGGTCATGTCTAAAATTTTGTACGGGGATTGGTCTCTGGAATCGACCGAACTTGGGACCGACCTTGACAAGGTTGGTCGGGCTTAAATTTTCAAAGGGGAAAAACTCTCGGGAATGGACCGACCTTGGGGACCGGACTTGCAAGGTCGGTCGGGGTAAAATTTTCAAACGGTAATATGTTCTGGAATGGACCGACCTTGGGTATGGTCGGTCGGTAAGGTCGGTCGAGCCAAAACATATAAAAAAAACTTTAAGAATCAAAAGATGTTAATTGGTATTAGGGTACCCCATTAAAAGGGTAATGATGGTTAGGAACATAAAGACCTAAGGGATTAAGTTAAGTGTAAACCTAAATGTTTAAAGTTACGTTCATAAGATTAAGTCGTAAAACTTAAGAGGTGTTAGGTGGGGATCATTAAGGGTTAAGTAAGTTAAGAGAGTAAGTAATGTGTAAGTAACTAACGATCTAAGTTGGGTGAATATTTTAGGATTTGAAAGTTTGGACCCGGAGGAGAATTAAACAAACAGGACAATCGACGGTGAACGATACAATCTTTCTTGTGACCTGCTTGCTAACGAGGTGTCCCTCGACTTGTGTGCTATCTGTTTATTTGCTATGACTAAGACAAGATAAAGCATGCAACCGGTTATACTTGTTCTCGTTGTGAATGTGTTTTCTTTACACTAACCCACGAGAATTGAGATTTGCTACTAACTAAGCTTAGTACTTTCTGAGTTAAGGAGAGGAATTATATATCGGTAACTGTTGGTTAATACCCGTTAAGGTTTAACTAACACATGGTTTGTAAGATTTTCACTAACTAGAACTTAAGGGGGGAGTGAGGAACCCGGGACTGACTCCGGTCATGCCTGCTAAGGAAAGAGGGTCGGTATCTGAATCAGATCCGTCTTCCGCTTAAGGACATGTCTTCGGACTTGTTGCCTAGGGTCGGTTGCCGGCTCAGCTACACTGGACTTCCCGTCCAATGTAGGAGGCATTAAGATGGTGCGGTAGGATCACCCAAATCCTAAGATTAAGATAAGTTGTTTATTCAACCAATGGAGTTAATAGCTCGTTGGCTAGGGTTGCTTTTGACCTGACATAAATAAACATTGAGGTAAAATACATCCATTCTTATTAAAGAACGGTTGTATACGGAGATTGAGATAAGGATAAGACTGAGGTAAGTTAAGGTGAACTGAGGATAAGTGGAATCAGATCTGGAGGAGGTTATTACTAACCCACTTGTTAAGGGAACGCTTGAGTCGTTCATTTGTGTGTGAACTATGTATGTTCATTTGTGGTTTGTTGTTTTATTGCATTTCATATTATGATTGTGATTCTAATCAACTTCCATGCTATCAACAATTAGTCGTCATAGCCCCGTTAGCTTGGGGGCCATGAGAGGGTCGTACCAGCATTCGTGCTGACCCCCTTTGGGGGCTGTTTTTAGTTTTGCAGGTAAGCGGCCCATGAAGAGTCACCACGAGAGTAGGAGTGGGTAGACTTAGGTGGGACTTTTATTTTGAGTATGGGTTGCGCCTGTGCTCCCATCTGTTAATATTGAAACTGTTAGTGGAGATGATGTTACAAGAGATACTACGAACTCGGTTGGTGAATGTTTTAGATATTTGGTATGTTCCTTTTGAATAAGCGTAAGTAAGTAAGTAAGTTCGGTATATTCTATTGATCAGACCGTGGCAATGTCCCAGTGTTAGTTTATTCCGCTGCGATGTTTATGTTTCAGTTGTTAAATTTGCGACAACCACGATTGGCTTAGGACGGGGTGTTACAATTACCCTGGGATGTAGCTCACCTACAAAACTATTGGGGAAGGTTTCCTTGATTGGAAACGAAACTTCACCGTTGGACTAAATTCGAAATCAAATGTCAACTTCATCGATAGCAGCATCAAAAGGAGTGATTATCAAGGTGCAAAGAGGGTTGCCTGGGATAAAGCGAACGGGATGGTTATGGGCTGGATTTTTACTACCCTCGAAGACTCAATTCGACAAAGCGTCATATACCTTCCAACTGCTTTGGAAATCTGGAAGAACCTCTGTCGCTCGTTCGATGAAGCATCTGGAACAAGACTTTATGCCATACGACAAGAATCACGAAGAATCGAACAGAATGAAGATACGGTAAATATTAACTATACTAGAAGGGTTTGATTATGGAATGAGCAGTAACAAATCATGGCGTACCCAGTCTGTATGTGTGGAGCTTCGATGGAAATGGAAAAACTAGGGTAATTGACTTTTTGATGGACTTGCGACCAAGTTTTCAGACGCTACAAAGCAATATTTTGATGATGTCTCCCCTCTCAAACCTTCGTCGTGTTTTTGCTATAGCCAAACAAGAAGAGAACCACAAACTCAATCAAAGACACAAAATGGATGAAAATGAGAGTTTCACCTTCCAAGTAGCAGGAAATCAGAGATATCCTATCTTTCAACGACAAGAACAAGATGGAAAATCAAACACTAGAACTTTAAAGGCTGATGGCAAGAAGGTTAAATGCAAAAAATGTAAAAAAAATGGCATTCCTATGATTACTAAAATTGGGTTAAGGGAGCCATTCCAAGTTCATGGAAGCAAGGAAAGGATAAAAAATACCTCGGCGGGACCATAACCGAAGAAAATTCCACATCTGAACATGTTTTACCAGTCCTAGGGATGAATGCGCAGCAACTTGAAAGCATCAAGGCCTATTTGAAGAACCAAACCGACTTTGTTCCAGGGATGTCTTCAAAGCAGCTGACCAGTTTGATGGCTTACCTGCAAGATGATGAAGATTTCAGCCTCGCCGCTCGAACTGCTCTATATGATCAATTCGCAGGTATGTCAATCTTTGCTTCTGATGTTTGGAAGAATTCTGATAACTTAAATGCTTCAGAAACCTTAGTTTAAAAACAAATGGATAATTGGCACTGGTGCTAGTGACCATGTTTGTGGGAACATTAGCATGTTTAATAGCAATACTTATAAAAAATATATTCATAAAGGTACCATGCCAGATGGACATTCCGGTTTTATAACAGGAATGGATGATATTAATTTAACACCTGATTTCACATTATATGATGTCTATCATGTCTCATCTTTTAAATAATTTGCTATCTGTCAAAAAGTTATTACAGCAACTGAATGCATTTCTTATCACTTTTGTTAAACAATGCTAGATACAGGACCTTGAAACTTCTTCATACATTATGTTTGGAATAGAGAGAAGAGGGTTATACTTTCTAGATGAACTGTACTTAGAAAAATTCTTGAAACATAGGAACTTGTTGTTACAGCAAAAAAAAATGAATTTTCTGTTAAAAATTATGTAGGAAACACTTATGTTTCTGTTGCAAATACAGTCACTTTGTGGCATAATTGATTGAGACATGCTCCCCTTCACAAATTGTGTAAACTTGAGATCATAATAAAAGAAGTATACCTAATGATTTTGTATACGATTCTTGCCATCTTGCAAAATCTCATAGACAACCCTTTCCTTGTTCTTCCATAAACAGCAAAAATATTTTTTATCTTATTCATATGGATGTTTGTGATCCTTTTAGAAATGATACATACAATCACTACTAATATTCTTAAGTATTGTATATGATTATTTTCGTGCTTTATGGATCAAATTACTCAAAACTAAAGGGGAAGCTTTCATTTACATTAAACATTTTATCTCCATGATTGAAAGACAATTCAATAGTCATGTCAAATTATAAGGTCAGACAATGCACCAGAATTACACTAGTAGAAAACAGTCTATTTCAGCAGTTCCAAATAGCCTATTTCGACGGTTGTCAACCGCCGAAATGGAGTGCACTGAGATAGGTGTACAATCCTATCTTGGCGGTTGCTAAAAACCATTGAGTAGGCGCGTTTTAGAATTAAAAAACACACCTATTTCGACGGTTCCTAGCTAACAACTGCGAAATAGGTCATTTTTTAAAGAAAAATCGATTTCTACGTCGTCTTCAACCTCTCGGCAGTAGTTCTAGTGATTTTCTAGAGGCGCAGACATGAGAATGAAGGCGCAGAGATGTATGCAGTTCCAGTGATTTTCGACACAGAGACACAGGCACGAGAATAATATAAGTTCGAGTATATTACCAGTTCACCAAAGATTAAATACCCCAAACTTAGATATGGTGTTTAAGTGATAAACTAAGGTATAAGAAGGCTAAATAAGGCCTTAGAAACTTTGGGAAACAATTTTAACCGGAGAGAACACAAGGAAACACCATAAGAGCAGTTTAAGCAAAAACGTGTTCTAAGCTTGAAGAGACTTGGGTGAGCACCCAAATATCATTCTAAGACCTTAGTAATATTCTAATGGTCATGTTAAATCAATTACCAAATAAATCCAAGCTCAAAAACAAGTTAAAACACAAATTGTGCTTTAAGGACTCTTAAAGCACATTTTTGAAAAATTGTCTTAGAAAGGGGTTTTAAGTGGCTAAATGCCCATGATTACTCCTTAATTAACTTGTGTACTAATTAGTATCACATTAGGAAGTCTAAATCAATGGGAAATCAAAATTTTCACAAATATGTGCACTAATTTGTGAATAGTAACCAAATAGTGACTAGTTTAGTCTTTAATCAACTAAGTCTAATTAGATGGTCAAACAAGACCATGACCAACCTTAAATAAATAAGGGGGCCGGTTTCTAAGGGGATGAGTCACCAAATAAGTAAGTTAGCTTATTGAAAAAGAAGAGATAAAGTAAAGGTTACTATTTGCTTTTAACATAAATATCCTACCTTTGCTACCTCTCTCCTCATCTCTTCATTCTCTTCTCTTTCCCACCGGTTTCACCATCTTCTTCCCTTCTCCATTCACGTAAGAAGCAACCCCATGCTAGCTCCATCTTCCTTTGACCACTACTTGCTTATCTTAGCTCCAAAACCAAAACTAAATACATATTCTTCTTAGTTAGCTCAAGCTCTCTCTTTCTATCTTTCCAAAACTTCAAGAGCTTCATTTTGGTGCCAAGACAAACCGCCATTAGAGGAGGAAATATAAATTTAAGGAGTTCATTGGCTTCTCCATTCTCTTAAGGTAAGGAATATGTAAGAAAATCTAGGTTTCCACCATTTCTTCTTCATTACCGAAAATCTCTACTCATGGGGCTTCATTGTTATGCCTTGTTCTAGCTTGTTTTCTATTCTCCAAGGGCTAGAGGAGGTCCTTCTTGCTTCATATCCAAGCCCATTCTAAGACTCCAAGGTAAAACAATCAATTTAATACCTTAAAGCACATTTTAACCTAGGGTTTATTCCTTAAGGTTAGTGCATGGTTTAGTACTCATTGGAATCATTGAATATTGATTAGAACATTGGCAAGGGAAGTTTAAGTGGTGACCGAGATTGTTCAAGGAAAAAGGCTAAGGAGGAAAGTTTGTGAGCTTGTAGAAGAACAAGGTAAATTTCTTACCTTAAGGTGTTTTATTGTTTAACGGAATGGGATTTAGATATGTAATGGGTGTAGTGTAGAGTTTACATTGGGAAAGAGTTATAAAAACCTAGGAGAAACAATGATTATACTTGTGAATTTGTGACTAAGGAGCAAATGAGAAAGGGGATAGTTTAAGAATGACAAGGTGAATTATAAGAGAATTTATATTGCAATGGGAGCCTTGTTGTGTGTATTTGCAGGTTAAAGGCGATTATTATGTGGGAAATTCAGTGTTTAAGATTTATGCATTTAAGGGCCTAAGAGCCAAGTCATTTAAGGGCATAAGTGCCAAGCAATTTAAGTTTATGCACTATATTGTGATGTGGTGTAGTTTTGGTGTATGATGTGTGTTAAGATGGAGTAATGAGAATTTAAGTGTTCATGGTTGTTTGATGGTGAAAAACTAAGTGTTTAAGTGTAACAATACTAGAGAATCCATGGCAAAATTTGGTGGAGAACCTAAGTGTTTAAGATGTTTTAAGGAGATTTCATGATTAAGGAAAGTACTAGGAAATTTTAGGAGTTGTCTTGATGAAAAAAGAGTGAGTTTAAGGTGTTCTTGAGAATTAGAATGACTTGGGCATTACCATGGAGAATTTAGGAACCAAATGAGTGTCTTGGGATATACTTGTGTATTTAGGACTTAGGAAAATATTGGTAAACAAGTAGGAAGAATATAATGAGTTGGGAAAAGGGGGCATAAACTTGTGAAGGAACTTCAAGAGGTTACATAAAGGAATTTTAGATGGTGAAAGATTCTTGGGAGATGATGTTATAGTGGTGAGGAAACATTTTGGCATAGTGGTTATAATAGGTATGAAACACCACTTAGAAGCCTAGTGAAAAACATTACAAGTGTTGGCATTATTACAAGAAAAATGCACAATGACTAAAGTGAATTTTGGTGAGTGATTTAATGAGTTTAATGGAAGGCTAAAGGTGAGTTTGAAGTGCCCAAATGAGGTTAGAACATACTAGGGTATATGGGGTGAAGTTTGGAGTCAAATGGGAATTTAGAAACAAAGGTCTGGAGCCGACCGACCTTGGGGACCGGACCTGTAAGGTCGGTCGAGCCCAGTTTACACTACCGGAAAAGTTTCTGGAATGGACCGACCTTGGGGACCGGACTTGCAAGGTCGGTCGGGCTTGAATTTTAGGTACGGATTGAGTCTCCGGAATGGACCGACTTTGGGACCGGACTTGCAAGGTCGGTCATGCCTAAAATTTTGTACGAGAATTGGTCTCTGGAATCGACCGAACTTGGGACCGACCTTGACAAGGTCGGTCAGGCTTAAATTTTCAAAGGGAAAAACTCTCAGGAATGGACCGACCTTGGGGACCGGACTTGCAAGGTCGGTCGGGGTAGAATTTTCAAACGGTAATATGTTCTGGAATGGACCGACCTTGGGTAAGGTCGGTCGAGCCAAAAAGCTTATAAAAAAACTTTAAGCTCCAAAATTTTCCATTGGTATTAGGGTATGCCATTAAGAGGGTAATGATGATTAGGGACTTAAGGACATAAGGAATTAAGTTAAGTTAAGTATAAACCTTAATGTTTAAAATTAAGTTTATAAGGTTAAGTGGTAAGGACTTAAGAGGTGTTAAGAGGGGATCAATAAGGGTTAAGTAAGTTAAGAAGTTAAGTAATGTATAAGTAATTAATAAACTAAGTTGGATGGATGTTTTAGGATTGGGAGGTTTGAAACCCGAGGAGAATAAAACAACCGGGACAATCGACGGTGAACGGTACAGTCTTTCTTGTGACCTGCTTGCTAACGAGGTGTCCCTCGGCTTGTGTGCTATCTGTTTACTTGCTATGACTAAGACAAGATAAAGCATGCAACCGGTTATATTTGTTCTCGTTGTGAGTGTGTTTTCTTTACACTAACCCACGAGACTTGAGATCGCTACTAACTAAGCTTGGTACTTATTGAGGTAAGAAGATGAGTTATATATTGGTATCTGTTGGTTAATACCCGTTAAGGTTTAACTAACACATGGTTTGTAAGATTTTCACTAACTGGAACTTAAGGGGGAAGTGAGGAACCCGGGATGACTCCGGTCATGCATGCTAAGGAAAGGGGGTCGGTATCTGGATCAGATCTGTCCTTCGCTTAAGGACTTGTCTTCGGACTTGTTGCCTAGGGTCGGTTGCCGGCTCAGCTACACTGGACTTCCCGTCCAAGGTAGGTGGCATTAAGATGGTGCGGTAGGATCACCTAAATCCTAAGACTAAGATAAGTTGTTTATTCAACCAATGGAGTTAATAGCTCATTGGCTAGGGTTGCTTTTGACCCGACACAAATAAACATTGAGGTAAAATACATCCATTCTAACTTTGAACGGGTTGTATACTGAGATTAAGATAAGGTTAAGACTGAGGTAAGTTAAGGTGAACTGAGAATAAGTGGAATCAGATTTGGAGTAGGTTATTACTAACCCACTTGTTAAGGGAACGCTTGAGTCGTTCATTTGTGTGTGAACTATGTATGTTCATTTGTGGTTTGTTGATTTATTGCCTTTCATATTATGATTGTGATTCTAATCAACTTCCATGTTATCGACAATTAGTCGTCGTAGCCCCGTTAGCTTGGGGGCCACGAGAGGTCGTACCAGCATTCATGCTGACCCCCTTTGGGGGCTGTTTTTACACTTGCAAGTAAGCGGCCCATGAAGTCACACCATGAGAGTAGGAGCGGGTAGACTTAGGTGGGACTTTATTTTGAGTACGGGTTGCGCCTGTGCACCCGTCTGTTGATATTTAAACTTGAGAAATGTTATGTGGTTTTTGGAGATACTTATAACTCGGATGGTGTATGTATTTTGGATTGTCGGTTGTAAATGTTTAAGAAACGGTATTTCTTGTTGTTCAGACCGTGGCAAGGTCCTGGTGTTGGTTTATTTCCGCTTCGATGTTTATGTTTCAGTTGTTAAGTTTACGGTAACCACGATTGGCTTAGGCGGGGTGTTACAAAAGAGAATAAGATAAGTTCTAGTATATTACCATGAGAGAAGATAATGAACACTGGCGTAGAGCATGTATGTTCACCTGCAAAATCACCGTGAGATAAGAGAATGAAGAGAGGTGTGTAGAGCATGTTTGTTTGCCAGTTAGGGTCACGAATTTACCGTGAGAGAAAGGGATGAAGAGAGAGCCGCCGGTTTGTGTTGTGAAATCACCGTGAGATAAAGTGAAGAAGATAGGCACAGACTATGTTTGCAGTTAGGGATGCGAAATTACAGTAGTGAGAGAGAAGAGAAGATGAAGTGATGAGGCCGGTGAGTAAATATGTAATGAAATAAAGTCTATTTTGGCAGTTGTTAGTAACAACCGCCAAAATAGACTGAAATTTAAGCGACATTTTGAAAATTTTGGGAAAAAATCCGGGAAACGCCCCTATTTCGGCGGTTATAAGGCTTCAAGATTTTTATTGTCTGCAAAAAATACACCGATTTTGGCGGTTTATAGCTAGGAACCACCGATAGGTGTCTTTTTTCAGACTACATAAATCTTGGAGTCCTATTTCGGCGTTGTGCACCAAACATCTTGTGCTTACACACCATAACAAAATGGTGTTGTGGAACGTAAGCACCGATACTTGGCCGACACATCAAGAGCCTTATATTTTAAATCAAAAATTCCAATACAATACTGAGGAGAATGTATTCTTGCTGCCACCCAAATAATCAATAGACTTCCTAGTACTGCCTTAGGAGGGAAAAGTGTTAAGTCAAGATCTTTTAGTTTTGATGATAGCAAACCATGTGTTGTGTATTTAACATGTTTGTCAAGCTCTATGATTCAGATAGACAGGCAAAAGAGTGGCTTCGCACGCAAGGTTGCAAGCGCACTCGGTTCATGACATGTGCCCAACCAGTCGGGCACCTGTCTGGGAGAGCTCACGCTAGAAATTCTAGCGCAACTTGAGAAGTTTGGCATCACACGAAGATATCTCTTATGCTTCAGGAATAAATCAAAGACAAAGACTGCACATAACCATGCAAACCCACATATTCACATCATCAACTAGCACACGACAAGAATATAACTCATTATTGTGCAAATAGACAAGATAAGTAAAAGGCTACTTATCAAAACAATTGTATAGCTAATAATGAAGACTAAAGGGGCATTAATGAGCATTAAATGAGCCAGACAAGTTGAGCACACAAGTTGAGCTCAACCAGTTGAGAGAGTTACCGCCAACGTGTCCAGTAGCAAGGCAACACGTGTTCCGACAACTTCAGATCAAGTTGAATCCTCTCTACAATTCTATTGTGGTTGTTATGTGAAGGATTGAAACTACAATCGACTCCTTGAGTCTAGGATATTGTAGGACGGTAGTTACATCTTAAACTATATATATATATATACTTGCATTTATGATAGACGTAAGTAAGCCTGAACAATAGAGAAAACAGAGAGATTATATGAGCAAGAGTGATTCAGACTTAAGTGTGTAAGGGCTAGAGAGATAGTGAGCTGGTTAGGACTGTGTTGTGTGTCAACACTTTGTAATTGGTAGACTGATCAGTCGTCGAGTGGTTAGGGAACCGTAGGGTGACTGTCAGGAGAGGGTAGAGGACTTTGGGATAAAGTCCTAAACTATCCCGGAGTCCATGTGTGAGGCGAGGGAGATTGAGTGAATTTCTTGTGTGTAAATTCTCAATCGAAATGGAGTTTCCAGTTTAAGTTTATCTTGTGTCTTTCCTTAACCAAAAAAGTTTAGATTGAATCTACGATACGTCCATCGATCGGAGACGCATCAGAAGCGCTAGCCGGTTTCAAAAATCCCTCATGAAGTGATATAAGGGAGTCTTCCTAACTATAGCAGAGTAAAAGTCTTTAGATGTCTCTCATATGCCACTAACATAGATAGACATAAAAATAAAATTTGATGCTAAATCCGATGCATGTGTTTATTTAAGTTTGGTAGAAAATCAGAAGGCATATAAACTTCTTAGAATAAGAGACACGAAAGACATACTTTCTAGGGATGTCTTGTTTCATGAAAACACTTTCTTTTTCCAACATCAAGGACCATTTAACCTATTCTCAAACAGATGATATTTCTGGCATTTATACCCCTCACAATTATCACCCTTCTTCTTATGATACTGATGATGATAATCCACACACCTTTCCAAATCCCAAACCTACAAATACTGATTCTCCTCATACATATAACAATAAAGAAGCAACCAATGAACTTCCACAAATTTCTCTCCCTCGTGAAACTAAAGATGCCTGTATTCTCCCTTTTCAAACAGACAACATATCATCACAAAATCCAAAACCCAGCCTAAGAAGATCCACAAGAACAAAAACTACCCCTACTTATCTTGAAGATTACTACACTAACAACAACGTAGTCCAATATGATGTTTTCACTACTATTTTCTTAAGCAGAGTGAACAATAAACAATTTTCAGATTCAACAGAACAACATTGTCTTTTGTTCTTTACAGATATAACACCAATATACTTTTTTTCTGGCAACATCAATAAGAACTTTGATAATTTTTATACACAACAGAACCTACTACATACGAAGAAGCAATCCAAAGCCAATGTTGGATTGATGCAATACAGAAAGAATTTTAACCAAAAATCAAACATGGGAATTGGTCAAGCTGCCTAAACATAAAAAAACCTATAGGATGTAAGTGGGTTTATAAAACCAAACTAAAAGCATATGGAAACATTGAAACACAAAGCTAGACTTGTAGCCAAAGGTTTAGTAAATAAATGGCTTAAACTATACTGAAACCTTTTCTCCTGTGGTTAGGATATCTACAATTGCACACTAGTTGTTGTATCTGTTAAGAAAGGTTGGACAATGGACCAACTACATGTTAATAATACCTTCATTCATGGAGACCTTCATAAGGAAATTTATATGTAACTTCCTAAAGGACTCAATGTAGAAGAAGGTGTTAATGCTTGTTAACTTAAGAAATCACTTTACGGTTTAAAAAAAAGCTTCAAGGCAATGGTTTGCCAAGTTAAGTAGTTTTTTAAGTTACATGAGTTATGTTAAATATGAAAATGTTCGCTCTTTTCTCCAAAACATAAAATGAATACATTACACATCTTGCTGTCTATGTTGTCGACATTCTCATTTGTGAGAATTGCACACCTGAAATAACTTCTCTGAAACAATCTTGATAAGAAATTCAGAATAAAAGACTTGGGTAAACTACATTACATCTTAGGAATAGAGTTCATCCATCTGGAAACAGGTATGATTATTACATAAAGGAAGTTTTGCATGAACATCCTCTAAGAATTTGATACATTAGGGAATAAACAGTTAATGTTCCTCTGAAAATTGGCATAAAACTGAAAAGTGATGTAGGTTAACTCCTTGAAACACCAACTACATACAAAAGCTTAATTGGGAAATTGAATTTCTTAGTACATACACGTCCTGACATAGCTTTACTGTTCAATTGCTTAGTTAATTTCTCTAAAATCCAAGAGAAGAACTTCTTCACGTTGCATTACATTCTCTGAAATATTTAAAAGGAACCATTTATTATGGCATGTTTCTGAATAATAAACCTGATTATACACTACTTGCATATTGTGATAGTGATTAGACTTCTTGCCCAATCACAATAAAATATGTTTATGGTTTTTATATTTTCTTAGGAGGTTCTCCTATTGCTTGGAAATCAAAGAAACAAGCAAGTGTATCTATGTCATCAGTTGAAGCAGAGTACCATGCTATGCGCATGGTAACAGTTGAATTAGCATGGATGACATGATTGATCCATGAGTCTGGTGTTCAAGAAATAGAACCAGTCCCAATCAGATGTGACAATAAATCAACAGTTTATATTGCTAAAAACTCGGCATAACACCAGCAGACAAAGCACATCGAGATCGATGTTCAATATGTTCGACAAAAGATATCATAAGGGATGATCAACGTCCAACACATTCCCAACCGTCATTAGATAGCTAACTTTCTCATCAGCTCTTAATGGGAAATACTATCATGATATACTTTGCCATATTGGTTTACAGTTACTCCAAAACTCAGATTGATGTATTTCGTTTTGAGGGGGTGTGTTAGAATGCCTGTTTTACATCTCTATAACATTACGGTGTAGTTTAGTGTTAGTAGTCAGTTAAGTTAGTCCCTCTAAATAATTCCACAGTTTGTTCATTTGTATTGAACATATACAAATTTATACTATGTAACTAATATATCAATATAATTGTTTGGGTTATATGTTTTCTCTAAATCAACGATAATGTAATACTAAGGTACATAGAGAACCATTCTCAACAGAAGTGTGAATACAAGACTAGATAGTTAACAAAACAACAAGTGATTGCCAGAGATCATGAGCAAGAAAATGGAAACAATAGTGATTATAGTAAATCAACAGGGGTAAAGTATTCAATCAGGCTAGTCGAAGATGAGACGCTTGGTGGAATATGCTATTTGCAACCAATCGGGTGGAGCAGATTTAAAAGCTACTTTGTTCCAAATAGCTCAATGAAAAATAGTGTGGACATCCATCATTGCTTACCTAATTTTGGTCACCAGTGATGTCTAATTGTCTATTTATGAAATACCCCTAACTAATAAACTATGATTTAAATATCTACTAATGATGTATTAAGGCTAAAACATGCCTTAACAATGATGGGTAACAATCCCAAATAAAAAACAAGCAAAACCATGCTTGAAAATCACTTAAGGCAAATTATGCTATAAATAAGCCTTAAGGAATGTGTAACTTTGATTAGGGTCCAAAGTGGATTCCACATTTGGATTGAGTTGGGGTGTTACAAACATAATAAAATTATTACCAAAGTAAACCAAACTCTATAAAGAGTTAAAACACAAAAAGGAGCTCTAAAACTCCTTAAGACACATTTTTGTCAAAGTGTTCAAAAATTAACTTTGCATGGCTAAATAGGCTTGTATACACCTTAATTAACATTTGTACTACTTATTATCACATTAGTAACTCTAAATCAAGAGACTTACAAAAAATCCAAAGTTTGGCACCAAAATGTGAATAGTACCCAAATAGTGCAAAATTGAACCTTAATTGACTAAAGATAGGCGGAGATGAAAGGGTACACCTCACCATTAATCATCCAAAATATCTAGATAATGAGTCATCATTAGTATTCGATTTTTTTTATATTTATCTTACCTTAACATCAAAATTAGACATCCTTTTTCTTCTTACCCAATTCCAGCCAAGTGTTCAACAGCAAATCCCTCTCTTTTCCTTCATTGCCAAGCTAGAAGCAAGCTTGCTCCAAATTGAACTCACGTTGATTAAGGTAAGTGTTTAATTCATGTGATAGTCCATTTTCTTCCTCTTTTCTTCTCCTTCCCATTGAACTAACTTTGAACCACATCCACCCACCTATTCTCAGTGATTTCATCTTCAAAGGGGAGACCATAATCTTGGTGAAACTCAAAATCAAGGGGGAAGTAAGCTTAAGTCTCTTTTAAGGTAAAAACATGCTTTAAGCATATACCTTTGTTTCTACTTCTTCAATGGAGGTTTTCTCTAGTTCCTTACACTTATTTTCTTCTCCTTTTCATGCCTGATCAAGTGATCCTTCCACATCTTCAAGTGTTGGCTGAATCCATGCCAACAACTTCATTTTAAGCAATTTTTCACAAGGTAAACCTAGTTACCTTCTACCTTATTATATGCGGCTGTACTCCTTGTTTTAGATGATGTTTTAATACTCTTCTTATGCCTTAAAAATCAGGCGTAAACACCCTTGAACAAGCCTTACAAATCAAGGTAAAATCATGGATTTCTAAGCTTATTTTTACTCATTGATTATCCTTAAGTCATAAGACTAATTCATGTCTTTATTTCCTTGAAAAAAACCTTGCTGAATGATGCCTTAAACCATGGACAATGTTCTATCCAAAGAGTGGAAACCAAGCTTGAGTTTAATCTTGACAAAGTAAGTTACATCCTTATCTTAATAATATGCTAATCAAGTTTATGTGTAAGTTTTGAGCCAAAAACTAACCTAAGCCTTTTAAATACAATTAGGCCGTGGGAATAAGCTACTACTTGGCTGATTTTGTGACAAAGATCAAGTAAGTAAACCTTATATTATGTTATTAAGGTTTTATGTAATTATTGTTACAAATTAAATTAAGTTGTGGGTTTATAAGTATAATATGACTTAATTATGTGTTAAAAAGTTAATTAATACTTTTAGCTAGCTTACCTTATATTAAGATGATTTATAATGTCATAGAAATGATTTAAGTGGTTAAAATGCAATTTATAAGAATATTGGGGTAATTATAATAAAAGTCAAGGACTAACTATGCTATTATGTTCATTTATGTGTAATTTATGTTATAAGTCAAAGTTTGTAATAAGGCCATGTACTTATGCCATTTTAATGTGTGTTATATTAAGTTTAAATTAAATTTAAGGTTATAAATATTAATGCCGCAAAGATTGGGGTAAAACAGCAATTAAAATAAAGTTTGAGGGCTATAAAGAATTATAGCCGAAAACTAGGCTTAAAAAGGAATTTAAATGAATTTTGTAAGATTTTACAAAAGTTGGGGTTAAAATGTAATTTCCAAAAGTATTGGGCTTTTCCGTAAATAATGAGAGTTATGAGTCAAGGCAGAATTTGAAAGGTCAATATTGACCATATAGGTGCCTTTGACCAAACTAGATGTTATAAGTAATTAAATTATGACTTTATACTGAGTTATAAGTTAAATGTGTGAAATTTACAAAACTTATGGGGTGGGGAAATAATTTCTGAAAGTTTCTGGGTAGAAATAGTAATTATAACAAAATATAACATTTTGGGGATTTTTGGTGATTTTTAGAGAATTTATTGGAGTTATATAAATAAGTATGTATAACACATATAGTTTAAAAATGGTATAAATAATAAAGTATAGGTTATAATGGGGTCATTTGGTAAATTATGAAAGTTAAGTGGGCTGAGAGTAAAAACTTGGACAAACCTTGGGTCTGTTCGGTAAATATATAAATTAAATATAACCATAGGTTATACATGTTCTAAGAATATAAGTGATATAATATAATAGTACAATGTTATAATATATAGTATATGTAACATGACATATAAATAATGTGGTAAATTTGTAATAAAAGAAAATGTAGGAAGTTGAAAGAATTATAGCTATAACATGAGGGCCTTCTCGGTGATAATAAAATTTACCTAAAAACTATAGGTTAAAAATATTATGAGATAGAAATATCATATTATATGATATAAGAGTATAATTATAATGTTATATAATGTTATGTGGTCAAAATGTGATAAATGAAAATAATGGGTTGTGCCGAGAATAAAACTTGTCATAAATGAATTTTAGACTATAGTCTGTAATGTCATAAATTGTTATAATAATTATATGGTATTAATGAGATTAAAGTGAAACTAGTATAAGTGAGAATGTTCACATGAATTAAAGTGACTAATGGTGAGTAAATGGAATTATAAAATAAGGTAGGTTACTTAAATAAACTTTAGAAGTTTACTATGGTTTAATAAATGTACACATAACATTAGGATAAGAATCTCAATATAAGTTTGTACAAGATAATACAAACTAGTGAGGATAACTATCTCACATAAATGATAAAATGTAACATTTTATAAATGGGTTTATAATTCATATGTTTATATTAAATTAAGAGTGTTTTAAATAAGATGGTTTATATAATATGGTTGGGAACCATATAGTATTAAATGAGAAATGTTATAAGGTGGAGATACTTTATAAACATTAGAGATAAAGTTCTAATGTTAATGTTTAAGATTTTATATTATGAGTGAATTATATAATACAATGTATTATAATGAATGTTATAAACTTATGTGCTTGGAATAAACTAACCAAGTCAACATACTTGACCACGTCAACTCAATTGACCAAAGAGGTCAAGTTGACCAACTCACACATAAAATGAGAGAGTAAGTGAAATAATAACATCATATGGTCAACCATAAGGTACAAACGTACGTCAACTATATGTTATACACTCATGGATTGATATATATATATATGCACACATGAAATATACAACCAAGAATAGAAATACATGCATATAAGCTAAACTACTAACCTATGATTAAACATCATGGGTTGTAAGGGATTTACCTAAGTAGTAGGAAATACTACGAGTTACGAGTGTTATAACGAGATCGACTAATTTAACAAAAACTCGAACAAACTCAACTAACAAGATACGGGGGTAATTGTCGGGTTGTAATGTCTATTCAGAAATACCAAATTTAGTTAATCATAGGGATTAACTCGTAGTGGTATGCATGTTCCAGATCGTATGACTACGTGGAGCACTAGACGAGTGTAGATAATACGCTAGCCTATATTACAGTGTACGGTATGTGACTTGTGTGGTTTGACCATCCTAAGGGTTTCCTTGGGGTTAGACATTGTGTGTTTATCTGCTTAAGTGTGAAATGGGTGTTTACTGTGTATGCATGGAATATTATGTGTTTTACTTACTCATTCTTTCTCGTGTTATCTACTTGTGCGCAAATGTCCTTTGGACTAATATTATGTCGACTATAGCTCGACTTATATAAATGTACATGTGCGAGTATAAAAGTAAAGTGGTCATTACCTATCAAAGTACAACAGTTATTACTATCACATTAACCTAAGTAAAATACTTAGGAACGAGACTCGGCTATACCGGTCTCTAGAGCATGGATCTCGAACATGAATATGACCTAGACTATTTCTAGGTATTTGCGTAAGCCCTCGAAGGCAGCTATATAAAATGTATTCTCCATAAAACTAAAAGTATATCTTAGGAAATGATTAAGGTACTTAATCCTATGAGAGAATCGGTATGTGATGAGGAGAGAAATTCAGCGTAGTTTACGAACTAGCTGGTTGCGTATTGTGATCACTGAGTGGCTACCCGATCGGGTCCCGCTCTAGGAAACCCCAACGAGTCTAAATAGATCGTGGGTCATATGGTACCTGTTGTTGGTACACGGCTACGGCCTTTTCAAGGACGCCTTATTAAGGCACGGTGAAAGACCCGGGGGCCTCCAAACCCTTGGCAAAAATGAGCACCTTTGTGTGTACGGAGGACGATTGTCCATTTAAAAGATTATTTCGGGTTGTCCTAACATGACACCCATCTGATGATAAGAATAAACATGATAAGATTTAATGGGGCCTTGAAGGCCGATTACTAATACAAGTACGATTACCGTTTGCTAAAAGTGATCACACGTTTTATTGCACTTATTCGTTATCTTCGTTTATGCAACTGTTGCTTGTGAAATGTAGTGAATGTATTGATTGGATGACTCGGCGATTATGCATGATATTTATAGTATTTATTATAACTGTAAACCGGACAAAGCATGTAATCAATCTAATGTTAAGACGGTTAAACGACCTTACTGACCGAAAAGGTCTAGAATCATGCCTAGCATACTCAGCGTTTCGCTGAGCCTATACGACAACCATTTTCAGGATATTGATCGTGTTGAAGCCGGAGTGCGGGATCTTGGGTAGAGAGGGCTCTTGTTCTAATTATCGCACTTTGAACTTTGGTTTGTATTATGTTACTATTGTAAGTATATGGGATATGATAGTCGCTCACTTGTCTTGTACATTCGACTTTGGATTAGTATGTTTTAATGGTTGTAAATATCTCGTTCATCACTGCGGTTGTAGTTTTAAGTATTGTATTTTGTTTCTGCTTCTTTACTCACATGGGTGAGTAATGGCATGTGACACCTGAGTGAGGATGTTTGTTATCTAAATACCGTTGCGAGACGCTTTTAATTATGCTACGAGAGTGATTATTACGAGTTTAACAAGAGGGGTTGAAATACCCCAAAATTTAAAATAGTGATTAATTAGGCTAATTAAGATTTTATAAGCTTAATTACACCTAAATAATCATGAGGGAACAAATCCCGAAGAAAACAGATCCTTAAAACGGATTTAAAACACAAACGAACCTTAAAGTGCGTTTTTCGAGGAAACCAGGAAAACGCGACTTTAAGCGGGTTAAATAGACCCGTAATAATTTTGGTCAACCAAATAGTCATTATTAAACTATAATGAAGGTCTAGAACCAATAAAATTAATTAAACGAGAAAATTCCAGAAAACGGGTTCGGGGAGTGAATAGTGCAAAAAATAAAAGTTGTGGGGTGAAAGCATAAATAAGCTAAACTAATGTGTCACATTTGCAAATAAAAATCAGAAGTGTATAGTGTGTGTATGTGTGTTCATTCACCAGCCCCTATGCCCCCTCTCTTTATTTCTTTCCTAACTCACTAAAAGACAAAGAAATAAAATACAAAAAGCAAAAAGAAGTCCCTCTCTCTCCTAACTCCCCACTCTCTCACGTTTTTCCCCCTTGTCTGGACTCTTCTTCTTCCTCCAGCTCTCAAATGGTGATTTCCTTCTCCTCTTCAGCTTCTTCATTCTTCTCCACATTTGAAGGTGCAAATTAACTCCAAATCTCATAAAAATGGTATCATTGAACTCCTCTCCTCTTGGGCTTCATTTTCCACCCCTTAAAAACCAAAAAACTCACACTTCTCCACCATGGCTGTAGCTGATTTTGGAGCTTGAAGACCCCCATTGTGACCCCCTTCATCTCCATATTATTTCAAGGTAAAAATGGTCTTCAAAAGTTCATCTTTTTCCAGCTTTATATGCAAAACGAAAATCTGAGTGGAGCCTTGCTTTTCCTCTTCTTTTAGCCGGTTTTGGTGACTGATTTTGGAGCTGGAAATCTCCTCTCTTTGCTGTCCAAAAGTTCCTCTAAGAGCCTAAGGTAATATCCCCTTGTAAACCCTAACTTGTATTAAGTGTAAGATTAGTTTAAGGAATGGTTTTTCTAAGTGGTATGGTGTGTGGTGGATGGCTGTAGCTTACCGGTTTTGGTGAGGAGAGAACAAGAGTAAGAAATCAAGAAACAAAGAAGAAGGAAGAAGGAGAGAGAAGGAAGGAAAGGAAAAGCTAGAAAACACAAGGTAAAAGCACTTACCTTGAGCTAGTTTTGAATGTTTGTTTGTAACAGATTTTAATGTCTAAAATGAGGAATTTGAATGGTTTGAATAATGGGTTATGTTGTGGTATGATGAGGAAGAGAGTTAGGCTGTTTAGAATGGTTTGGATAATGTTTGAGAACTTGGAAACCAAGGAAAAACAATGGGTGCTTGTGCAGGAAAATATATGTGAGTTATTGAACAGATTTTGTGTTGTTGGTATCCCTTGAGGGATTTGGTTAGCAATTGATGATAGGAACTGAAAAATAGTGCTTGGGTAATGTCTAGAAATGTAGGGAAACTATGGAAAATTTTATATAGCAATTTAAGTGACTTAAGTGTCTTAAGGAGAAGAAATAACCTAGGTTGAACTAGGTGTGTTTTGGAGTTTGATGGAGTAGTTAATCACCTTGGAAACTAGATTTGGAAGGAAGGTTGTATTGGATAAGGCTTGGGATGAATGTAATGGAAAATAATGCAATGAAAGAACCATTGGGATAGTGAAGAGAGGAAGAGCAAAATCTGTAACAGAGGGTTTAGGAGCATTAACAGTGGGAAAATGGTGTAAGGAAAGTAAGAAATGGGTGATGAGTTTAAGGGATGAATTAAGGAGGTTTAGAGTGCCTAATTGGTGTAAAAATATGCTAGATTACATGGGGAAAGATTAGGGAAGGATTGAGTATGAATTAGGGGTTGAAAAGAGGCTTAAAAACTGCAAATTAATGTGTAACAGGGATGGTCCAGGTTTACAAACCGGTACACAAACCCGGACCACCCCAAAAAACGCACCAAAAACTCAAAACAGGGGTTGGTCCGGGTTTGTATCCCGGTACACAAACCCGGACCATAGCAAAATTAAGGCAGAATGTTGTTTCACGGATTGGTCCGGGTTTGTAACCCCGGACACAAACCCGGACCACCCCAAAACTTCACCAGAAAGTGTTTGAATGGTAATTATATTATAAGATTGTTAAGACTTAATTAATGACATATAAAGGTCATTAGGAGTGTAAACAAGCTTGAGAAGTCATGAGAAGTAAGTAACTTAGGTGAATGAATTTGTTTTGTAAGGGATTAGTAAGTATAAACCGGGAAACGTTAGAAACGTAATAAGTGAGGTTAATTATAGATTATTAACCGTCCGACTCTATGTATGTGATAGGATTTGAATAGTCAAACACCGAAGGAGAGTCGGTGAGTCCAAGGACCATGGTGAACGGTATGATTTCTTCATGCTCTGTATCCTAACGGGGTTACCCTGGCTTGTTTGTTGTGTGCTTTGTATTATCACCTAAACAAGATAAAACACACGAATCGGAATTATTGTATCTCCTTATGTTTGTATTGCAAAGAAACTTGTTGGATTGTATTGGTATTGGGATGATGAAATGATATATACTATATATATATATATATATATATATATGTGATTGTGGATGAAGTCTTGGATGTGAATGTGCACTTCTCACTAGTTGAGAGTGTGATGCCTTGGTTGAATTGTGGCTGAATTGGAAGGTTGTGGTTGAAAGTGAAGTATTGTTGATCGGTTGTGAAAGCTTGACTGTTTGTTGCGGCTTCTCACTAACTCCCTAACCATCTAACATTCTAACTCTGAGAATTTGGATTTGAGAATTTGGGAGTATTTGAGGAGTCCGATATAGTTTCGGCCACGCGTGAGGATGAGGTAACAAGAGAGATTGTTAACCGATTCCTGGCTATAATCTTTTCCATGGTCCAAACCCCTTGAATAGGTAGCAACCTGGTTAAGTGGGCCACCTTAAGCCCAGTGATGGGATAGCCTTATCCCTGCCCGGAGGCCATACCGACTTAACATTGAGTATTGGCAAGAGAAGGAAATTGATTGAGGAAGACTTGGATCTGTTGAGTTGTTGACCTTGAGTATTGAGATAATGACATCCGATTAAACCGGATGGTAATTGGGCTAACCCATTGTGAAGTTTGATTGAGGTTGAACCTTGGTTAATGATTGTGAATTTTGTGCTTGTTGAATTGAGATGCCTTGTGTGATTGTTGCCATGCATGCTTGTGAATTTATTTGACTTAGCATGTTGTTTTATATAAAACGAACCGCATGTTGGCGACCAATTAGTTGGCGTACCCTCGCTAGTACGCGGGGTATGCGGAAGTCATATGCAGCTTTGCTGAGCCCCTAGGGGCACCGTTTTTATTTCAGGTACCCGATAAAGCTAAGGAGTCGAGTGTGAGTTCGGACTGTCGTGCTTAGTTAGCTAGGGATTACCTAAGATAGTGAACTATTGTATACGGGCTGGTAGCCCATTTAAATTGCTGGTGTACCAAGTGGTACACCCTTGTGTATTTGGTAATCATGTAGAATTGTGAGAATATGGGTAGGAGGTTAGATTCTTGATAGATTGTAAAGCTCATGAAAGGTATTGTATTTTGGATTTGTGCCCTAGACTCTCGGTATCTTGGATTGTAAACTTAAGTACGGTTTGAGTGGAGAATCATGTATATTGTTTTGGACTTGGTTTTTGGTTTGTATTGTTTGTACTCGTTTATTCCGGTCCATCAGACCGATGCTGTATTAGTAGTAGCATTGTAGCACCCGTTGTTGTGTATGGATTATCCGCTGCATTTGTATAGAAGTTTGGGATGATTAGACGGTAATGACGGGATTAGCAGGCGCGGTGTTACAGGGGTGTTACAATTTAACCCGGAGATATTTTCATTTGTAGAAAAACATGAGATGTGGGGTCATTTCCAAAGACAAAAGTTGAAATCATTTTCATTAGGAGAGAACGATTGAAACGAAGATATTTTCTTAGCCTTTTACCTTAACAATTTGAAAAACCCTGGCTATTAAGATTTGCAACTATAGTCTTACAGTGTTCATGTCTTAGGGTCCCACTATTTAGAGCCCTGTTATTTGTTAAATTAGAATAAATGATTTAAGAACTTATATACGTAGTAAATTACAAAAGAAAAAAATGACGATTTATTAATGAAATTATTATTGTACACAACATTTAATACAATAAACTAACTAATACTAATAAAATATGGTCCAAGTATTAGTATATGTACTTAGTTACTAAATTTTACTATTACATTTTTATAAAAATAAAATATGATCATTAGAAGATTCATATATCTTAAATACTATTTTCTCCGGTAATTAATATTTGTCGGTTTAGGATGTTATTCTTGTTTAAAAAATATGTCATTCTAGCTTTTTGATACATTTTTTTCACTTTTAACCCTATTATTCAACACAAAATAATTATTATCTAGATAGAAAAGTAAAATACAGGGGTACATGCATTATTATTCTACTTTCCTTAATAAATATGTAAGTTTCTAAAATGACAAATATTTTTTAACTGAACAAATACTATATTTAACAAAGTTTTCTTAAAAAAAAGGAAATTTATTAGATAAATGATAAATTAACACGAATGGTAGACTTACATTAATATAGAGTTGGTATTTATAATTTAATACTATATTTTTATAGATAATGATAATGTATTTATACGGGACCCCCTAGTCAAAGAGAAACGAGCATGATTGATAGCACTTCTCTATTGGTTGTTGAATAACAATTGGCGGCGGCTGAAACCCACCATGAAACTCTGGTCATCAATAGAAAAAGGAAAGGTTTTGAGTCTTTGACGACGTCATTTTCAGGTGGAAAGTCTAATACCATTAGGCAGACGATATGCATGTTGAAACATATCTGATCGCTCAGAAGAAATTCGGTTTAGCTTTACACGCCGCCTTAACTTTTGTCAATGTACACGTACGTACGTGTCACGTGTGTGTTCTACACTCAAGTAAAATGATAAAAAAAAAAACAAATAATGGCTGCTCAGCTCTACACGCTAATATATCCCCTTTCCCTTATTCTGAAAGTTACCAATGGTCAAATATCTATAAAAGCAGTTTTAACTCTTTTGAGGTTGCCAAGATGGTTTTGAGAACAAATTTCCTTACCATGAAACCCACCTGCATAGTCAAAAGTCAACATTCTGCTAATTAGTTGAAAATCCATATGTAAACTTTTGGATTATTTTTTTTGAAAATGGATGGTTGAATAAAAATATAAATAAATTTCTAATTTTAATTTAATTTACACTATAATATTTTTGATAAATGTTTTTAGTAAGATTTAGGTGTTGTTCACTTAACGCATGAAAACTTGTGATATTTTAAATCTCTACAGTTAAGTGCAGTTAATCTATTATCATCTTACAACTGTATTTTAGTGGGTCTAAGAAAGTTGAATAATCCAATAAAAAACTAACACATGTCAACTTAATTGAAAGAAGTTATAAATCGTCACGATAGAACGGCCCCTTAATTGAAGTCATACTTTTAGAAGCTCTTCGTCTCGATAATCCCCTTATAAGTATATCTAAATTTTCGATCACGTTTGTAAGTTTTTTATATATAAATAACTGAAAATTCAACATAAAAGTGATATTGAGATTTTAAATGAATCTTTCTGGATAAATTTTAATCTCAAAATCTATTGGGAATATATTATATTCCTAATACTACACAAAGTCTGTACTTACTTAGGTCCATCTTTCTATGTACGTTTCTAAGATGTACTTAGGTTTTATATCTGTAATTGTTTCTCACCGGTTCTCTGCTAAACCGGTCTAGTTTTTAGTCTTTCTTTCTTTTCTACATTAGTTAGAAGAGAGCAGTCCGTTTTCTGCAACTCGCTACTCTATTCTTCTATCTTCGATTCTTCTCCTCTATGAGAGAATCAGAAACTCTCTGTAAATCTTGATCTTTTCTCAATACAAGTTCATATTTTCTGGGTAATTTGATATGGTATCATAGCTCAGGAATCATACTTCCTGATTATGAGTGAAGAAGATAAAGAAACGGAGACATCGGGCGAGGAGAATCAAGACGAGGGCGTGAAAAAACCAGACGAAATGGCGGCGAACTCTACCACTTCGATCGACCAGTCGGACCCTCTCTACGTTCACGTAACAGAGCAACCTGGGCAAGCTTTAGCCCCAAAGTTTACCGGAGAAGGATTTCTCTCATGGAAGTCTAACATGCGACGAGCTCTCAAAGCGAAAAACAAATCAGGTTTTATAGATGGGAGCATAAAATGTCCAAGTCCTCAAGATCCTCTTCGAGTCGCGGCCTGGGAACGAGCAAACTCGTTGGTGGTCTCATGGATCATCTCGTCACTAGCACCGAACATCGGGAGATGCATTATGTTCGACGACAATCCGAAAGAAGTCTGGGAGTGGATCTGCCGCCGGTATGAGAAGAAAAATTTGACGACTCTCCACGGGATCAAGAACCAGATGGCAAACCTCAGACAAGGGGAGGATAATGTTACGGACTACTTCCTGAAGATACGGGAAATTTGGACAGAGTATGAGCTCGCACTTCCTATTGAAGTCTGCGCGTGTTGCGATGGGTGCAAGGCAAAGGAGAACCAAAGGAAACAAAGAGAACGGGAACAATTAGTACATTTCTTGATGGGTCTTGGCAAATCGTATACACATTTGCGAGGCCAGATCCTTGCAATGAGAGAAACGCCAACCCTAGAGGAGGTTTTCTCCCTCATCATACAAGAAGAACAACAGAGAGGATCAGGCGATTCAAAGGAAGAGAATGAACGTTCTGTTGCTCTAGCTACGAAAGAATTTGGAAGTTTTGGGAATCTGAACAAACAGAAGGGTTTTTCCAACTCTGGAAACCCTAGAAATGAAAACCGGAAGACCACGATTAAATTTCCCAATTCCAGTAAGAAGGAGATACCAAAATACAGTAACTGTGGCAAAAGCGGCCATTTGAAGGCTGACTGTTGGTGGTTAGTGGGATTTCCCAGAGATGAGAGCAAGAGGGGCAAGGAAATTCATGCGGGATCTGTTACAGAAGAAGAAAACAAAGCCAGCCCCTCAAGAAATGAAGGCACATCACAATCTCCTGTCAAGGGTTTTACAACAGAACAACTGAGTCAATTAGTAGATTTCCTACAACAACATAAAGGAGACAACAAGAATACCGCCCTTGCCACCTTTGGCGATTTCTCAGGTACATCTCACACCATAGTTAATTTCTTGCCCTGTTTAAGTTCGAATAGAACCTCCATGCTATATGATCTGGAAAATCTTTGGATTCTAGATACAGGGGCAACAGAACACATAAGTGGAAACGAAAAATTATTATCAAATTGCAAACCGGTTAATGGGAATAGGGAGATCACCCTTCCGGATGGATATAAAAGAAATGTGTCTTGCACTGCTGATTTAATTGTGGATGAAACAAAATGTTTGGAAAATATCATGTATGTTCCCTCGTTCAAATTTAATCTCATGTCTGCATCTAGGCTAGTAGATTCTCTGGATGTTCAGATTGTTTTCAGTAGAAGTTTCTGTGTTATACGTGATACTGAGAAAAACATCTCCCAAAGAGTTGGGAGACAGATTTGTGGTTTATATTTTGTTGATATACCTGCACTAAGTAAGTTTATTTCTGAAAGGAAATGCAATATGCCCATCTGTATGACTGCCCATGATAGACCTATTGAGAGAGAAGACTCAAATGAATTATTTTTGTGGCACAATAGAATGGGGCATATTCCCCTTAACAAGATGAGAAAAATTTCTGAGATAAACTTACCTGAATGTTCTATCTCCAAATCTACCATTCTCCCCTGCACAGTTTGTTTTAAGGCTAAGTCTAAAAGACAGAAATTTCCCTTATCCAAAATCAAAACAAAATACCCTCTAGAGCTAATCCATGTGGACATCTGTGGTCCTATGAGAGTAGAGACAACAGAAGGTTACAGATATTTCCTCACAATAGTAGATGACTTCTCTAGAGGAACTTGGGTAAGACTTCTCAAACAAAAATCTGAGGGAATGCAAAGGATAAAAGAGTTTATTCTTTTAGCTGAAAAACAAATGAACAGGCAAGTAAAAGCTGTTAGAAGTGACAACGCAAGAGAGCTAGGAAAATCTTTAGAAGGAGTGAATTTCTTTATGAATAAAGGTATCATCCACCAGACCAGCTGTCCTCATACCCCCCAACAAAATGGGGTGGTAGAGAGGAAACAGGGCCAGATTATGGAAGTTACTAGGGCTTTCCTTTTCCAATCAGGTTTAGATCACAGTTTTTAGGGCCATTGCGTTGAGCAAGCTGCCCATGTCATTAACAGAACACCAAGTAAGGCAATAATGAATTTAACCCCATACGAAATGATATATAACACTAAACCTATTATGACAAACTAAAGAGTTTTGGATGCCTTTGTTATGTTACAAACATTGATCCTAGTAGAGGAAAGTTGGACCCCAGAGCTTATACTTGTGTTTACCTTGGGGACTGTAGGAACACAAAAGGGCACAAAGTTCTGTCCCTAGAACAAAAGAAAATAAAAATCAGTCGTGATGTTACCTTTTTTGAACATATTTATCCTTTAAAGGATGAGAGTTGGAAAAATCTTTTCCAAACAGATGAGGAAGACCTACATCCTTTCCCTTCCCAACAGTACACAGAAACAGAAAACAACACAACTCAAAACTCCACTCAAATGACAAGGAATGCAGAAACTGAAAACACAACAGAACCAAACTCTGTTACAGAACACCACCCTCTAGAAAATTCTGACTCCCACACTAGAGACACAGACATAACAGCTGATCATCAACCTACTCAAGGCACTATTCCTCCTATAGAAGAAACTACTCTTAGGAGATCTGCCCGAACACATAAATTCCCTTCAAGATATGATGATTACATCTGTTCCAGCACCACAACTCATGAAGACATCTTTTCCACCATTTTGGCTGCTAGGCTTGATCAAGGAAATCCAAAAAATTGTAGCCAAACCACACTTAATAGTCTTACAGACCACACACCAGCACACAAAATCTCCTCTCACTCCCTTGGCGATAACACTAGCATTTTCCTTGATAAGATCAAAAGCCTAGAAGAACCCTCTAACTACAAAGCTGCCATCAAAGATTCTAGATGGATTAGAGCTATGAGAGAAGAATTTGAAGCTCTAAAGCTTAATAACACTTGGTCAATTGTTGACCTTCCCAAGGGGAAGAAACCCATTAGTTGTAAATGGGTCTATAAAACAAAATTCAAAGCTGATGGTAGTCTTGAGAGATTCAAGGCAAGGCTTGTTGTAAGAGGGTTCACTCAAAAACATGGTATGGATTATGAAGAGACTTTTTCTCCTGTCATAAAACTTACTACTATTCGGGCCTTAAATCTCCATGAGGATGTGTACATGAATATACCCGAAGGACTGAAAGTTAATGGGGAAAACAAAGTGTGCAAACTCCACAAATCTCTTTACGGGCTTAAGCAAGCCTCACGCCAATGGTATGAGAGGCTCACTAAGTTCCTAAAGAATTTAGGCTTTCAGCACTCACAAAATGATTATTCCCTTTTTATAAAGAAGAGGAAAAACAGCATCACCCTTTTAGGCATTTATGTGGATGACATTTTAGTAGTAGGAAATGACACGAGAGAAATCAAGACTTTAAAGAACCAGCTGGACAAAGAATTTAAGATCAAAGACTTGGGTAGACTAAATTACTTCCTTGGAATTGAATTTCTAGAGGCAAATGGGGGAATAATCATGTCTCAACAGAAATATACCAATCAGATACTTAAGGATTTTGGGATGGAGCAATGCAGATCTTCTGCATCTCCACTTCCAACCAACCTTAAACTTTTTCCAGACTCAGGTTCTAAACTTGAAAATCCCACACTGTATCGGTGTTTAGTAGGAAAACTGAATTTCCTTACTAATACTAGGCCAGATATTTCTTTTGATGTTCAGTTTCTAAGCCAGTTCCTTCAATCTCCAACAACCGAACACTTAAAGGCTGCCTATCATTCATTGTCATATGTAAGAGGTACCTCAGGTTATGGTCTATTTTTTAACAGCAAAGACGATTATAATCTTATTGCCTATTGTGATTCTGATTGGGCCTCATGCCCAATCACAAGGAAATCAATCTCTGGTTACTATATATTACTTGGAGGCTGTCCTCTAAGTTGGAAATCAAAAAAACAGGTTTCTGTTTCTCTATCCTCTGCAGAAGCAGAGTATAGAGCCATGAGACAGATAACCAGTGAATTAAGTTGGCTAAGTAGGCTCTTGGCTGAAATAGGATTAGAAAATATTACCCCTATACCCCTCAATTGTGATAATCTAGCTGCCATACACATAGCAAAGAATCCCGTCTCTCACGAACGCACAAAACACATCGAATTAGACTGTCATTTTGTGCGTGAGAAACTGCAGGAAGGCTTGATACATGTACAGCACGTCTCCAGCAAACAGCAGTTAGCCGATGTCATGACGAAGTCCCTCACAGGTAAGAACTATCACAAACTGTTTGATTCTTTGGGATTGCAGGAATGCAGTGACCATGGATGAAGCAATGGATATTGACAGAAGGCAAATGGCACATTTTCAGCCCTGTACAGAGGCTTAAAACTGTACCATTTGAGGGGGGTATTGGGAATATATTATATTCCTAATACTACACTTAGTCTGTACTTACTTAGGTCCATCTTTCTATGTACGTTTCTAAGATGTACTTAGGTTTTATATCTGTAATTGTTTCTCACCGGTTCTCTGCTAAACCGGTCTAGTTTTTAGTCTTTCTTTCTTTTCTACATTAGTTAGAAGAGAGCAGTCCATTTTCTGCAACTCGCTACTCTATTCTTCTATCTTCGATTCTTCTCCTCTATGAGAGAATCAAAAACTCTCCGTAAATCTTGATCTTTTCCCAATACAAGTTCATATTTTCTGGGTAATTTGATAAAATCTTTAGTTCTATGATATCATTTTCTACCGACGGCAGCGTTTTAAGGTGGTGATCATTATGATGATATTGTATTGTACGTACGTATTTGTAGAGCTTTTTTTTAATTCTTTTGGGGTGATAAAATTAGGAATAGTCGGCACTTAAAAGTAAAGCCAACTGCTAATGATAGTTATCGGACATGTGACGTACGAGGGGACGTCTTACTATTAGTATTGAAACTTAAAAGGTCAAGAATGGCCACTTTTATGAAACTTTTACTAGACCTACCGTTGGCACACGTGTGTATATATACTCATATGCTGATAAACTTTTGTCACTTTGGAAAGTTTGACCAAAATTTCTAGTGCATTCTTGACTTTCTTTTAGTACGAGGCGGAGTTTAATCAGAACATCCTAGGTTAGTCCCATCACTATAATAGTAGTAAACAAAATAATACTGTAATCAAACAGAAGTTGGTTTCATCACAAGTTAGTTTAATCTGAAATTAATGAGCTTTGTAATGAAATTGTCATTTATCACCTTGCATTGATACTAACCGAACAGTGATAGTTTTCTAAATCTTAGTTTATCATCATATTCTAAATGTACATCAACTGTGGTGATTTTCTAACCTGTTTTTTTTTACCACAAATCTTGCGCAGAATTGGTTTAAAATCTTGCATTGAACCACATAATATCCATAATTTCGTGCATGAAGACGGAGGTGACTCTACCATGGCTACAACATCGTCCATGTGCATTTTACGCCCATTGTCACCATCACAAGGTGTTCAACCAAGCGTTGGTTCTTCCAATACCATAATGTTCAGCTTGGAATAAATCACCGTTCATTTCATGCGTTACGCCCACTGTCACCGTGAGAGGTGTTAATAACCAATTAACTGAGTGTTAATAACCGATTACCGGTTTTAGGATAATCGGGTTATTACATAGAAGTGATTAATTGTTAGTTTTGATACGGATTTCTTAGGTACACCATAATGTGGTTATAGATGGTTACATACATTTGATATATAATAATTGTACTTTTGGTATGTAAAAACTGTACAAATGTACACAAAAATATACATTAAATTATGATATTATAAAAATTGTATCAAATGAACATATGGATTTGTTAAACTGTACTATAAGCCTACAAAAAAGTGTACTTTTCATATTTACAAATTGTACGACTATAAGTGTAGCTATCTATGGCTATGAATGATTGCAGCTAAAAGTGATTGTTTATGGGTAATCATGCTAATTTATCAACTTTTTTCTAGCTATAATTAGTAAAAAACAACTGTACCACGAAAAATGTTTGTGTCACTATGCTATTGTTATCCTTACGACACTCACAAGTCCCCATTAAAGAGTTGATCAACCCCACAAACAAGAACACACTTTAACTAATAGTAACTAACCATAAAAAACTATAGCCATCGAGTATAGATGATTTTTCAAATATAAAAGTACACTTTTACTTTCCTTTTTCATAGTTGCAGTAGAGAGTGAGTTTTGAACCTAGAACCTCTAGTTCAAGGATATTTACTGTTTTCTTCCATTATGGTTGGAAATGGTTGTGTACAAATCTACAATCTTCAAATTTAGATATTATATAATGAAATTGGGGAATGACTCTGAAGGTCAGTCATGGGCATCGGGACCCGTAACTAGAGGAGAAAACTCCTGTAAAGATGAAGAGAAGTTGAATGATGAGAGGGACTGTAACACCCATGCCGTTAATCCAATCATTACCTCCTAATCCGTCTCAATTACCAGTACCCAAGCAGCGAAATTCTTACTCCAACGGTGGGTGATACAATGCCGTTAGTCACCCACGTGACTAACAAGGCCAAATCCAACACAACAAATCAAATACAATATCGGTCTGATGGATTATTATACCGAGTACTCTATACAAACGATACATTCCATTCCTTAACCATATACAAACTTCAATTCCATATTATACAAATACAACCTCAATTTTGTTCTATACCGAGTATCTACAGTTCTTAAGTCTGCCGATAACAATTCAGACTCACAATTCAACGTTACAAACAAATACAACATTCCTAACCAACTACACACGCTTATATAGCAACCCCGTCTTACACTCTCGGACGGTGATCGGCTTCAATGTACCTGGAAAATAAAAACGGTGCCCCTAGGGGCTGAGCAAATTGCTGCATATGAAATTCGCATACCCCACGTGCTAACGGGGGTACGCCGACTACTTTGTCGAGAGCATGGGATTCATTTCGATACAATCAACATGCAAGATAGTAACACATTATATATGTACACTAGCACAAGCATTCAACATTCAACATGGAATACAATTCCTAACTAACACATCAAGGGGGTTAGTTCACATCAACTTACTCTTAGGCCTTGAGGGTTTCTACCTCACTAACACCTTAGCCAATTATTCATTGTCTTACCCATTCTCTTGGGTTACTCTTACTCAAGCTCTCTTATCCCCAATTTCAATTCAAGTTTACACTACTCAATCTTAGTTCTCAACTCTCGAGTTCTCGATTCTCAACTCAGTGCTCAATTCTTAATTTTCTAACTCAAATCTCAATTCTCAGGATCTAATTCCCAATTCTCAATTATCAAATTCTCGAAGGGTATCTTTTAAGTCATTACCCATGACCTCCGGGCAGAGTCATACACAAAACTTACCACCGGGCTTACAAATACAAGTCTTACTTCCCCGGTTTTGACCCTACTCTGGGTCTAGCATAGTGGGAAGGTTCGACTATCAAACGGAACTACATCCTAAGCTCCTCAAATTCTCAAATGTCTGTTTCTCTACCAGACTACACAATTTCCCCAAAACTCCTCTCTCGGAGTTATTTCACAATCTCATAGATTAGCCTAGAAGTATCTCTCTCGATATCCTCCATTAGCTTAGGGAATTCTCAATGTCTAGTATTCTCAGATTTAAGGTTTTACCCAACTTATCGAATACTCTCATGTTCGGGACATTGTTCATATTAGTCGGAGCCTCTCATTGTGGGTCGACTACCTTTCTAAGGGGTTTGGTGATCCCGTACCATTCTTTACTTCTCTCAAGGTTCATGTCTTGAACAATCATCAATCCTCTAAATAGAGGTTCCTTATATACTTCCACTATTAATTATTTTGTGGATTAGATCAATTCGGTTGTCTAACCGTTATCGGGAGTTTACTAATCCAGTACACTCTCTCACATTCTAGTGAGTTCATAGGTTTGCATGATCGTTTCTTGGTTCGATAGTTTAGTGCGATTCCACGTTTTCATTAAATCGCAACATGACTCTTTCTACGAGTCACTAATCAAACAACACTCACTTAAGAGTCGGTCTCTAACACTAAGTTAGATTACACAATCATTCAAGTATGTTAGTTCATACATCATGCATCAAGACATACATGTTAAGCAATAAATCATTTTCATGCTTTTATCTTGATTAAGCCGGCACACAAGCAAACAAGCACACAAATCAGTGTAGCACAGTTAGCATACAGGGCATGAGAAAATCATACCTTAGACCAATGGATCAACTTTACCATGTCACCTTACAATCCTCGGTCGTTCTCGAACCACTGATAACATTTCAAGTGGTTCTATTAATATCAAGATATCACGGTATGTAAAACTAATACTCCCGTAATTAACCTCGTCACCCCGTTACCTTAGGTTTACTTAAGTTTTCAACTTTCTCAATCACTTCTCCAACTTGTTTATTCAGGTCTTAGGTGCATACTGTCCTTACCATCATTACACTCCTAATGGCTTATTACTAATGCCAATTTTTTTTGCCCGACCTACCTTGCAAGGTCGGTCGCAAGGTCGGTTGGAGTTAGTAGTCACAGTTATACAAAATTCCAGCCCGACCGACCTTACCAAGGTCGGTCCTAAGGTCGGTCGAAGTCAGAATGCTCCGGATTTGCAAATTTCAGGCCGACCGACCCTACCAAGGTCGGTCCTAAGGTCGGTCCAGCCCAGTACCCATTTTAATTACTTACTTTGAACTCCAAATTCACCTCAATTCTCACCCAATCTTTTCCCAATCATTTCCAAATGTTTCCTACATGTTTAGACACCCTAAAACACTCTTTAAGCCTCCTTAAATCATTGGTCCAATCCTTACCAAATTCTTGCTCAAATTATACCAACTTTCATTCTCGCATTTGCATTTTGCACACTTGTGCATTTCTAAACTACCTCTTGACATTTTACACTTTGTTCTCTCTCATTTTGATCATGCCTATTCATTCAAGACAATGCACTTCTAACACCAAAGTTCATGCCTCATTCTTAAAGCCTTAAATCCTCATCTTTTCCTACAACTTCTAAGGCACTTTAACAATCCCTTTGCTACAGATTTTGCACTCTCACCTATCCCTCATCCAGCTACCATTCCATGGTTACTAATCAACTCAACTCAGTCCAAATGAACACCTAAGTCCTCCCATTGTCAAAGTCACCTAAAACACTTATTTTCTACTAAAATTTTGCCATGGTTTCCCCACAAATCTGGCATACCCAAATTCATCAATTCTCACCTTTTTCAATCCTAAACTAGCCACACCCATGAAGGGTCCTACCAACACACAAACTTCCACTCAAAATTCATCAATCAACAATATCAATGCATATTCAAATCACTTGGCTCTAAGGCCCTTAATTCACACAATAATTCACAAATTCTCTCTAACTTAAAAAAAACATATTTCCATCCAGTTTTGGTTATTCTTTTGGTTTTCCCCACTCCCGAAAATTCTAAAACATCAAGGTAGTAGTTAAGGTAGGTTTCTTACCTTAAATTGTCATGAGTTCCCATTTCAAGTCTCCTCTTCTCTTTCTCAATTGCGGTCAAATAGGCAAGGTGATTGCCAATGCTCCAACCCGACATTAAATAAGGAAATTAGGTTAAGTAAAAGCACTTAACTCATTAATTAACTCAAGGTTACAAAGAAATGCTTAAAACACCAAGATTGGCATTACCTTAGAAACCCTAGAAATGGGTTCTTGCCATGAATCAAAGGAGGAGCTCCAATCCACCATTGAAGACTTGGAGAATAGCTCAAAACAAGAAAGGAACAAGGCATTACAAAGGGGGCAAAAATCGGCCAAGAAAGATGGATGAAGAAAAATGAATTTTTCTTAGAATTTTTTACCTTAGGAGGAAGAGGGGACTCCAAGCTTCAAGTTTATGCCATTTTCTCTTCAAATGGGTTAAACCCATGGAGATGAAGTTCATCATTTTTGGATTTTGAAAAGAGAGAAATGTAGATCTTGGTGAGAGGAGTTCAAATATGTAATCTTTTCTTGATTTGGAGCTTGGATGTAGCTTGGGCAAGAGGGAGAAGGTGGAGTAGCCATGGGAGGCTGCTCAAAATCGCTTCAGCAGAAGGAGGGAGGAGAGATTACGGTGGGAAGAAGAAAAGGAAAGAGAGGAAGAAGAAGGAAATGAGGGAGGAGATAGAGGGAAAGTTACTTTTGTAACTTTTCTACCTTTTTACTTTTCTCTCTTTTTCTTTTCTTTCTAGCTAGTTAGGTGAGTGTGTGAGGGCTGATTTCCCCCTATAAAAACTGGCCCAAATATATTAGTGAGGGAGGGGCGTTTTCGTCTTTTACAGAAAACGCTTGTTAATTTACCCGGTTTGGCACTATTCATTAACCGGACCCGTTTTCCGGATTTTTTTCTCATTTATTTAATTTTAATGGTTCTTAAGCTTCGATTAATGTTTAATTATAGTTATTTAGTCAACCATAATTTTTACGGGTCCATTTGACCACTCAAAGTCACATTTTTGGGTTTTCTCAAAAAACGTGCGCTAAAGCTTTGTTAGCGTTTTTAATTCATTTTATGGATCCGTTTTCTTCAGGAATTGTTCCCGTATGTTATTTAGGCATTATTAAGCCTTAGAAATCCATCTAAGACCCTTGTCGAGGTCGTATTCCTCCTATGGTCATATAACGCTTGTTTTTGTGTTTTTCGCTTTTTAAGCGTTTTCTCTTTTCTTTTGGTTTTATTTTCTTCACCAATACTCTTTAGGCACTAATAGGCCCTAAAATATCATATTAGTGTAATTTAATCACCCTAATTAAGTTCGGGGTATTTCAGGGACACATGTAACAATTCTAGCACGCAGTTGGAAAGCCCAAGGAGTCAGTTACCGATCAAAGGGAATTTCAAAGAGGAATTAAATAGAAGTACAAAGAAAAATGATAAAGGAGTATAAACCATTATGGAAGATCAATTATTTACAGTAGTGGAAGATGCAATTATTAACAAAGAAATTGGGGATCATTCCCCAGGAAAAGCAATCCAACAAGACGGGGGGATATGGAAAATCAGGAGGCTGGCCCGTGAATAAATAGTGATACATTGAGAAGTCCAATAGAAAGTGGAGACTGCCCACACACGGGGATCCAAAAATTTCCTGATGAAAAGATAATTGAAGAGGCAGCTAGGGTTCCTCGGGAATCGGTGTAAAACAAGAGTCAAATACTTCTCATGCTAATGAGGAAAGCAATGTATCCCCGAGAGGAATAAATCTGGTAGTGGAATTATTCCACAACACCCCAATGAGTGACATTCAAAAAAAGAGCCAGGAGATAAGAGATCAAAACGGTAGGATAGTGGATGTAAATGCTGAAGCGTTGGAGTGTCTTGATTTACTAAAGGAACTAGGGTGTGAGAACCCAAACCCAAAAAAAAAGATAAATCACATCTACTAGTAAACCTGTGGAAGTGCGCACCAAGGGAGATTTACAAAATGATGGAGGTGGGGCTATAGAATATAAGAGGGACGGGATCACATTAGAAACCAATAACAATAAAAGGGAGATAAGAGAGAGGAAGATAGTAGTATTGGGCATGGTGGAAACTCAGCTCTCGCATTTAGCAGCAAAGGTTCTAGGGAAGGAAGCGGGCAAGTTTGGCATGGGATGAGGTCATGGCAGAAGGTAGATCGAGGGGACTTGTAGTCTTATGGAGTGAAGAGGAATTAGAACTGGGCAGGGAAGAAAAGGAAGCAAATGGATCATGCTAGAAATAAGAGTGCGAGAAGATGATTTTAAGGGAGCATTGTTGTATGTTTACGCCCCATGTGATAGAGTGGAGAGGAGGAACATGTTCACATAAATAGCAAGGGAAAAAGTGAATTGGGAGAGATCACTATTGGTACTAGGAGATTTTAATGAAACACTGGTACCAACGAAAAGACATCATGGGGTTGCGAGTTCAGTCACAAGAGGTAGACCTGACAAAGGTGACCCAAACCCGAAAAACCGAACTGATCTGAACTCGATTTCAAACCAAATGGTGTGACCCAGAAATCCGAAAAGAACCAAACCAAAACCAAATCAAATCGTAATTCGGTACAACCCGAATCCACCCTAACCGAATCCACTCGAATCTACTATAGTTGTTCCAATCATGAAAAATAATCTTGAAACAAAAAACATATAATGGAGATTTAGACATCTAATAAGTGTTCATTGCTCACAAATGAAACATATAATATTTGTCATCTTCAATCTTCAAGCATCGCATGCCTTGTTATATTAAAACATTCATAAATTATGTTGTTACCCTGCTCGCACATAGATGTTTTGCTACAAACTACAGATGTTTTGCTTTAAAAAAATTATAATATAATTTAATGTGTATCATTACTATTTTATAATAATCTACTCATTTTGATTTTAATAAATGGGTTTTTTATGTTTAGGACATGAGACTTGGAAATGGCTTAAATTTTGATGAAGTTTAATTATAAAACCTAAATTTTTCAGTTGAGACATATACTAACAAAGATTTATGTGTATATGCCTAAAGAAAATTACTTAATAAAATGACGAAAATAAATATTCTCAATGGTAGATTATTGTGAAACGTTGGATAGACTAGCATTTTGGAGGATGAATAACCTCCATCAGATTATTTCATCTACCTTGAAAACATAACCTAAAATATTTTATAAGACATAGTAACGTATATCATTACTATTTTATATTATTCTATATTTTTATAAACTTATGTCTTTTTATGTTTAGGACTTGGGAATGGTTTTACTGTTGGTGGATGGGCACAGGCGCGTGACGCTCGTGTGAGGCGGTGATGGATAAGCACAGGCGGGTGATGCTT